>CM045920.1:5974194-6084920 GCA_025169955.1 Salix arbutifolia
CACAAGGATTGTTGTTAGCCTGTACATCTTTTCATTTTATTTAGACTTTTCAGTTGGATATGCGGGTTTTCATTGCCTATATGTTATGTAATTCTTTTATCTTGTTCCATACTAGATCCTCTTTTAGCATTCAAAATCTGAACTTTATAGTTGTTTTTGGGTTTTCAAAGCTTATTTAATTTTGTTTTTCTATGTACCTATTAATGATTATGAATTAAGTCTCCCCAACAATAGCCTTGGAGATCTTATTTAAGGTAACAATACTTGTTTATGATTGTATTTGTTATTTTTCTTGTTGTGTAATCACTTGAAAATATAACACATAATTAATGTGTTATCCAATCTATTGTTTTGAAATAAATGTTATGATTGGAATTTGATTGCATAGAGAAATAATGTGTTAGAGTTTAAATTCAATAGTCTATTGTTTTGAAATAAATATTATGATTGGAATTTATTTGCATAGAGAAATAATGTGTTGGAGTTTAAATTCAATAGAATTCTTAATAAGGAAACCGAAGATAGATTGTGACCTTAGAAAAGAAAAGAAAAGAATAAAGAAATGAAAAATGGCTAAATCTTAATATGAGTGATTAAACTAATAAATATGCATAAAAATTTATTGTTTTAGATATTTTTATATAGATAGTTTTCTTAAATGCTTGATGAGTTTTTAGAATTTTAGGTAACAAGATATTTTCCATAGATTTCAAAATAAATAAACTAAACAGTAGTAATAAATAAAATCAAATGGTTTGTGATTTTATTTATTGATGTGTTTTTGCACGTAATAGAGTTTTAGGTAGTCTCCCATATATGGAAGGTGCTGCCAAAAATTTCTAACAATAGGATATAATGGTAATGTAATTAACTTATACTTATTTTTTTTAGATGATGAAGAGAAGCTCATTAGTGAGTAATACACATAGGAGCATTGTTGGTTCTTCTAGCAATGCTTTTGATGCTTTTGATGGATATGAATCGTTAGGTATTAACAATAATATCTCGAGGCATAAACATCCTCTCTCATCATAGGTTTTTTGAGTGTGAGGTCACCTTGTAGAGGGAGTTTTCTTTTTGAACATGATGTATACATTGACATTGCTTAGTGAAAGTCTAACCATAACATGCAAGTTTGTTTTGCTTTTATGCACAATTAAAAAATACACAACAATGAATAATTTTGAATTATTAATTTCAATGAATGAAATTTTAAGTTTACAAATATGGAGGCTTCTCATACGATAACATTGGCGACAAAATCATCAAAGAAAATGTCTTTGCTTTAGTGGAGTCGAGTTATAAAAAATCTTGAATGAAACCTATGATTTATGCTTAATTTGAAAAGTTCAAGCTTAGTATAAATGATAGAAAATTCTTATTTAATTTATATTATTTTTTAAATCTAATAAACTAATTATTTTATAAAATTGATATGCAAGGAATTCATTTACTAGGATTAGGTTGCCAATGTATTTTCTAGGAGGGTGCGAGAGAATCACAATTTCATTAGGTAAGATTGAATTCAAAATGTGATATATTTTTTAAAATATTTAAATTACATTTTTCATTATCTTAATTGAATAATTTATTTCTACGCACCAAGTGGTGTGATTTGTTGTATGATTTGCAAAAAACAATAAAAGAAATGTAAAAAAGAGGTCTTCTAGTCTAGGAAGACATTACCGTGTGAAGAAATCCCAAACCTCTGCACATTTTGGAGGCTATCCGAGATGATTATATCCAACACATGATGTTTGAGCATTTCATGCAGCGGTCACAATCTAGTATGGAGAACCATAGTAAGGAGATTCATGGTTCAATTACCATGCATACTAGTGAATCTATTTTGTTCATTTCGCATGCTAAGTAGATGACAAGTTTTTGTTTTATTACATTCATTTTTTACAAATTGTATTACATAAAAATATTTAACTAACAATAACTTTTTTTTATAGGCTACAATTTTTGGACATGATGCAAGACCGGTTAAAATTTTTACTGAGAATTCTTTTATTACATGATCCATATGCAAAATAAGGATTATTAGAATGGAGTGTAAAAACTCATAAATTATTGAACTTAAAAGTTTATGGTAAGTTTGATTTTAATAATTTTTTCTTAAGTTTTTTTTACTTGTTTTGTTTTTTGAAGAAATATATAACACCTTATTGTAGGAGTGATACGAGGATGAACCTTCAACACATTTAAAACTTGATTTGGATATATGGTTGGAAGCTAAATCATCTAGTGGAATTAATAGAAATCAAGTTTATAGTATATCAAACATTGTAGCTGAGAATAAGCAAATGGGTCATAGTGTATCAACCATTGTTCCTTGCAATCAGGTTCAAGCCAACAATGTCCACCCATGTAGGTAATTTGACAAGAACAAGTTGAAGCTCAAACAACTCAATTTAGTGCTTAGACAACCCAACTTAGATTTGAGATGGCCGATTTGAGGGATAAAGTAAATGTCATTGAGCAACTATTGTTGACCCTCACTTGTACATATGGTCTACCTCATCACTCACCTTGATCCAACAAAGATTAGCCTTTGCCTCATCTTGTATCTTCTGTCTACTAGATTAATTATATTAAAAAATATATTTTTTAAATTAGTAATAAAAATTCAGTTTTTTATTTTAGTTGTATTGTTTTTTTTAATTTTTTTCCTAGTTTTTATATCATTTTATTTAAATTGAAATACAATACTGACAAAACTATTGATGAAATTTGTATCACAAACAAAATTATTGATGAACTAAGTCCCTCAAAAAGTTTTAGAGAGTTAAAAATTACAAGCTTTGCCTCTAACAATTATAAATAGTAATACCGATGAACCAAGGCCATCAAAAAGTACCAGAGAGTTCAAAACAATTATAGAATTTGCCATTAACAATAAATAGATCTATGATATTTTAATTTCTTTGGTAATATGCATTTTATCATTGTAGGAGTCACTAACAACTTATTTTCAATTATATACCATAATCACTAATGGAATCACAAATAGAATGATGTTAGTAATTGTTTTTGTTTGTATAGCAATCAATGATTATATTATTGATGAAATGAATAATATAATATAAATTACTATCGATATATTTCTCGATATCTAGTTACCTTCATGATTCTATTAATAAATACTTTTTTTTTAACATAATAAGAGTTTAATACTAACAAAATATCCCTTCAACCTTATCCAAATTTCTTAGGTTGATGTATTATTTTAATATTCTAATTCTAAAAATGAAATAAGAAAACACATGTATTTGTTGTCTTAAATATATAGCTAATAATAATTCTAAACTATTAATTAATTCCACGACAATCACACAAATAGTTGGTGCTTGTACAATAAATTTGTAGGAGAATTATTTTATTTTTTATTCTTGAACAAAGAGAAAGCAAAAATAAAATAACTTGATGAAATAACTAAGTTTTAAACATATTAAAAAATAATACAGGGATTAAGTATAGTTTTGGAAACCAAGAGGACCAATTGATGATATTTTTTACTATAGGGAGTAATTAATAATTAACTCGACGACTATTGCATTTTGCAAATTTAGGAAATTGCCCAAATTTTGCATCGTTAATTACAAGGTGCCCTCACTCTTGTTTAACATTTTTATTGCTGCTGGCTAATCAGAACTCAGCATGACGTTACTTTGTCCAATTGTATTTTTTTTCCTTTCACTTTTATGTAAATCATCCTTACTAATTGTTTGACAGTATAATTGAAGTTATTTTATAAAATATTTTTTATTTTAAATTATATTAAAATAATATTTTTTTTATTTTTTTAAAAATATTTTTGATTTCAGCACATGAAAATAATTTAAAAATATCAAAAATATTTAATTTAAAGTAAAAAATAAAAATATTTTTTATTAAGTTTTTTAAAAACACTTTTGAAACGCAATCTCAAATAAAGTTTTCTTTGTCCAATTATAGCTTCTCTCTAGTCAACTTTCTGTTCAATTCAGCGCAAATGGTTAGTGAATATTTTTTACTAAATATGGAACATGATACGTTGCATATTGATATTTTTCTTTGCCTAAGAACTGGTGTTTAGGTACAAATAAGAAAAATAAATAACTAGAGCTATATGACTGACTAGGTTTAATAAATTTGTTATATTTTAATTCGATGATATAAAAATTAATAATAACAATAAATTAATAAAATTTTAAAAAATCCCACAATAACTCTGAAAAACATCTTTGAAAGTATGTAATTAAGTAAAAAAAATAAACTAAAAAACCATGCTCCATGTTTCTAGGTCATTATCCACCAATGCCTTCTAATGTAAAAGAATTTGTCATTACATTTAAAAGTCAAAATAGGAGCATTAAGTTGGTCACTTATCTTTCATTATAAATCTCCATCCTTTAAAAATAAAATTGATTGATGATCATCTTGGCTTTAAGCAAATTACCACTATCAATGATTATGCATACATGAGTCCTTACCAACTTATATGAATAGGTATTGATTAGGAGCAACAATTTTATAATTGAATTATTAATGTAATTATTAATATTTTTTTATGCGATGAAACTTCATTCTCGGAAAGTGCATTTTGTGGACGCAGATGAGCAAGTAAAACCCCGTCTATCTTAGGCTCTTACAAGAAATGCACTCCTGACTCGAACTCGAAATTTACTGCACAGATCAAAAGTTTAACACACTGTAGGATAAATAAACCTTTATAGGTTATTATCTAACCCTTAGTTTAGTGAGGGTCATTGAATCCAATACATCTAGATCCTGTACCAAGTAAATAAGTCAACAATGATAATTGTTTATATATTTAAGACTAGGGTTCTGAGCATAATGATCGGTGAATAAACCTTCTTTGGTTAAGACCTTACAATAAAAAACATTTATATTCTTGAAAAAAGAGCGGGGCACAACTACATTGGATGTGACAAATATGATGAATTTTTAATGAATTATTATGTCTTTAATTGTACAAATTTAATTCTAAAGTGAAAAATATTTTCCAATGTATCTATTGTTTCATCCAAATTAACAGTGTAGATACATGACTTTCAATGATGTCTCCTATAAGTTTGTCTTATGTTTTTAAGTTGCCATATGTATTTTTTATAAACAAATTAATAAAATTGTAAAATGTTATTTAAATTAATTGAATTTCGTCAAGTATTCTCATGATTTTATGATCATCTTTTTTATGAACTACCCGTTATTTGATACATTCTTTGAAATACAAATACATGTGAAATACTTTGCTTTATATGAAAACATAAAATATTAATAGATTTTTTTCATATAAATTCACCTTAAACACAGAGAATATTATTATTATTAATTGGTGAAAATATATCCGTGAGAAATAATTTGTACTTTAATTGATATTTTTATAAAAACAAAATATATTTTGAAAATCTCAAATGTTTCCTCAAATCTCCTGTCACGCGGTTGTATGGTTTCCATCAATTTCCCGTGAATGTTCTCCTCTCCTCCCTTTTCCATATAGTGTTAGTTAATTTTGTTTTGTTTTGTTTTGTTTTGGTTAAAATTATTAAAATATTTTGTATCAATTAAAAAAATAAAATAAAACATTGCAATTTTTACCTTGTTTGAGATTTTGGTCCGTTTCGGAAATTCTGCCCAAATTTTAGTCGGAACATTACGGTTTCGTTTCGCCGGTTCCGTTTCGGCCAAATAATATATTTTGTTTAAATAATGAATAATTTTACAATATCAATTATATCTCTTAATCCGACTGTTAGATTGAGATAAATTTTACGAGGAGTCTCTTGATATATTTATATATATTATCTTAAAATTTCAAAACAATCAGAGAATATAATGACCTTGCAAGATTGATGATGATATTATCGTAATATTATATATGTTCATATTTTTATCCAGAAAAATTATTTTATTGTGTCTTTTTTTAGATTAAATTGCACAATTCTAAATAATTTTATTTTATTTTTAATTTTTTTTTATATATAATCTCGAAACAATACATTGAAATATTTCAAAATCAAAATATTTCATTGTAATTAAAAAAACAAAATATTCAACTGAATCAGAATTGACAATTTCAAGAAAAGGAAGGAATGAAGTCAACAACCAAATGATGGTTTATCAAAATCCAAGAAACACAGAGAGGAAGGAGCTTATTTCCAAGAAACTGCCGTTAAAGTAGAGATTTGTACGGGAACACCCCATTTCTTGGGCAATGGCTGATGTTGTAATTTTATGGGAAGAAGGGACGGTTTTCTAAAAGGGTTGTAGAAAGACTTGGGTGTTCCCCTGCTTAGTTGACCGTCATTTTCATTGACATGTCAAAGTCTTCTACGCCCTGTGCTTGTGGTTTGGAAGGAAGACAGCAAAATAACGAATTAAGAGAAAAATCTAGCCAATTACATTTCAGGAACCACGCAGTCAGCCAATTAGATTGCAGGAACCACTCAGTCGGCCAATTAGATTTATCGGATACATATCGATATACCATACAGTTCGTTGATACTCCGAGACCATCAGAGGGAATAATGATTCCATTTCGATTCCACGAGGTTATTTGCCAACGAGCTGTAATAATAATTTTTTATATAGAAAACTGATTGATATTGTACAGTTTAAATCGATAAAATTCATTGAACATAAGTCATGTGTTTCGTACAACACACTGGTTGATTGTTGTGTATATTTTATTTGTTTGATAAATTATTTCATTAGCAAATAGTAAAATTACAATTGATGAATTTTAGCACAGATGAGTTAATTGTTTTACGCAGTAAACAATTTGATTGGTGGTTTTGTTTTAATTACTTGAGTAATAATTTAATTGATTGATAGCAAAACTATAATTGATCAAATTGACTAAAGATGAGTTATTTGTTGCTTGCAACATACTAATTGTTTGTTGGGCATGTTTTAACTATTTGAAAAATAATTTATTTAACAGATAGCAAAAATACAACTGCTAAAATTTATTAAATATTAGTTTTCAGATTTTTTTCTTCATATTATTATATTAAAATATATTTTAGAACACTGAGATTAAATTGATGTGAGATTTATAGAGAAAAATTAGTTAATTTATATATATATATATATATATATATATATATATATATATATATATATTAAGACATTAATATCAAAAAAATATCACAATATATAATTACCCTCACCTATTTTTCAAGGAAAATGTCCTAAAAATAATTATTATCATTATTCTAAATATCTTATTTATAGTAAAATAAATACATATAGAAACTACATAATCTTAAATTTTTTAAGTTGATTATTTAGCTCAAATATATAGCATTCTAAAAAAAATATAGTACCATTAATAATTTTATTACATGTTACAAAATTTGGTGTTGGTTGTGGCAAAACGCAAGACAATTTTTTTTTATAGATAATTTGACACAATTTTTCTACCTGTCTTGTTTACATGTGACTTCGTATATTTTTTTACGTGATATGAGATATCAAATATCATACATTAAAAAAGCCAGAAAAGTTAATTTTTCACAAAAATAACATCGACCAATAATTGTTAAATTGTCATAATTATTATCACTGTTATTATGAATATTATTGCAAATAAGTAATATTCTAATTATCAGTGACAATACTATCATTGTCACTATCATATTGTCATCAAAAGAAATGAAAGTATTTGTTTTTATTTTTTAAGATGTATTCTTTATATTTTATATATGATGTGATATTAGAACACTGGCATTCAAATAATTTGATATTTCTTAAAACAAACAGTTCATATATATATTCCAAGACATTAATATTAAACAAATATCAAAATAACAATTATCATTATTTTAAACACATTATCCACAATAAGATGAAAATCCAAAAGAAACTAACTAATTGAAAGTTTTGTAAATTGATTATTTCATTAAGATGTATAACATTATTAAAAATAAATATTGGACCGTTAACATTTTTTTACAGGTTAAAAAAAATTGGTTTTGACTGTGGCAAAATGTAGAGGAAGTGACTGATATATTTTTTCATTTTAGATAACTTTGACAAATTTGTCTAACTATTTTGTTTATGTGTTGCCTCGTATTTTTTTATTTCATAATATTAGATCTTAGATTTTATACAGAAAATGTTGTAAAAGTAATTTTTTAACAAAAACAACCTAAAATCTAAGAATTAAATTTTTCTAAGAAATACAACATAAACAAAAGAGGAAATAATTAAAAATCAAAATCAAAATCAAAATTAAGAGCATATATATAAAAACATGGACAAAAATAGGGACAATTTAGAAATATATCTAAAAAATAAAGGATTACAAGTATATGGGCTGAAATGAAAACAAAATCTGTAAATAATTTTAACCGAAGGATTAAAAATAAAATAAAATTAAAAGTGTTGTAAGGAAAAAATAAATAATTCTTTTATTTCTTGATCTAGTTTTGATCCCTTTATTTTTTTAGTAATTTTGGTATAATTCTAAATGATTTATTTGTATTATGTATCTATACTCTTAGTTTTGACTTTTAATTTTTATTATAATTTATCATTGTATTAAATATAGTTTTGTTTAAAAAATAAAGTATGTTCACATTTGGTAGCATGAAATAAAAGTAAAACTCTCTCTTATGCATGTATAGTCTATATTCAATTGTTAGTTATTTGTTATATTTTTTATGGCATTAATATTAAACAAATATCAAAATATATAATATTTTTAAGAGAAAAAACCTTTAAAATAATCTTTCTCATTATTTTAAATGCATTATTTATAATAAAATGAATATATTAAAAAATTAAATAATTGAATATCTTGTAGATTTATTATTTCCTCTAATGTATAGCATTATTAAAAAAATCAAGACACATTAACATTTCTTGACATGTTAAAATATTTAGTTTTGTCTGCGGAGAACTGTAAGACAAGTGACTCATATATTTTTTATCTTTAGATAATTTGATCAAAAATTTTTACTTGTTTTGTCTATGTGCAAATTTGTATATTTTTTATTCATGTAATATTAGATCTGAAATATTATACATAAAAAAGTTGTAAAAGTCAAATTTTAACAAAAACAACATTGATTAATGAATTATCATGATTACTATTCTTATTGTTATAAATTATCACAATTATTATAGTTGTTATTGTAATAATTATTGTAAATAATCAATATCCCAATCATTACTGACAATATTATCGTTGACACAATCATTATTGTTATAAAAAAATTCATTTTTTTTATTTTCCAAGATTTATTCTTCATATTATTATATTTGAAGTATTTTAGAACACTAAGATTAAATTAATTTGAGAAGTTTTTAAAAAAACTTCATCAATTATATATATATATATATATTACGGTTTTAATATTAAGAAAATATCAAAATATATAATTATTTTTATGAGAATAATCCGTAAAAATAATCTTTATCATTATTTTAAACGTATTTTCCATAATAAAATGAATATATAAAAACCTACTATACAATAATAATTATTATTTTTATTGTAAATAATTTTGTTATAGTAAGAATCAAAAGTTTTGTACGCTGATTATTTTGCTTAGATATATAGCATTATAAAAAATATTTAAGACCATTAACATTTTTTTGCATGTTAAAAGTTTGTTTATGTCTACAGCAAAGTAGAGGGCAATTGTCTTGTATATTTTTTGTTTATGTGATATTAGATTTGAGATATAATAAAATAGTCATAAAAGTCAATGTTTCAGAAAAATAACATCAACTGATGAATTATTTTGATTATTACTGTCATTGTTATTATCATGACTGTTAAAGTATCACAATTATTATAGTTCTCATTATAAATATTATTATAAATAATAAATATTCTAATTATTATTGGTCATACTATCGATGACACCATAATTATTGTTAAAAAAATAAATTAAATTATTTTTTATTTTATAAGATTTATTCCTCATATTATTATATTAAAAATATTTTAGAACACTGATATTATTTTTTTTCTCAAAAAAACCAAGGTCATTTATTTCGATATATATATATATATATACACTAAGACGCAAATATTAAATAAATATCAATATATATAATTAGTCTCACATATTTATAAGAAAAAAAACATACAAATAATCATTATCATTATTTTGATGTCTTATCTATAATAATTAGAAATTTCAACACATAACAATATTAACCAAAAAGAAATTAAAAAATACTTGACAAATTAAAAATAAATATTATTAGATTTTAATAAATTATTTCATTTGAACAATAAATAAAAATAAAAAAGAAAGAAAGAAATAATAAATATCAATTTTTAAATGATCACCAACACAAATTAAAATTTAAATATTAATTAAAAAACCTTAATAACAGTGGAAATAATAAAAATTAGAAACAAAAAGTAAGAGCATGTACATATAAACATGGACAAAAATAGGAATCATTTAAGAAATATATATATATATATATATATATAAAATAAAGGAATTAAAATAAAATTCAATATTAAAAGTATAAAGGTCGAAATGAAAAACACATATATAATATTTAATCAATACATTTGTACAATTTGAATTGATAAAATTAATTGAATATAAGTCATGTGTTTCGTGCAACACACTGATTGATTGTTGTATATATTTTATTTGTTTGATAAATTATTTTATTAGCAAATAGTAAAATTATAATAGATGAATTTTAGCACAGATGAGTTAATTGTTACGCAATAAACAATTTGATTGGTAGTTTTGTTTTAACTACTTGAGTAATAAATTAATTCATAGATAGCAAAACTATAATTGATCAAATTGACTAAAGATGAGTTATTTGTTACTTGCAACATACTAATTGTTTGTTGGGCATGTTTTAATTGTTTAAAAAATAATTTATTTAACAAATAGCAAAAATGCAACTGCTAAAATTTATTAAATATTAGTTTTTTAGATTTTTTCTTTATATTATTATATTAAAAATATTTTCGAACACTGAGATTAAATTGATGTGAGATTTATAGAGAAAAAATAGTTTATATATATATATAAGACATTAATATCAAACAAATATCACAATATATAATTACCCTCACCTATTTTCAAGGAAAAAGTCCTAAAAATAAATAATATAATTATTCTAAATATCTTATTTATAGTAAAATAAATACATATAAAAACTACATCATCTTAAATTTTTTAAGTTGATTATTTAGCTTAGATGTATAGCATTGTAAAAAACATATAGTACCATTAATAATTTTATCACATGTTACAAAATTTGGTGTTGGTTGTGGCAAAACGCAAGACAATTTTTTTTATAAATAATTTGGCACAATTTTTCTACCTAGCTTGTTTACGTGTGACTTCGTATATTTTTTTTATGTAATATGAGATATGAAATATTATACATTAAAAAAGCCAGAAAAGTTATTTTTTCACAAAAATAACATCGACCAATTATCACTTTTATTATGGATATTATTGCAAATAAGTAATATTCTAATTATCAGTGACAATACTATCGTTGTCACTATCATATTGTCATCAAAATAAATGAAAGTATTTGTTATTTTTTAAGATGTATTCTTTATATTTTATATTTGATGTGATATTAGAACACTGACATTCAAATAATTTGATATTTCTTAAAAGAAACAATATATATATATATATATATATATATTAAGACATTAATATTAAACAAATATCAAAATATATAATTATATCAAAATAACAATCATTATTTTAAACACATTATCCACAGTAAGATAAAAATCCAAAAGAAACTAACTAATTGAAAGTTTTGTAAATTGATTATTTCATTAAGATGTATAACATTATTAAAAACAAATATTGGACCGTTAACATTTTTTTACAGGTTAAAAAAAATTGGTTTTGACTGTGGCAAAATATAGAGGAAGTGATTGATATATTTTTTTTCATTGTAGATAACTTTGACAAATTTGTCTAACCATATTGTTTATGTGTTGCCTCGTATTTTTTTATTTCATAATATTAGATCTTAAATATTATACAAAAAAATATTGTAAAAGTAATTTTTTAACAAAAACAACCTAAAATCTAAGAATTAATTTTTTCTAAGAAATACAACCTGAACAACAGAGGAAATAATTATAATTAAGATTAAAAACTAAAATTAAGAGCATATATATATATAAACATGGAAAAAAATAAGGACTATTTAGAAATATATCTAAAAAATAAAAGAATTAAAATGAAGAATTACAAGTATATGAGCCGAAATGAAAACAAAATATGTAAATAATTTTAACCAAAGGATTAAAAATAAAATAGTTTCTATCCCTTTATTTTTTTTAGTAATTTTGATATAATTCTAAATATTTATTTGTATTATGTATCTATACTCTTAGTTTTTACTTTTAATTTTTATTATATTTTATCTTTGTATTAAATATAGCTTTATTTAAAAAAACAAAGTAAGTTCACTTTTGGTAGCGTGGAATAAAAGTAAAACTCTCTTTTATGCATGTCTACAATTGTTAGTTATTTGTTATATTTTTTATGGCATTAATATTAAACAAATATCAAAATATATAATATTTTTAAGAGAGAAAAACTTTAAAATAATCTTTCTCATTATTTTAAATGCATTACTTTAAATAAAATGAATATATTAAAAAATTAAATAATTGAATGTCTTGTAGATTGATTATTTCGCTCTAATGTATACCATTATTGAAAAAGTCAAGACACATTAACATTTCTTGACATGTTAAATTTTTTTGTTTTGTCTGTGGAGAAACGTAAGACAAGTGACTCATATATTTTTTATTTTTAGATATTTTGACCAAAATATTTTACTTGGTTTGTCTATGTGTAGATTTGTATAATTTTTTTCATGTAATATTAGATCTGAAATATTATACATAAAAAATTATAAAAGTCAAATTTTAATAAAAACAACATCGATTAATGAATTATCTTGATTACTATTCTTATCGTTATAAATTGTCACAATTATTATAGCTGTTATTTTAATAATTATTGTATATAATTAATATTCCAATCATTACTGACAATATCATCGTTGACACTATCATTATTGGTATAAAAAAAATTCATTTTTTTTCCAAGATTTATTTTTCATACTATTGTATTTGAAGTATTTCAGAACACTAAGATTAAATTAATTTGAGTTCATTTTTTTATATATATATATTTTAAAGTTTTAATATTAAGAAAATATCAAAATATATAATTATTTTTATGAGAATAATCCTTAAAAATAATCGTTATTATTATTTTAAACGCATTTTCCATTATAAAATCTATATATAAAAACCTGCTATACAATAATTATTATTATTTTTATTGTAAATAATTTTGCTATAGTAAGAATCAAAAGTTTTGTACGCTGTTTTGCTCAGATATATAACATTATAAAAAATATTTAAGACCATCAATATTTTTTTGCATGTTAAAAAGTTTGTTTATGTCTACGGCAAAGTGGAGGGCAATTGTCTCGTATATTTTTTGTGTATGCGATATTAGATTTGAGATATCATAAAAAAAGTCATAAAAGTGAATTTTTAAGAAAAATAACATTAACTAATGAATTATTTCGATTATTATTGTCATTATTATTATCATGACTGTTAAACTGTCACAATTATTATAGTTGTCATTATAAATATTATTATAAATAATTAATATTCTAATTATTATTATTAGTCATATTATCGATGACACCATAATTATTGTTAGAAAAATAAATTAAATTATTTTTTTATTTTATAAGATTTATTCCTCATATTATTATATTAAAAATATTTCAGAATAGTGATATTATTTATTTTCAAAAAAAAAGTATATGGTAAATTGAATTTTAACATTTTTTCTCAAGTTACTATTTTTAATTCTTTTTTAATTTGTTTTTTTTTTTGAAGAAATATATAACACCGTATTGTAGGAGTGATACAAGGATGGGCCTTCAACGCATTTAAAACTTGATTTGGATATATGGTTGGAAGCTAGATCATCTAATGGAATCAATAGAAATGAAGTTTATAGTATCTCAAACTCTATAGCTGAGCATATGCAAATGGGTCATAGTGTATCGACTATTGATTCCTAGCAATTAGGTTCAAACCAACAATCTCCACCCATGTAGGTGGTTCGACGAGAACAAGTTGAAGCTCAAACAACTCAATTTAGTGTTTAGACAACCCAACTTAGATAAGAGATGGGCGGTTTGAGGGATAAAGTGAATGTCCTTGAGCAACTATTATTGACCCTCACTTGTACATGTGGTCTACCTCATCGCTCTCTTTGTTCCAACATAGATTAGCCTTTTGCCTCATCCTTTATCTTCTATCTACTAGATTAACTATTAATAAAAAAATGTTTTTTTATTTATTTTAGTTATATATATATTTTTTAATTTTCTCCTAGTTTTATATCATTTTCTTTAAATTTAAATACAAAACTAAAAAAAAATATTGATGCACTAAGTCCATCAAAAAGTTTTAGAGAGTTAAAAATTACAAGGCTTTGCCTCTAACAATTATAAATGGTATTACCACTAAACTAAGACCCTCAAAAAGTACTAGAGAGTTCAAAACAATTATAAAATTTGCCACCCGTAATATATAAATCTCTGACATTTTAATTTTATCGGTAATATGCATTTTATCATCGTAAGGAATCATTAACAACCTATTTTCGATAATATGCCATAATCACTAATGGAATCACTAATAAATACTTTGTTTAACATAATAAGAGTTTAAATAATAACAGAATATCCCTTCTACCTTATGCAAAATTCTTTAGTTGATGTATTATTTTAATATTCTAATTCTAAAAATGAAATAAGAAAACACATGCATTTGTTGTCTTAAAAATAAAGCTAATAATAATTTTAAACTATTAATTAATTCTATGAAAATAACACAAATAATTGGTTCTTGTACAATAAATATGTTGAAGAATTATTTTATTTTATCTTAGCCATGGGAATAGAAATGGGCAAAAAATTAAAATAAAATAAAACAAGATGCTAATTGATACATTTTTATTTAATGACAATCAAATGCTTTATAAATTTTATGGAAAACTAGGGAAACAAAAATTTATGCTTCTTATAATCCAATCCCTTATCAAAACTAATTTGTACTGTATAAGAAATAATCAATAACCATTTTATTAGAATTAACCATCCTAGATGTAGTTTTATTTTAATTTTAAAAGCCTTATTTTTTTATCTTGTCTACTTATTTTTTATTCTTGAATAAAGAGAAAGCAAAAATAAAATAACTAAGTTTTAAACATATTCAACAATAATACATGGATTAAGTATATAGTTTTGGAAACCAAGAGGACCAATTGATAAATTGTTTTTATTACAGGGAGTAATTAATAATTAACTTGATGACTGTTGAATATTATAAATTTGGGAAATTGCCCAAATTTTGCATCATTAATTACAAGGTGCCCTCACTTTTGTAAAACATTTTTATTGTTGCTGGCTAATCAGAACTCAGCAGGACGTTACTTTGTCTAATTGTATTTTTTCCATTCACCTTTATGTGGAGCCCTTGGCTTGTTTATCTATTTAAGAGTGTGATTGAAATTGTTTTTGAAAATGTATTTATATAGAAATATATTAAAATAATATATTTTTTATTTTTTAAAAATAATTTTTTATATCAGCATATAAAAATGATTTAAAACATCAAAAAAATTACAACTTTCTGTTCAATTCAGCACAAATGGTTAGTGAATATATTGACTAAATATGGCACGTGATACGCTGTATATTGATATTTTTCTTTCCCTAAAAAACTAATATTTAGCTAGAAATAAGAAAAATAAATAACTAGAGCTATATGACTGACCAAGTTTAATAAATTTGTTATATTTTAATTAGATGATATAAAAATTAACAATGACAATAAAGTAATAAAATTAAAAAAACCTACAATAAAATCATGTAATTGAGAAAAAAAAAGTAAACTAAAAAACCATGTTCCATTGTTTTAGGTCATTACCTAGCAATGCCTTCTAATGTAAAAGAATTTTACAGATCATTACATTTAGAAGTCAAAATAGGGGCATTAAGTTGGTCAGTTCTCTTTTATTATAAATCTCCATCCTTTAAAAATAACATTGATTGATGATCATCTTGGCTTTAAACAAGTTATCCATTATCAATGATTATGCATAGATGAGTCCTTACCAACTCATATGAATAGGTATTGATTTGGAGCAACACTTTTAGAATTAAATTATAAATTTAATTATTAAATTTTTTTTGGATGTGAGGAAACTTTATCTCATGAAAAGCATATTTTGTGGGCCTAGATGCGCGAGTAAAACCCTAGTTATTTCAGGCTCTTATAAGAAATGCACACCCTAACTTGAACTCGAAACTTGCTACGCAGATCGTAAGCCCTTTACAATAACACACTATAGGATAAATAAACCATTATAGGTTATTATCTAACCCTTAGTTGGGGAGGGTCATCCAATCCAATACTTCTAGATCCTGTTTCCAAGTAAATAAGATAACAATGATAATTGTTTAAATATTTAGGACTAGGGTAATGAGCATAATGATTGGTGGATAAAGCTTCTTTGATTAAAGACCTTACAATAAAAAAAACTTTTCTATTCTTGGAAAAAGAGCGGGTCACGACTACATTGGATGTGACAAATATGATAAATTTTTAATGAATTATTATATCTTTAATTGTACAAATTTAATTCTAAGTGAAAAATACTTTCCAATATATCTATTGTTTCATCCAAATTAACAACAGAGGAGATACATGACTTTTAAATGATGTCTCCAATAAATCTGTCTTATGTTTTTACGTTGTCATATATATTTTTTATAAACAAATTAATAAAATTGTAACATGTTATTTAAATTAATTGAATTTCTTCAAGTATTTACCTGATTTTTAAAATTAATTTTTTATGAACTATGAGACTAAATGGATATAAAAAAAAATGATAACCTATCGTTTTCATAAAATCGTAAGATATTTATAGATTTTTTCATATAAATTCACCTTAAACATAGAGAATAATATTATTATTAACTGGTGAAAATTAATTTTTACTTTAATTGATATTTTTATTAAAACAAAAAATATACTTTGAAAATCTCCTGTGACGCGGTTGCATGGTTTCCATCAATTTTCCGTGAGTGTTGTTCTCCTCTCCTCCAGGAATGAAGCCAACAAGCAACAACCGAATAATGATTTATCAAAAGGCGAGAAAGAGAGAGAGAGGAAGGAGCTCATTTCCAAGAAACTGCCATTAAAGAAGAGATTTGTACGGCAGCACCCCATTTCTTGGGCAATGGCTGATTTTGTAATTTTATGGAAAGAAGGGACGGTTTTCTTAAAGGGTTGTAGAAAGACCTGCTTAGTTGACCGTTATTTTCATTGACCAAGTCAAAGTCGTCTTCTACGCCCTGTGCTTGCGGTTTGGAAGGAAGACAGCAAAATAACGAACTAAGAGGAAAATCTAGCCAATTAGATTTCAGGAACCACTCAGTCAGCCAATTAGATTTATTGGATACATGTCGATATACCATACAGTTCGTTGATACTCCGAGACCATCAGAGGGGACGATGATTCCAGTTAGATTTCACGAGGTTATTTGCCTCCGAGCTTGTTGTCTGTTTTTTTCTATATAGAAAAGTGTTTGATTTTATAAGTGTTATAATTGGTTATTTTAATATTTAATTTGTTAAATTATAATTGATAAAATCTGTTAGAAATAAATTTTTTTTCTCACTTAAAAGTTCACTTAAAAGTGATTGAATATTACTATTGTTAAAATTATTTTGATAATTATTTAATCGATACATTGTACAATTGGAATCGATAAAATTCATTGAACATAAACCATGTGCTTCGTGCAACATACTAATTGATTGTTGTGTATGTTTTATTTGTTTGATAAATTATTTCATTAGCAAAATAGTAAAATTACAATCGATGAATTTTAACACAAATGAGTGATTTGTTTTACGTAGTAAATAATTTGATTGGTGATTTTGTGTTAACTACTTGAGTAATAATTTAATTGGTAGATAGCAAAACTACAATTGATCAAATTGACTAAAGATGAGTTATTTGTTGCTTGCAACATACTAATTGTATGTTTTAACTATTTAACAAATAATTTATTTAACAGATAGCAAATGCAACTACTAAAATTTATTAAATATTAGTTTTTCAAAATTTTTCTTTATATTATTATATTGAAAATATTTTAGAACACTGAGATTAAATTGATGTGAGATTTATAAAGAAAAGTTAGTTAATATATATATTTTAAGATGTTAATATCAAAAAGATATCACAATATATAATTAGTCTCACCTACTTTTCAAGGAAAATGTCCTAAAATAATTATTATCATTATTCTAAATGTCTTATCTATAGTAAAATAAATACATATAAAATTACATAATCTTAAGTTTTTAAAGTTGATTATTTAGCTCAGATGTATAGCATTATAAAAAAAATTATAGGACTATTAACAATTTTGTTACATGTTACAAAATTTGATGTTGGTTGTGGTGAAACACAGAGAGAACTGCAGCTGCTGGGCTTTGCCAGAGGAAAGGGCGAGAGGGGTCTGCTATTGTTGTCACTTCTGGCTGCCACTGAAGAGGTGTCGCTGCCGCCGGAGCTGAGGAAGAAGACGAAGGGCTGTTACAGATGGCTAATTTTGTGTTTGTTTTTACGTGTGTCTGCATCGTTATTTTTGCCAAATTTTATGTTCGTCCCCGTGTCTGTGTAACAACTTTCTTCCCCATACTTAGCAAATTGTCCTATGTAAATATTTTGCTTATCTTTTTTTACCCTCTCTTGTCGGTTCGTCTGTGCATACATTCTTTTTATAGGCGAGGGAGTCAACCTTTCAGCCATCCATTGCGTGTAGCAATGGGTTGCCGCCTCTACATTGTTCAGGTGGTGTGCACTATTTAAGTGGCGTGCCTGCACTGTTCAGGTGATTGAACAGTGCAGTCACGTCTGTGATAATTTTGGAGATGGTGAAAATCTAATTTGGTCTCTCAATCTGTAAATGTTCTAATTACACCCCAATTGGTTTTAAACTCCCCATCAAAATTTCAACAACAACCTTAGATTTGCGCGCCTTTTTTATTTTGGTCCTTGGTTTCTGATTTGTGCGATTTAACCCTCAATTGATTATTAAACTCTCAATTGTTTTCAATTGACCCCTGATTCGCACCAATGACTTGAAAAAATTCAATTCGGTCTTCGAAAATTCTAATCATCTCAATTTAACTCGAATTAAGCTCAAGAACTTGATTTTTCATCGATTAAGCCCTTAATAAAATTAATTTGATCAATTTAAAGTATAATTAAGTCCTTGCAGTTAATTAAATCCTTCGATTAGACCCTAAATTAATTCTCAAATATAATTACACTTGAAATTGGTCGATGATTAAATGAAATCAGGCTATAAAAATATAATTATGCTTTTGGACTTAATTTTTACATAGATTTATTCAATAATAAATTATTTTTGGGGATAAAAGAGATACGATCGGACTCTCAAAAACAATCAAAATTTCCACATTGATTTTTCTAGCAACACCGACCCCTTTTATTTTATTTTTGTTATTTTTGGGTAGATTTTGGGGAATAACCTAGAAATTGGGTTATGACAATATATTTTAAGTTATTCATATTAAAAAAATATCAAAATATATAATTATTTTTAAGAGAAAATTCCTTAAAAATAACCGTTATCATTATTTTAAACGTATTTTCCATAAGAAATTGAATATATAAAAACCTACTATACAATAATAATAATTATTATTTTTATTGTAAATAATTTTGCTATAGTAAGAATCGAAAGTTTTGTAGGTTAATTATTTTGCTTAGATATATAGTATTATAAAAAGAAATCTAAGACCATTAACATTTTTATATGATACGAAGACTTGATTCTTTCTACTTAGACTACATGAAATTGTTGAACAAACAAATCTCTTAAAAATGAATTTGATCTATTTAACTTGTTATCAGAAAGATCAATTAAGTCACATAAAAGGAAATATAAATATTTTGCATTTCATCCTAATTCAAGTTGGCCTCAATATTTGCTACACCTACGGTGATTGGTGGAGTGTGTGAAAAAAATAGTGGGTATAATCATAAAATTATAATTATAATTTTTAAAAGTCATAAGTTATTATTAAGATCACTAAAAAATTTAATGATTTGTGAGAGTCTAGTTAATATGACTTGTATATAAAAGAAAGATGCATCACCGTAGTACACCTTACCTAAGATAAGATGCATTGTTGTTTGATTGTTTTTCTGAGTCAAATTCCTATTTATTGGTGTTTTTAAGGATCAAGATAAATCTTTCTTCGTGAGGGAGTCTCTATCTTATTGGGTCAAAACCTAACCATTCTAAGGCATAAATTTTAGTATCGCTATTATTTTTTGTACCTTTAATACTTAAAGGTGTATTTTACATTGTAGTTTTACACCCTAAAATATTAAAGTCTACAACTAAATCATAACATTAGAAATGTAAAATGAATAAAAAAATTGGTGATGGAGTTTTGACAATTTGGCCAAACCCTAAAGTATAATTGTAAACCAAGTACGATATCCATTTTTGCATTTTAAAAGCATGAGAAAAAATATATTTTTTTATGAAAAAAATATTAGGATTCAACCGTATGTATGAAAACAAAGCTTCTTTTCTTATATTTTTAAAATAAGGATTTTTTGTTTTGCAAATTGCAGAGAAAAACGAGTATTTTGTTTTAGGTTTGTGTTTTATAGTGTAAGTCGATGATCTAATATTGAAGAAAAAAAATGCTAGAAAAACATTCAATAAAATTGAAACTATCTTAAAATGATCCTTATAATTTGTTTGAAATTGTTTATTGAAGGTTCAGAGAAAACCAAGTATTTTTAATATTAGGTTCTTATTTTACATTGTAAGTGTACAACCTGATTACAAAATTATTAGGAAAATATACAGAAAAAATCATAAATATTTTGAAATAAACAATCAAAATGTTTTGGATTTTTTTATAAAAATAATACTATACTATATTATTATTATTATATTATATTATATGGGCTGGGGTAGACAAGACATACTTGACTTGTCATGGGATTTGATTGTATTTAGTTACAGGATCAAGATTTGATTGTATTAATTTAGGGATTTTGTAATAAATACTTACCTTGTATAGAGTACTTTGAGATCTATATAATACAGACAAACCCCAATAACAGGGGCTTTCAGACCAATTTGACATGGTATTAGAGCCACTATTGATCTATGAATCATTGTGAGTATAATAAAAAATATTCTCTTCTTTCTTGATCTGTGTCAAGCCTTCTATGTGGGTTCTTGGGTTTGTGGTTGTTGGCGTACTGTTCTATGATTGTGGTGGAGATCAGTGACTGTTCTGGCGTGTTTTTCTTATGGTGGTCGTATGGATGTGTTGTCTGATCTGGCATGGTTTTTTGTTGTGGTTGGGTTGTAATGGGCATATTAGTGCTCTCTGTGGTGGCTGGAAGTTCTGTGATGGTTGGAGAGGTGGTCATCATTCTGAGCATCATTGCCAGCGTTTGGTCTGTTCCGTGCACAATTATTGAAGATGAAGTATCCAATGATGCTGTTTGTCCCTTTTCTTTATCTTGAAACTAAGCCGAATGCTTTGATCTATGGACTTCTAATTAATTATGATTCATGAACTGGTGTGGGCTTCATTTGTATTGTTTCTTGGGCTTTGTTATGTGGTCTCTCTTTTGTTGTGGGCTTCTATTCTCGCAACCTTTCACTTGTGTTTCTGAGCTTGATTTCCTTGGGCCTTCTTAGCCGGGCCAGTTTTATTAATCAGCTTAATTTTTGGGGTTGTTTTTTCAGGATTTACATCATGTCTATGGAAAATAATATCATTCGTTTTACTGAAAAGAATTTTCCTACATGGGCATTCCAATTTAATATGTTCTTGAAAGGGAAAGAATTATCAAATCATATTGATAGCTATACCCCAATTCCCACTAATGAAAAGGAATTTGCCCAATGGGAGGTCCATGATGCTAAGGTGATTTCTTGGCTTTTAGGGACGATTGAGCCTCATCTAATTACCAATCTTTAGTGTTTTAATACGGCTCAAACTATGTGGGACTATCTACACCGCATTTATCATCAAGACCACAATGCTTAGAAATTCCAATTGATGTTGAAGATTAGCAGTTACAGTCAAGGTTACTTGACTATTGAGCAATTTTATTCTGGTTTTATCAATATCTAGAGCGAGTATTCTACTATTTTTCATACTAAGGTTCCCATTGCGGCTCTTCAAACGGTGTTGAGAGTCAACGCGATCAATTTTTGATGAAGTTTAGTCCTAAATTTGAGCATGTTAGAGCTGGTTTATTGAACCATGATCCGGTTCCTTCCCTGGATATCTGCTTGGAAGATTTATTGCGTAAGGAGCAATGATTATCCACTCAGATGGGTATGACTTCTCAAATGGCTTTTTCTGAGCCTATGACTGTAGCGTATGCAGCACAAGGATGAGAAACACACAAGTTGCAGTGTTTCAACTGCAAAGAGCTTGGTCACATTGCTCATAACTGTTCGAAGAAGGTTTGCAACTATTGTAACAAAACCAGGCCATTTCATCAAAGACTGTCGAGTGCGACCTCAGAATCACCAATCTCAAGCTTTTCAAGCTACTATCTAGGCCTCGTCTTCTGTGCCTCCCACTGTAAGCTCTGATTCATCTGTTCTCACACCTACTATGGTTCAACAGATGATTGTCTCGACTTTTATGGCTTCAGACCTACAAGGTATAACTCCTACCTCCACTTCTTGGATTGTTGATTTAGGTGCTTCTAATCATATGACTGATATTACGATGGATCTCCATGATGTTCATGAGTATAATGTCACACAATCTATTCAGATTGCCGATGACAATACACTTTCTATTATTGTTGTTGATAATTTAGGTCCTTCATTTAAAGATATTTTTGTGTCTCCTGAATTATCTACCAACTTGATTTCTGTTAGACAATTAGTGGATAATAATTATGATGTTTATTTCTCTCATGATGGTTGTGTTGTACAGGATCAGGTGTCGGGAACGATGATTGCGAGGGGGGCTAAAGTGGGACATCTTTTTCCTCTATATTTTCTATTCCTAATGTTGTTTTGTTTGCTTGTATGGCTATTGCCAATAGCAATGAAGTATGACATAAGAAATTGGGTCATCCTAATTCTATTGTCTTAACTCATCTTTGAAACATGTTTTTTTGGGTAATAATAATTTTCTTTCCTAATCTTTTGATTGTGCTACTTGTCGTCTTGGTAAAAATAATTTTTTACCTTTTCCTGTGCATGGTAGTCGTGCTTCCACTTCTTTTGAAATTATGCATACTGATGTTTGGGGGGTTAGTCCTATTATTTCTCATTGGCAATATCATTAGAAATGTTTTAGTATTTATTCTAAGGCATAAATTTTAGTATCACTATTATTTTTTGTACCTTTAATACTTAAAGGTGTAATTTACATTGTAGTTTTACACCCTAAAATATTAAAGTCTACAACTAAATCATAACATTAGAAATGTAGAAATGATGATCATATTCTTACTGTCATACAACCTCTTATAAATTTTGCTATACTTTTAATTCATCCAAAATAAGGTTAAAGTGTTTTTCCATTCATCTATATTAAGAAAGTAGTATTATGAAAAATGTAAGTGATACTTAAAAACACCCAGGAAGGCCTTATAAAGCCAATTTAAATTGTTTAATACTTGTTCATTTATAAGTAGTATTATTGAGAAAGACTTAAATATTTAATTTATGAATATGTGAAGGTTTGACCATTATAAACACACTATTATTTATAATGCATTAGGTGCAAAATAACCTATTTTTCTATAAGTCTTGAACAACCTTTGATGTTAATAAAATCTTCCTAAACTCACATGTTTGTCTATTATCATCATCTTACTTATACAAACTTTCTTCATGATCTCCATCCGTATGACTCTCCCTCATTTTTGAAAGGTTTTAATATTACTACCTACTAATAAAAAATAAATGTTTATCTATGAGGTTATGGTAGTTTGTCTTAGTTGTTAAGGCTCAAGCATACACCATCACATTTGACTTTGAAAATGTTAAAAATATTTTCAAGGTAGAACAAGGCATTCCAATGTTAGTAATTAATTATAAGCCTTTAAAAAAGGTCTTAAAATGAATCAATTATCAAATCCCTAGCAAGGAAAATTGTTAAAGAAACTTTATATAGACAAAATATGTAAAAACTCTAACTTTTTCATGGCCAACACACGCACATGTGTGTGTGTGTGAGAGAGAGTATTATAACTATAACAAATGAACTTAATAAAATAGAATGTAACATTTCATAAATATATAGAATAATTAAAAATTATTGATTATAATAAGACTATAATTGAATAATAACTTAAGAAATTGAAAACATAATAATGTGCAAAAGTATAAACTTATTATTTTTAAATACCATGATGAACTAAATATTGGTTCATAGTCCAACTTTCAAAATAGAGAACATAGTTTAATGGTTCTAATGCATCTTTACAAATCCTTGTGAAAAAAATGAGATCTGATATTTAAAATACTAGAATTAAAGAAGATAATTCTCTAGTCATGGTAGGTATGAGAGGATCTTGAAAGAAAAACAATGAATGCAAAGATACTCAGTTAAAAATAAAGATATGCATATAACTGACCATTAAATTAATTATTAAATTCTAAACAAAATCATAAACATTCATTAGTACAAAACCAAGACATGAAGATCTTTAATTCTTGCAGTTGATTTGTCAATCCTGTTCTAACATTTTCAACTCATCGAGATAAAGGTTAATATTAATATTGCATTTTACCCCGCACTTATGGCCAACTATATATTTATTTATTCCTTATCATTCATAGGGTTGACTATCAAATCCTTGCCCCGCACTTGTGGCCAACTATATATTTATTTATTCCTTGTCATTCATGGGCTTGACTATCAAATCCTTTCCCCACTCATGTGGCTAACTACCTTAGCCTTTGCCCTACTCATAAGGTCAACTACTGTATTTATGCCCTCATCCTTATGGCTGACTATCTTACACTTTCAACATGTGCTTGACTACTTAGCATTTTTCCCCACTCATGTGACCGATTATTTAATAAACAAAAATACATACAAGGTTATCATTTGATTTATCCTTTATCCAACCTGATAAAAATGATACTTATCATGTACATTTGACCATATAACCCTATAACACCAATTGTCGTGTTAACCTTATAAAAAATTTATAAATACTTCAATATTCTCTCTTATATATCATTATTTAGTGATAATCACTAAAATAATTCCAAATATAAATGAAATTTTAAAATATAAAAATGAAGCGGTAGACATCTACCTTCTTTTTTTAATGGTCTTGTTCTTCTAGCTTGTGGTCCTGCAGTCGATGCATTTCATGTTCCAAACAAGGTTATTATTAAACATCATTCCTCGATATTAAGGATTGCATCTCATTATTCTTTACATTCACTTCCATTCTTTCTTCAACTTTTCTAATCAACTTACAAACATGATTATAAACATGCAAGAAAAATTTTCATATCCAAATTAAATCATTATTTCACATTCACATTACTACCTATTAACTTGAAATGCTTAGACTTTCCACGCTAATACCTTAATCTAAACTTACCTCATCTTAGTTACTATAAATGTGAATCTAGATTCCTATTATTTATGTTTTTGGGTTGCTCAAATCATCCCTTTTATATCCTATATTAGGGATATTATGACAACCTTATTTTAGTTTTTTGGAGACACTTTTGATCCCTTAACAACTTTATACCTAAGGCTATCATTCCAACTCCCCTTTTATTATTTTGAAGGTTTAATTAGATCCCTTAAAAATAAGTCCCTGTAATGACCCTCCTTTTTCCTTTTAACTTTTAGGGATATTTTGACAACCTCTATGTCACCCCTTTGAAGCACTCAACATATCATAAAATTACATGTTAACACCCATTAATAACATACCTTACACCTTTTTAAATGGTGTAATACTAATCAACCCTTAAGTTAATTTAACATATCCATCTATTCGATATAATTGAAAGACTTCTTTCATCTTGTTCAATCACTTGAACTAAAAATTTATCATAAACTATATATCTCACCTCTCTCATAATGTTTGAAACCATCATTTCCACCCCAAAGGTTTCTTCATCATCTTTTATCACCATTACCCCTAATTTTAGTCCTAAATATGTTTTATTTTATCTTTTAAGAAAACATGTTTTTTTAATTTTTAATTACTAGAATTTGCAATAATTCAAGAAACCCTATCCATCAACATTTTTTTATGCATTAACCTAATTTCCTTTCTTTCTTGACATGTTTATATACCTAATTTCACACAAGAATTAAATATGAACCTCTCTAAAATTTCCTCTCTTGACCGAACCTAGGGAGTCTTGTTTCTCTAGGTTTTTCTTTGATTTTCTTGTTTTTTTCTCGCTATTGCACACTCTAAACTTATTAACTTATTCAAGGATCAATGAGTATTCTCTGTTTTTGCATGAACTCTATAATCCAATATGGTTTTTCTCATCTTTCTTTAAATTAGTATACAAAACCCCATTTTATTTCCTTATATGGTGATGTTAAGCCTAAATACATACAATTTTAATATAAAACATCCCCTTTATTAAACCATGGTTGGTTAAGCCTATAGATTATTTTCCTCTAAGGTTTTCTTTACAGTCTTTGAAAATTTCTTTCACTAATAATCTATAATCATCATCGTATTTCTAAGTTTTTGAAAACTAACAATTTCCCTTAAATTTTATATGAACCCTATATTGACAAAATTTAAGGTTTTCTTATGTTTTCTCAAGAATCATATAATTGTTCATATCACTTACCTAAGATTTTTGAAGTGTAAGAACTTGTTTATTTTTTTCTTACCACTATTTCCTCTTGTTAGGTTTTTTCCTTCCTAACCATGATTTTTGTTTTTTTCTCGTTCCTTCAAAATTTGATCTTGGATCTAACTTTTCTTTCCCTCACTTATGATTGGAGTCTCTCTCCTCCTTTCTCTCTTTTATTTTTTTTTAAAAAGCAGAAAAGACTTCCAAAGTACATCTTCTGTATCAATCCTTCTCTTCCATATATATGTTTAGCCTCCCTTTAAGAAACCATTCAATTTTTTCTTTCTTTAATATTTTTATTATTTATTTATTAGGAACCACTACATATTTTCCATCCTTTTTCCCCTTCAAATTACAGTGTTTACAAAATATTTTGTATGTCTAATATTAAATCAAGTTTTTAACAAATACAAATAATTAAAATAGATAGATGGAAAACAATATTCATAATACCATGGGGCTATCCAACTTGCTGATAAGTTCTCATATGAAATCATGGATAAAACACAACTAAAATGATTTCTTGGATGTCTTAATTATATGCAAGATTCTTATAAAGGTGTTTCCCATTATTGTAAGCCCTTATTTCAAAGGCTTAAAAACCCCCCTATAATATGTAACCATGAATACACCATTGTAGTACAAAAGATCAAGGTCAAAGCTAAAAAGCCTATTTGTCTTACTATTACAAATCCTAATGATGAGATAGATGGCATAAAATGTGGTTATTGTGGAATAATAAAACAAATGATATATGATAAAGAATAGTTAGTAAGATTCACATTTGAACTTTGAAGTCAAGGCTAACAAAACTATTCCATGATTCAAAAGGAAACCTTATCAATAGTTTTTCGTATCTTTAAATTTGAAAGTGATGTTATTAATAAAAAAATCTTATTAAGAATTAATTACAAATATGCAAAATAAAACCTAATAAAGGATGTAAAGAATATGACCTCTATACAAATATTTGCTAGATAGAAAGGAGTTTTCTTTTTATTTCATTATGATATATAATATATCAAAAGAGAAATTTTATAACTAGAGAATTCTTATAGGGATCACAAATTAAAATTAATTAAGAGGTCTTAAGAATTTAAGAGATCTCCCAATCCTTGGCATAATAAAGCAACACTTGCAATTTCTTCTAATAAAAAAAGAAGACTTTAAACTATCCAAATAAGTTATGAGCTTGCCCTTCCTTCTACCAGCGATAAAGAAAGTTTATACCTTTTAATTTCATATAATGTTTCTAGCATTTTTTAGATTGAAAGCTCTTTGGTCCTTCTTCAACCTCACAAGATATGGAAACATTACTTTTAGTGGAGCACTTTCTTACATTACATGATAAAAAGGAGCTATCTATTACTAGGAGCTCTTATTAAAGCACAATTAGTTTTTCTGTAATATAATTCTAAAAATAGAGAAGATTGAGGTTATTCTAAGCTCATAATTAAAGAAATTATTACTTTAGATGAATCAGACCCTAATCTCCATACCTTTCGATTTTTTACTAAATATTAATTTTGTAAACCTCAAGTGTAAATTCAGAGTAGAAAATTAAAGAAATGGTTTAAATTAAAGAAAAGAAATAAGGTGAACGATATATGGATTTTGATAAATACGACATGAATATATATATAGCAGTAGAACTTAACAATTCCCTAAAATTCTAAAGAATGTATATAAGGAGATTTAGGTAAATAAATATGAAAATTAGGATTTCATATTTCCAATAAAGGGAAGTGATATAGACCTTTTAAACTTTAAAAAATAAAATAAATAAAGAAAATAAGCAGTAGTGCGGAAAATGCTTGAAAAATTAAAAAAGCTCAAAATATGGATAAAATTTAATGGAAGAGATTACGAGGAAAGGAAAGTATTGTGCTATAAATTATTAAATTTTGATATCTCATGTTAAAAATCGGTATTAAAAATATACCAAAACGGGAGAAATAACAGCCAATAACCATTAAAATTACTATTCAAAGGACATCATAGGGGTTTGACAAATTGTTGGCCATATAAATGCCTTATTGTGGCCGGCCATGGGAGGGGAGAAAGAAGAGAGGGGAAACTCTATTTTTCTTGAAAATCCTAGAGAAAAACAAGAGAAAAAAAGAGTCATGCTAAATGATTCAAACAACAAAATCCATTAGATTTAGAGTGTTTTTAAGAGGAAATTTGGGAGATATAAAAATAAAAAAGGTGATAAACATCAAGCAAAAAAGAAGTAGAAAACCCTCGATTTGTTAGCATTTGGAGGTTTGATTTCTCTTGAGTAAGGTATCTTCATATTTAATTTGCAAGTTCTTATAATAATTATTAAGTTTCCATTATTTTTCATCAAATTTGGGATTTGGATTCATGATAAATTTTAGGGGAAATGAGAAATTCAATGAAATTGATGTTTATGGCATATAATAGGATTGAAATAGGTTGAAATAACAAGTAGTTTTGGAAGACAAATGGTATATCCATTTAGGGTGTATGGTTGATCACTGAAGTGATTTGAGTGAGAGTGAATTATTAATTGATGATATCTGTATATGAAATTAAAATGATGAAATTGCATGAAGGATAACCAAAAAAGGATTAGAAAGGTTGAGAAGGATATTGATTATTAATAAGCTAATAAATTAGGTAAATAATTTTGAAGGTGTTTTGGAAGTAATATAGTGTATACAACATGGGGAAAAAAAATTGTGATAAGGATAAATTAAATTGATGATGTGGGAATGTTTATGAATTTATTGATGAAACTTAACAATTCCATCTTTTAGTATTCCAGAAGGGATTCAAACATGCAAATGAAGGAAGTTGGGCTTGATCTCTTTATAAAATTTGTAGACTTAGATGTTAGCTATACAAGGTAATTGACCTTTCTTGAGATGGAATTTTATAGCTTCAGATATGGATAAATAACAAAGAGATAAACCTTTTGGGACAAGTTGTCACTCTCTCCAAAACAAGTAGTTTTGAGGGCTTTAAGAGTAGAATTGGGTTCTCCTCTATTTAGTTTAATTGTTTCCTATGTCTTATCTTTCCAAAAGATTAAAACACACTTTAAACAAAACAAAATAATGTTAGTTATGGATTAATAACCAGAATATGATCGAATAAGAAAATCTCATCAAATTCAATTTAGGTTGTATTTTTGTTAAAGAATATAAGGAAAGAGATTTAATGGGAACATGAGACATAAATTTAAAGAAATAGGGATAATGATGAATGAAATGGTTAAAAAGGAGTTATATAGTTTTTTTATGTAAAAGAAATAAATGCTCATGAGTAATGATGTGATAGCTTGTAGATACAGGGGAAGCCACATGACCTAGACAACGGTTGAGGACTACCAATTAGACATTTGCAGTAGGTAGGTTTCTAAACCTTATGCCCTTATATTTACCTTTAAAAGTGTTAAGTATGTTAATAATTGAACCTTATAGTTATGTATACAAATTGATTGGTGTGAAATGTTAAGATGCCATTAATTAGCTATTCAGGTTTTAGATAGGTAATAGTATCAATGGTGTTTGAATGGTATCAACATTTCAAATGACCTTAATTAATTATCTGATTTTGGATAGCTAACGGTAATGATAAGTTTCCACTAGTATCGACATTTTGGATGACCTTGATTAGCTCCGAGTTTTGGGTAGCTAATGTTATTGATGAGGTTCCATTAGTGTCGATATTTTCTAAATTAATTTGTCAATCCCGCACAATTAGGGTGACTAATGATGCTAGCAAAGCCTTCTAACATCAGCATGGTTTTCTAAATTAATTTGTCAATCCCGCACAATTAGGGTGACTAATGATGATAGCAAAGCCTTCTAACATCAACATGGTTCCTCTCGGTTAAGGGAAAAGATAAATCGATTAATTATTCTAAGTTGAGAATAATTAATGATATCAATGAGTCACATTGATATCAATAACCATTTCTGATGTGATTAATTATTTTGGGTAAGGAAGCTAATGATGTCAAGGGTTCTGACATCGACAATTAAATTGGTAAACCAAATATGGATAAGACTTGAATAACTAGTTCAGGGAAGTAGTACTTAATGGTATCATTCAGTCATATTGATATCAAAATTTTAATAGACTTGCTTAATATAAACCGATATTGAGAAACTAATGATACTAAATGAATTCATTAGTAAAGATAACTATTTTTAAAGAATGAGAAGTAATATTATCAAGTAGAAATCTTCTTAGTACAAATTAAGAAATGATTTTTGTTTTAAAGAAAGGGAAGAAAAAAAAAGCGAAGATGATGTCGAGAAATAATTATTGCATTGAAACTTTTAGAAGGAAATCTCTCTCGGTAATTGGTTAGGATATGTATGAAGTAAGGGGATTATAACGAACCTCGTTTGTCAAGTAAATGATGGAGAATATTTTTTTTTCCCATCATTACAAATTCCTTTTTATTATCTAATTATATTCATATATGTATGTTATTTGTTATTTTCAGATACATCATACTCACATCACAAGTAAAATTAATTAGTCATATTTTTTTATTAATCATGGAAATTATTTTTTTAATTTGGGATGATTATTTTGTAAAAACTTGAATATGTAATATATATTTGTAGACTCGAATGCATAATTTAAACTAGTATTCAAAATTCTAAGTAATTATCAAACTATACATGTTAAATTCAATTGTTTTTACTTGAATACTAATATATGATATTATTATATTTCAAATAGTTTAACTTGAATGACATCTTGTTATTATCTGATCTCAGAATAAATATATTGAGTTGATGATAACAAGTATTTTGTGAATTCAGGAGTATTGAATCAGGTTATTAAATAATAAAATTAAAAATATAATGTAACTTGGTCGATATCTTGGGACCTTCTATTATAAAGAAGATTATCTGAATTTCAGTAGAAATCTTGGTGCAATTATTTTCTAGTGTAACTTCTTTTTTTGTAATGGTCCAAATCAAGTTCACTTTTTTCCATAATGGTCTGGATCGCAAGCATCTTTGATGAGCAAACCGAACCTAAACCTCAATGTTTCGTCCCCAAACATCCATTCGCCAGGAAAAAGCCTCCAGCTTTTTAGTGGCAATAAGAGGAAGCTGGGAAATGTTGAGCATGAATACTCGTATATATAAGAGTCCAAGTTCTATCAAAGAGCCATTAATATAATAAAGAGCTTTGATGAACAACCGGACCTCTGCAACACTTTACAGGAAGAGAAAAGTAAACCGTTTCAGAAACTTCAAAATTTCACATCAATTATTTAACCAGGATGAAATCCTAAACCACAATTTCGATTCCAATTCAGCACTTGCATTTATATGCCCTAATTACTGAATTCATCTGTCCAAATCCAAGTTTATTGTTAGCATGGAAACCATGGTTAGTTGCCCCGCAATACCAAGATACACAATTTTCTCCATCACAGGGAGCATTTAATCAGGAATGTCCAAGCTCCTAGATGGGTAATGATCTACAAAATTTTTTTATTCAAAATATCAGATAGACATGAACAACTAATGTCAACCAGTAGTTTGGTTTCGTTGGAACATTCAACTACAAGTCCCTTCAACTAGAAGAGCAAGCATGCAAATCACATTCTGCAACAACCCTCTTCAACCAGAATTTAGGAAAGATAAACCAACTCGAACATGGAAAAGTAGGTACCAAAATATGATATTAAATCCTGGAGCTAATCATTGTAGAAAAATGAACAAAATAAAGACGATGGGGTTTACATTGTACCCTACTTCGCTTGAGGGTGTGAAGATATGAAGTCAATGGCAAGACTGATGGAATTGATCTTGTCTGCTTCATTATCTGGGATCTCAAACTGAAACTCTTCTTCAAGGGCCATCACCATCTCCACACTGTCTAGACTATCCAACCCAAGATCATTCTGGAAATGGGCATTTGGTGTAACCTACAGAAGTGAAAAATAAATAAAAACCAAAATCAGATCTGCATAGAAAATGGTGTTATGAATCTACAAGTTCTTTGCCCCCCCGATAGGAAGAAATGTGGGAAACACACCGATACTATATGCTACGAATAGCCTTTACATTTCTTATTCAAATCTCAATCTGTATTCCAACAGTAGGGAAAAGGTGGCAAAATAATTACTAATATGAATGAAGCCTCTACAGCAAAAAAAATTCATGCCAAAAACTCATTTATCAAAGTTCTAGTTGTAATGAATATGAATGAACAGGAGAAATTGCTATGCCATCAAAACTTTTAACATAGCAACATTGTCACTAGCAATGATGATGGAGAAAACAATGCAATCTAAATCTAAGACCAGAGATCATTTGGTGCAAGAACTCAATCTATAAGCTGGAACCCTTTGACAAATCAGGATTTTTCAAGGTATCAACACTTTAATTCTAAGAACATCATTATGACTGAGACCGAGTGATTATGACAAACTGCACCACCATTCATATAGCAGACTAATACTAGCGATTTGTATATGAAAAGAGGCAAAGAGAGCAAGGACAGACCCACATCATGGTGCAAAAATTAAACTTAAAGGTAGGAACCAGTGGCAAGTAGTGATCCAACGTTGTACTCCATTTTGAGCTAATATTCTTTATGTCCTCATATTTGCAGATCAATTTTCTTCTTGAAAGCAGACTGGTTAAAAGAAAACTTATTATCACATAATTTTGAAGACTGAAGATCAGAAGACCCTACTACCTCAATGCTGAAATGTAGGTCAAACCTAAACATGCATGTAATCTAGAGTTTCAAAATTCAGCTCAAGTCAGCATTGATTGCCTTGATTAACTCAAGGATTACACGACTTGTAAACTTCACATTTACAGAAGAATAAGAGCTCTCTCTCTGTCTTGGACAATCAAGATGTACTAATATTCCAACACCATTTTAATGAAGCTTATAATTTCTCCATGAAGCTTTTGCTCTCCCGAAGTAAATACAGAAAATATCTAAATTTGCTCCTACAAGCTCTACTGCACATCCGCATCCGATTGCCAACTTTGCAATGAACCATAAAATCAAAACAGTACAACAGAAAGTCTTAACAAGTCACAACACAAATAAATCAAAATGCCCTTTTGCTTGGTTCCTGAAAAAAAAATTGTATTAAGGACTTCAACGGTGGGAAAATCGTACCCGTTTAGTTTACACTTGTTCATTTCTATTGAAATTGAAAATATATTAGTACCCATTTCACTTTCAACTTCCAATCACAACCCTAAACCCACGAGAATAAAAAATGAAGCGCCAACACATCTAATCTATAATTTTTTAAAACGTAGATGGTATTAAATCTGATAATGATTTAATAACATTAATTACCTTGGAAGGATCGACTTTCTGGAAGTTCTTGACAACATTGACGACTCGATCGGTGACCTCAGACTTGTCAAGAAAGGTGCCTCTAACGTCCTCGGAGAAAAGGCGGCGTATGGAATTGAAGGAGAGACCGACGAGGCCGTTGTTGTTCGGGTTACGAGTAGTAGGCATGGTCTGTACCTTCACTCTCAGGTACTTCAGCAAAGCTCCTCCCCTCGCCGCCATTTTACTTGCTTGCTCCTTCTCTCTTCTGTTCACAACTACAAATTTCTTCACTTCTCTCAAACATAAACTCTTGCCTCTCTAATAAAATAAGCAAATATTTCTATCGGCTGCTTTCTTACGGTGTCGTATATGTCGGAAGTATATTTTTTTCAAGGTTTATCCATCTCTGTTCTATTCACTTCTTTTTCTAAAAAACAAAATATTGTTTTAATTAACTGAAAATTTAAATCACAACTGTAAATTGATACTGTTTCGTATTTTATTTTTATTTTTATAAGACTATAAATTGTTTCTTCTTTATTCTTTATTATTTATTATTTATGCCTTTTCAAACCTCTCTATACTTTAACTTTGATCTCATAACAAAATAAATTGCGAATTATTATTTTTTATTTGGTTAAGTTTTTATTAAACCTATTTAAGAGTTTTCTTTAGATTAAAAATGGATTTATTGAGGTGTTGATAGCAAAATAATCAATACCGTTTCGGTTCCTGTTTCGTTTTTTCTATTAGTACGAAACATTTCAGTTTCGGAGCATTTCGGCGTGCCGTTTCAAAGCGTTTCGGGGTTGTACTGTTCATATATAATTAATTAATTATATATGTGAAAAAACTTAAAAAGCAAAAAAATTAAATATAATTTTTATTTTTTATAAAATCAAAGTTGACACAATTTTATTTTTTTATAATATATATTTTTTAATTTTTATTATTTTTATTTTTGTATTTTCAATACATCTCATAAACAATAGGGTATATATATAATATATTGTTTTTTCTTTTTTTTTGCCTGATACGAAATGTTTCGGCCAAAACGAAACGGTATCAATAACCCTGGTTTAGAGTAATTCTTAGATACGACGTAGTTGAAAATGAGCTTTTAAATTTAAAAAAAAATTGCACCTTAACTATGTAATCACATCTAGTCATTAAAATATTTATTAGTAGATGATATGTTGTTTGACATAATTGATATGCATCTGTATAAAGTATATTTTTTGTATTGTACCAAGTATCCGGCTCAACTTTCTAATCCCAATTAGTAAAAAAAAACAATGTTTCTAATAAAAAAGATTTTGGTAAAAAATATTTATAATAAAATGTAATTTAGATCGAAGAGAAACATTTTTTTCCTACTTATTTAAATTATTAAATTTGTTTTAATTTCTTCACTTTTAATTTACAGAACTGGCTACAAATGATGAATAATAAAATAATACATAGTAAGTAATTTAATAAACTGGTTTTCAAAAGAATTAAAATAATAGAATTTCTTACAAACATCCATTTTAATTGTAAAAGAATGAGTTAATTTTGAAAATTACTCCACTACTTTTCATGGGTTAATAACTAGTCTTTACCCAACATATTTGGCAGTAATTAACAATATCATAAGCTATGGAGAAGTCTTCCATTTTTAAATATTATATTTTTTTAATCAAGAAGCGTAATATGTTGTTTATACCTACTAAAATAAATTAAAAAAATATATGAATTGATAAAAAGTTATATTTTTCTAATTAAATACTAAAATAAAAAAGTTATTTTCTCTACTAAAATTAAAAGATAGATTCATATAAAAATATTTAACCTTGATTTTTCTTTTCAATTTTGAAGTTTTATTTATTTGTATCTTCAAAAATATTCCTTCTTTTAATAAATTAATAACTTTTTATAAAAAATCAAAGAAATACAATTTATTGGAATAAATAAAAAAAGATAAATAAACCTATTTCTAATAAAAATTTAGGGGAGGATTTTTTTCAATATGGAATAATTGATTCAATCAATTTTCACAACTTGCATATAAAATTTCAATTTTTAACCATCATCTAAGACTTTCTTATTTATATTAAGCCCAACACAAGAATAAACTTCTTCTTCTTCTTCTTAAATATTACTCTAATGAATCAATTATTATTTCATTCAAGAAATACTGCAAATAATGAGATAAATAATTTAATTACAACACAAGTCAAGACACATATTCATTTTTAAATCCAAATAAATTTAAAATAAATCCACATAAGTACAACCATATGTTTACAAAAGTAACTAATTTAAATACATCATTCATACTTAATTTAAACTCAAACACTCTTTTTTTATATACAATATTATGTTACATAATAAATATGTTACAAAAACATAATTTCAAGCATGAGATCTATTATTTGACACAACACTGCAAAGTATCTACAAATTTATATAGTAACTAAAATGATTAGTTCATACACAAATAAAAATTTATTATTACACGCGCACCCACACACGCACATATATACATACATTTATGTACATACATACATACATACATACATACATACATATTCTAATTTAATACAACTTGCATAGTTTAAAGATGTCATTTTCAACTCAAATCGGACAATTCATTCCATTACTACTTAATGAATTTATCTACTATTAACTAGGGCACTAGCGCTATTAATCGGATAACTTGTTTTCTCAACACTTTAACATTTGTCAAATGATATTAAGACACATTTATGGAAAATTACATTCACAGTTAATTGATACTAATTGATACTTTAGTTTTATGATTTCAAGTATATACTTGATGTAGCAACATGAACAATATCATTTGCTATTATATCATGAACTTACTTTGAACTCTAACTCCATAGACAATCATTTTATTCTTGACTAAAAATGAGTTAGTATGATCTTGTTTCTTATAATTTGACTTGCACCAAAAGAAGCACTCACAAACCACCTAGGTGTGCACAACCATATTTTATACAACTATTATTTTTTTCCCACTTGTTTAACAAAATGCACCAACTCATTTAGATCTATAAAAGATAGTAACTCAACCACATTAACTATCTCTCTATCCAACACTTTTAAGAACCAAGACATTATAACCTCCTCCTTCTTAACTATATTAACTCTAATTAAAGCAATTTCTAAATCCTTTTCATACTCCTCAAAAATTTTATGACCTTGTGCAATAGTTTGTAATTTGTTAAATAAATTTCTATAATGATGCTTAGAAACATCTTTTTTTTATAATTTCTTTCAACTCGTCCCATGCACTCACAAGTATTTCTCTGTTCTTCCACTTATTCTTCACTGACTTGTCCTACAAACCATGACATTATCAAAAAATTTATAACAACTAATTTGATATTCTTGTCTTCAAAATACCTATGGGTATAAAAAATCATGTTCACTTTTCTCTCTCATTCCAAATAAGCTTATGGATTTACTTTTCTTTGAAAGACTAATTTTTTTTATCTTAATACTACCCAAATGTCTATCTATATCACTATAGTCATCAGAACTAGCCCTATAATTAAATTTTGCCCTTGGCTGATTACTTTTTTGTCCTGGGTTGATCCTTTTAAAGATTGTTTTTATGTTTATGAACCCACCACATTGAAGAAACTCATCATCTTTAACCTCTTCATTAGATTTTGAGCTATACTTTAATCAAGAGGTGATACAACTTATTTTAAGCCTTTTTAACCAATTTTATATTTTTACTAAAACTTCTCAAACCTTAATCTCTAATTTCTCAAATCTACTCAAAACGTCCCTAAACACTATATCTCTATATTGTCACAATCTTGAGTTCAACTTGCCAATTCTTTTTGGCTTTTCACCTGTTTTTTAGAAAATATTTTTAGTAGACATTTCTTTAACCTATAAGAAACCATTGGATGAAATAAAATAATATATTTCCCACTCATGTTTCACATTTCTTTAATATGTGCATTACATTTTTTTCCACACTTTTTTTTCTTAGTGTCACTTCTTAACGAAACTAACACTTATATCAATCAAATTTCACTATGATCTTAGAATATAATTATGAAAAGACTCAACAATAAAAAAAATACAAAACTAGCTGAATAAAACTACAAAGACAAGTTTATTAATATCAATGTAAATTTGTGCGTATAAAATGATGATTAAAAGAAACAAATAAAAATCAAGAAACAACTAACTCTACAATTACCAAGAACTTAAAGATCAAATCAAGAAAATCAAGAAAACAACTAATCAACCAAATTTATTAAAGAAACACAATCAAGAATGAATAAAGATTCAAGATTCAAGGTTTAGCCAACTTACCCGATGATCAAAATTTAATGATGTAAATTCATCCAATCCTAGGAATTTTGAAGCTTTTGATTATTAGTTTTTTAAACTTTCAACAAATGCAAACCAATTTAATGGAGTTTGTTTAAAAGGGATTCAAATTAGATGAAACATTCAATAGAATCAAGAGCACGCAATTATTAGAGTATGTGTTCCACAATTATCAAGAGACAAAAGATTTTTTTTTAAAAAAAATCAAGAAACCAAAATATTATGACAAGTAATCAAGAAAAATAAAGAAACAAATTTAAAAGGATATAACCCGAGATTAAATTATCCAATGATACAAATTGATGTGAACTCTATAAAAAAAATTAAATTGAATTTGTGAACCCAATATCTACCTAATTCAAGCTTAAGATTGATAATTAAGCTTTAATACAAAGGATAACTTGCCTCAAGGCACTAAGACTATAATAACCACCCAAGAGAAATTTCTCACTTGGAGATTACCACAAGAAGTACAAAAATCACAACAAAGATTGATTAATTTTTTGAAGAATATAGTTCAATAAAAAACCAAGCAAGAAAGATCTATATCTTTTATGCTTCAATATGCAACAAGTTTTTGTGAATTAAATATGAAAATTAAGTCTTAAAAATGATTATTTAGACTCTTGAAAATTAAACCCTAAGACAACTTAATGGGATCACATGACCCAATTTGAAACTAGGCCCTAGATAACCAAGTTGTTTCTTAATTGCGGCATGTCATCATAATTAGATTTTTCACTTGCAGATTCAAACCAATATCATGTATTTGCTAAGTTTTTTCTTTATTGCGGCATGTCACCTTAACCCTTTTATTTCGATATTATGATGGATAGGTATCTCAAACCCTGACATAAAACACCTTATATAATGTTTTCACTAAGTTTGGGTTTTGGTTTTTGCCTTTCAACCAGTACTCATTTGTTTTTATCAAATTCTCATTTCAAGTAGAATCTACTACAAGGACAATCAGAATTAATTGGGGTTAGTTTTAGAAGGATGATTGAGAAGAAAATGAAACAGTTAAAGAAAAGTCTATTAATATCCTACTAAAAAGAGAATAGGTCGAGTTCTGCAACAAGAAAGCCTGTCATCCTTAGAGAATATTTTCCAAAAACATTATTCAAGATGAAAGTGTTGTGGTCAATTTTATGTCTATTGGGCAAGATGAAAATGTAGTAGTTGTAGAATGATGTTATATAAATAAAGGTCAATCCATAATAATCCAATTATAAAATGGGTTGTCTTTAAGTTAGAGAATATTCCATCAAAAACAAGTTTGTCTGAGGCAATTGATCTTCCTTTAGAGGTTTGATTAGCTCTTGCCTAAGTCTTTCTTGGCTCCAAAGAGTTTGAATAATTTTTTTCTTAAAGGTCAATGATATAATTAGTATTGATTGTTTTATTTTTGAATGAAAACTTGCATATTGGAGCAAAACCACATAATAAACCACTTTATATGTGTGGGTATGTCTGAGATCAATGAATTAAACACATCTTCATTGATGATGGATCAATAGTTAACATCATGCAGATTTGTATGATGAAGAAGATTAACATATTTCTAGATGAAATATCCAAGAGTAGGATAGTGATCCAAGGCTTTAACAAAAAAAGACAATATGTCATTGGAAAGGTTCATATCAAGATTGATATTAGAGAGATGAACTCTCCAACACTTTGTCATATTATTGAGGCAAAGAATTCTTATGATTTACTCTTGGGAAAAACTTAATTACACAAGAATGATGTGGTTCCATTAACATGACATCAATGTTTTAAGTAAAACTGTGATAGTTTGGTTAAATGTGTTATGGATGCAAAAGAATCATTCTACATTGAAGAATCACGTCATCCAGATGCTAGGTTCTACTTTATGATAATTAATAAATTGGTATAACAACAAAAATAATACTTTTAAATTGTAAACTTATCATTATTATCATTTATATTTTATTAGTTAATAGAATTCATTTATCGCAAGGAAATTTCCCGGTCATTAACCTAAAGTGACAAATGCATATCCAATAATAACCCTTGCCAAAAATCAAAATTTCCTATTTTCTAGGTTATACACTTCATCTGGTACCTTGTTCATTTGCCCATGTCCAGGCATTAGTCTCATTACTATAAATTAATTTTTCTATACCTTATCAGACATTAGTTTCATTACCAAGAATCTAATCATATCGCCTGTTATTAGGCATTAGTCCCATTTTCAAGAATATAATTCATCACCCCTTAAGGGATATTAATATCATTTCCAAGAATCTAATTCCATCACCTTTTATAAATATTATTTATATTTCCTAGAATCTAATTTCATTTCCCCTTACTTGGCATTAGTCTTGTTACCAGAAATCTAATTTCATCGCCCTTAATCGGGCACTACTCCTATTATTTGGAATCTAATTCCATCAATCTTAAACTAAATTTACAAACAAGACATATCATTTCATCTGAAAATGTTAAGGTGGATGATACTTACATGTTGTCAAAGTTCTTAAAGTTCTTAATTGTTGTTTCACAACTCCCGTGACCTTTCCTATATCAAAAGGTATGCCCATTACTTTTCATTTCATGCTCATTTCACATAATATTATTCTAGGTTTACTTCATTAAATTTAACTTTCATTTCCTATTAAGTTCTTTAAATTTCTTTTTTATTTTATCATTCTATTTATTTTCCTTTACTCAAAAAGATATATTTTTATAAATCACACACACTAATGCACTTTGTATTTGTTTTACAACTAGTTATTCATTTAAGAATATTGTCTTTTTTTAATCATAAATAAAATTATAAAAAAATAATTATTTATCATAACTTATCTTTTCTAAAAACTAAAATACAAAACAATTGTTTTTTTAAAAAGAATGGAAACTCAATTTAGCCTTTAACGCACCAATTTTTTTTATATTGCAACTTGCCAAAACTGTCTAGGATAGTTCTTAATTCAACTCCTCATAAAATTTAGTCCATATCAAGAATTTTAGCCCATACCCTTAGAAATTTAATTTCCCTAACTATAACTTTTATGAAAAATCTTATCCCAAATTTTATTATTCATATACCTTAATCATCTCTAGAAGTTAAATGATGAAACTATCCAGATTTCATTAATGGACTTCATAAACGTTTTAAATATTATATGCATCTTCTCATTACATAAACAATAATCCCACTTTCGATATATGCTATAATATCACTAATTTCAACCCTTTAAAAACCATCAATCCAACTTAAGTTTTATTTAAATTAGTCAAAACTATTTCATGGAAAACATATGCATTACAAAAATTCACAAATAATCTTCACCTATAAATATACTAACCTTTTTCAATTCCTAATTCTCAGCATAACATTTAAATAAAATTTTAGATAACCAAATTCTTTTAAGAAATCATCCCTTACACTAATTTCATTTAATTCAACAAAACTCCATTGCATGCAATCTAGTCCCCTATTAGCTTATCATTGAACCCATAAAGACACTATGTTTTTTTTTCATTCTTTCTTCCAAATCTAGCACCCAACACAACCTAATCTAACCTAATTTTTTCAAATTACATTGCATTTAAATTTCCCCAAGTTTCCTACTATAAGCCCTAATATAAATTTCATGAATTCAACCTTATTTGTTATCAATTTTATATAAATTTGCTAGATAAGGTTTAGAACTCATTATTTATAATAATCTACATTTCAAATCTTAACCAGTCAAATATTTATATATCGTCATTTATTTATCCCTTGTTTCCATGACTTTTCCCTTAATACCCCTTGATTCTCACAAATTCTCTCTCTTATTTAACTATTTATAGGTGTGGTGGTGACTAATACTCTCAATATCCCATTAATCCCTTGATTTTATAGTGATTTCCCTAAAAAGTTTGAAGAAATCAAGTTTTTCTCTCTCATCTTCATGATCAACTGCACTGGTCCATTAAGAGAAAAAATGAAGGCATTTATATTTATTTTTGCTGTTTTTACACTTTAACCCCTCATTTATATATAATCGCAATTTGCCCCCATAATTTCTAATTGATTTTTCTCCTTTCCTATCAAGTATCTTATTATTTTTTTATTGCTTTTCAATTTCACCCTTGACATATATATATTTTTTTAATTTCTTAAATCTTAAGTTTAACCATTTAATTTCTAGGTTACATGTTTTATTTTTTTTGGAAAGATTTTTGTTGCGAGTTTATAATTGATATGTGTGATGATGCTTACTTATTAAATTTTGAATATTTTGGCCAAGGAAATTGAAAAGGCTAAATCTTTGAATATTTAGGATTTAGAATTGAAATTTGAGTTTTAGACTTAAATGAATCTATATTATTTTTAAATATTGAAGTGATTGGTATTGGATATACATTTTTTTAAAGGAAATGAGAACTTATGATAAATGGTGAGAATGTAGGTGATTTAACTATATTATATGAGTTTTTTTTTTTAATTATTTGGAGGAGATGTTTGGGTAGACTTAGAATATTAGAAAAAGTTTTGGTATTGGGTTGATTTTGGTTATGTAGGTTAATGGAAATATTAAAAGTGTTAGGATTGTGTAATTTTTTGTATTGCAAATGATGTTGATATAAAACTTGATTAGTGTGATAACAAACAAGTATTGATCATAAATCGCAATTCATGTGAATATAGGACATATAGATATTGGACTATGATTATTAAATAGGGAAAGATGGAAGTAGGATGATTGATAAGAAAATTATATGAGAAAAATTGGTTGTAAATTATGTATAAATGGTTGGTTATTAGTTCAAAAAGTGGAGAATATACTTGCCTTTGAATGTTTATAATATATTGAGAAATAAATAATGGTGAAGATGAAGGATACAAAACTTGGGATAAAGATGAAATTTTTAGTGTTAATTTATTTGATATGAATTTCATTTATAAATATTAGGGTGAAATAGAGATTATTGTAAGGTTGGATATTTGTGGCCATGTTTTAGAAAATATAGGAATGTGAAAACCCTAGGTTTAATATGTTTTGCGATATTATACTTTTAGAAATGTGAAAAATATTAAGTGAAGAATTAAATGTGATGACATGAAAAGTGAATTATGGATGTTTAATATTAAAACGATAGTTACAATGAGTGGATATTAATTTAGGTGTTGGATATGAAATTTTTGTATTCAAATAATAAATTTTGTGTTGATTTCAAAATAGGCTATGAGCATGTCGACACATATGGTGTTTTGTGAAATTATGTTAGAGTAAAATTAATGGTTAGATAAATAATATGATGTCTATGAATAAATTAACATTTAAAGTTATTATTCATGAGTTCTAAGAGAACCATCCAAAGTGGAATTCGGCTTCTTGATAGCTTGTAAAAGAGGAGCTTAAGGTAAGGGATTGGCTATGCTTTGCCTTTTAATTTATTTAAAAGTGCTTTTAATTAGTCAAATTTACCATGTTATTTAATTATGTTGTGTATAAATTTTTTTATAAGTATTATGTCTATGCGGTAGAGATGTATAAATGGTTGTGAAAGAACATAACTGCATGAAGCATTTAAGGCATTACAGATACAAACCCTATGATCATATGATCATGCAACTCAGAACAAGATCAACAATGAATTCTACAAAGCTGAAACATATCTAATTGGAAAGTGATACAATAACACTATTTGAATAAGAACCCTCACCTCATGAATACCAACTCATGAATGATACATACAAGGAAGACAACATGAAGTCAATTAATATTTGTAAGTTAATTTAGTTCATCGGAGAACCAAAAAATATAAAAATCTCTCACATAAGCTGAATAAATTTAACAACAATAATATTTCTGAAGTCTTAATATTGTCATTACAAAAAATATTTATACTCTTGAAAATAAAACCCTAATAGTCTACTTTTATGGGATAAATTGACTCATTTACAAAATTGACCCAAAATGTATACTAACAAATACCAATGTATATGCCTACACAAGCTTTAGGCCTTAGCTAATTAATCAAATCCAAGCCTAATATTAACTAATCCCATTAGAAACAATGACATGGATGTTGGGATCATTTACACTAATCTACATTTACACACACATCATGCACACATCAATCTACACTTACACTAAAAAATCCCTACAGAAAAAAGAAGAAGATAATTTGAAATAAAAAAACCCACAAATGAATAATGAAGGAAGGTGAAAGAAGTAAAAAAGAAAATTTTGTTATGAAAGAACCCCATGTAGTCGCAACAATGCTAATGAACATTAAACCTAACATGAACCAACAATTGGTAAACTAAGAAAATTAGAGTAAAAAGGAATTTACCAAAACATTAAATAGATAAAATATATTTGAGATAAGAATAATCTCATAACAAAAAAAGGGAATAAAGTAGAACATCTCACCAACAATTAATAAAAATAAACTAGGTTAAGAGAAAAACAAAGAACTTAAATATTTCCAAACACATTCCATAAAAAGATGAAGGAAAAAAAAGGACCATAAATAATATAAATCACAAAACATGGCATTCCTTTTAACACTACTTTCACACTTAACATCGCGATGACCACTCTTTTTTTCTAGGTTTTTGGTGTAGAGAAAGGAAATATCTAAAACATGTATGAGATGTAATGGAGTCATCACCTAGTATTATAGTTACAAGAAACCCTAACTAATCTTTCATGGTTTGATCAAAGGGTTAGTTATATTAAATAAAAGATCTTATCACTTTAAACATCATATTTATTGTAAAGTGCATTGCATCATGTTTTATATTCTTCATATATCTATTATGCTCAATGGTCTATCTATATGGTCATTTATGGTAAAAAAATAGAACTACTAAATGAGTTAGACCGCAGATGTAAAAGGTGTATGGTTAAACCAAATCTTGTCTTTTATAAGGTCCCAATCATTTTTCCACTCCTAATTGATACTAGAATTGATATTTCTAAGACACTATCTAATCCTAATCAAGATCTATAAACATAGGTAGTCTTTTCAAGCAATGTCAATGATTAACTAGAGTAGGTCAATATAGAGCTCGATTGGCCTGACTTAGAACCTTGGAAGTATATAACTAAACATTTATGTATACACCTTAACTCTATAGGTAATGATTTGTAAAAGTTCATTTATCCTGACTTAGATCCTTGGAAGTATAGAACTAAACATTTATGTATACACCTTAACTCTATAGGCAATGATTTGAGAAAGTTCATTTATCTTATGGAAGAGCATCACTCCATTTTACTAAATGATATTTATTGCCTTTTAGTGGTCTAAAGGTTGAATAATGATCTATGAAGATTCATTTGGCTTGGGGTGTGGTGTTATTGTCATAACCCAATTCTAAGTTATTCCCCTGAATCTATCAAAAATAAAATAAAAGGGACTGACGTCGGTAGAAAAATCAAGATGGAAATTTTGAACATTTTTGAGAGCCTAATCGTACCTCTTTTGTGCCCAAAAATGAAGAAAAATACAGATTCAAGGCTAAAATAATTTTTTATTGGATAAATACACGTAAAATTTAAGTCAAAAAGCAAAATTATATTTTTATGGGCCAATTTGATTTAATCGCCGACCTATTTAAAGTATAGTTATGTTTAAGAATTAATTTAGGTCCAAATGAAGGATTTAATTAAGTGCAAGGACTTAAATTTACTTTAAATGGATCAAATTAATTTTATTAAAGACTTAATTGATTAAAAATTAACTTTGAAGGCCTAATTTGGGTTAAATAGAGATCATAATTTTCATAAAGAAACTTTTTTGGGTGAAATCGGAAGCTAAAATTGAAGAAAAAACATCGATTTCTTGGTTTTCCCATAAAAAACTCCCCATTTGTTTTGTTTGTCTATTTTATATTTTTGCAAAAAAAAAGAGAAAAAAATGGTCTGCCGAGGCATTACTGGCAACCATGCTTGCAACCTACCACTGCAACACACCACTTCGGACACCACTCCCATGCCTTGCAATCTGAACATTAAGTCTATAAAAGGGGGAGAAAAACAAAAATAAGGGGAGACAACATAGAAAAAAAAACACATTAACGGGAAAATTTACAGAACAAACCAAAGGAATCACAGGGGAGGAAGACGAGGACACAATGCAAAAGTTGAAAAAAAACATATACACGCATAACCACCAGCGACAACCACCACCATCCTCTTCGCACCGGCAGACAACACTAGCAGCTCCCTCTCTCTCCTACAATCAACCATAATCTCTCTCTCTTGACAGTCAGTGACAACTTTGTCTCTCTCCTCTAGCAACAACAGTTCCCGGCGAGCACCAACATCATCCCCTCAACACCGGCAGCCTCCTCCACACCAGACTCCACCTACAAACCCAACTCTTCTTCTCCAGCACCAGCAACGTAGTAGCAGCAGCACCATCAACGATAGCTTCACCAACAACAACTTTTTGATGCCTCTCTTGATCACCACAGGCAACCATTTCCGATGACACCACCATAGTAAGAATCATCTCGGCCTCCTCTACTTGGCGATAGTGGTAGGTGAGCCTCTAATGACCATCATCCGACCACCTTGTTACTGTTCACGTAACACGTGGATAGTGCAAGAGTGAATTAATTCACTTGCAATGTTCACATGGAAGTTTTTTTTGTGTTTTGATTTTTGGGCTAGACCTGCTCTTAGCCCAGCCTAGGTGGTTGGGTCGGGTCCAACCCAAATTCAGTAAAGTTGGGCATACGGGCCCAACTTGGCTGGGTCGGACCATTTAGTTGGGCCAGACCCAATCCAAATTTTATATATTTATTTATTTTTTTAAAAATTTAATATAAAAAAATCGCATTTAAAAAAATAAACAAAAAAATGTGTTGTTTTCGTGCATATGACCAAATTCCAAGGTTTTTCCAAGCATATTTTTCATTAAAAAAATATATGCTTCATATATCTTTGATATCGTAACTAGTTTACAATTATCCATTGTAATTTTAAGTCTTAGAATGATTAGTTTTTCAATTTCTAATGAGGCAGAGACTCTCTCACAGAGAGAGATCTATCTCCAGCTTTAGAATAGACCAACAAATAAAAAACTAGCTTAGAAAAAACATTCAAATAACAATGCAACTTACATTAGGTAGGGTGCACTAGGGGTGATGTGTATTCTCCTTGCATAACAAGTATCATTACCCAGATTCTCGCAGTCTATTAGGTTTCCTAGTGATCTTAATACTAGGCGGCTACTCCTAAGAATTAAAGTCATAATTTTGCGATTATAAAACCCCTATTTTACCACGTGTTGTCTCCCCTTTAGGGATGGCGGGGCGCAAAGCGCGAGGAAAAAATATTGTCGCAACAATTATATTAAAAATCATTTTTATTATTTATTTTTTAAAGCATTTCCCTTATCAATAACCACACATATCAATTAGCACCACCATCAACGGTAACTTCACCAGCAACAACTTTTCGACACCTCTCCTGATCACCACAGGCCACCATTTCCGATGCCACCACCATAGTAAGAATCATCTCGGTCTCCTCTACTTGGTGATAGTGGTAGGTGAGCCTCTCGTCACCATCATCCGACCACCTTGTTACTGTTCACGTAACATGTGGACAGTGCAAGAGTGAATTAATTCACTTGCAATGTTCACGTAGAAATTTTTTTTGTGTTTTGATTTTTGGGCTAGACCTGCTCTCGGCTCAGCCAAGTTGGCTGGGTCGGGTCCAACCTAAATTCATTAAAGTTAGGCATACAGGCCCAACTTGGCTGGGTCGGACCATTTAGTTGGGCTAGACCCAATCCAAATTTTATATATTTTTTTTATTTTTTTTTAAAATTAATATAAAAAATCACATTTAAAAAAAACAAACAAAAAAATATGTTGTTTTCGTGCATATGACCAAATTCCATGGTTTTTCCAAGCATATTTTTTATTAAAAAAATATATGCTTCATATATCTCATGTTTTGAAGCGAAAATTTGATATCGTAACTAGTTTACAATTATCCATTGTAATTTGGCTAAAATATCAAAAAAATTAATAATTATTTTGTTCTAGCTATCAGGGTGTAAAAATTACATTGTAAAATACATTCATAGATAGTAAAAAAGAGAAGATTTTTTTAATTAGTGTGAAAATTTTAAGCCTTAGAATGATTAGTTTTTCAATTTCTAATGAGGTAAAAACTCTCTCACAAAGAGAGATCTATCTCAAGCTTTAGAATAGTCCAACAAATAAAAAACTAGCTTAGGAAAAACATTCAAATAACAATGCAACTTACATTAGGTAGGGTGCACTAGGGGTTATACATATTCCCCTTGCACAACAAGTCTCATTACCCAGATTCTCGCAGACTATTAAGTTTCCTAGTGACCTTAATACTAGGCGGCTACTCCTAAGAATTAAAGTCGTAATTATGGGACTATAAAACCCTCTTTTACCACGTGTTGTTTCCCCTTTGGGGATGGCGGGGCGCAAAGTGCGAGAAAAAAACATTGTCGCAATAATTATATTAAAAATCATTTATATTATTTATTTATTAAAGCATTTCTCTTATCAATAACCATACATAGATGATTCACATATCAGTTAGTGAGGAATCATCTATGTATAGTTATTTTTAGTGGACAATTTTCTCAAAGTCAATGATTATCAATCACTTTAAAGGTATTGAGATTTATAATGAAATGGATATTACCAATTTAATACCTTTTTAAAAAAAAAAAGTAATTTCTTGTGAAGATTGTTTTATACTAAAGTCTTTAGTGGATATAAGACCCAAATAAAATGAACAATTTAATGCTTTTGGTTAACCCCTATTTATAATGATCTATGAAGGTTCGATTACACTATGAATCATTGATGGACACTTATTCTAAAATGCTTCATGCATTTTAGAATTTGTATTTTCCTATCATTATCAAAGTAAGGACTTATTACTGTTCATTTACATTTGAACATCAAAGGTTAATAGAAAATTAAAGACTGATACTTTTATTTGACAATGGAAAGTCTTGATTTTTTTAAACAAAGAATGTCTTATAAAGAATTTTGGAATGTCAGTCTTTGTTCTGCAAGACCGTTTCATAATAGCCTAAATTCTTTTATAATGGATCTTATAACCAATATACAAGATCCATTATGGATATGACATATACGTATGAAATAGTACTACCTTCTACAATTTTAATCCTACAGAACAATGAAATACATCAATGTTCATACAAAAATAAAATGATATTGCAATGTTAATGATATTATTGAATGGCCAATAACATGAAAATGAGATGCAAAATTAATGGGTTTCATAAACATCATATCAATCCAATAAAATTCATTAAATCCCAAAACTCTCATCATTACATATTAAGCTCAATAATAAACCAAAATAACTATTCAAAAGATATTTTGGATTTGAAATGGACCTTCTAGTATAGCCGAGATGGATAAAAAAAGGCCTAAAATAGTAGTTAGATGAGAGGAAACAGTGGCAACCATATGCTAGTTAAGGTTGTAATGATTGGTGCATCATTCCACATACCATGAAAGTGTAATAGTCACATGTATTGGTCAATTGGAAGCTGCAAGTCATACTTGTCCTCCCTGTGGAAGCAGTGTAAGTCATCATCAACTAATGAGGGAGATCCGATGCCTGGAAGATTTGGTCTATAAGTTACTCTCTCTATTGTTTCTTTTCTCTCTCTCTCAAATATTCTCAATCCCATCGGGTTACGTGGCTTATATTGTTTGATATGGTTTTTTTATGGAAAATGTAAAAACAAAATCAATAGTCAATCTTTTGAATTTTTTCTCTATTTTTACGGTGCTCCCCACATTTAGGTTTTTTTTTTTTTTTCTCAACTGATAATTAAATTATTATTTTTTGTTATTTTCTCTCGTTTACTTGGACATAAAGTAACTAATTTTATTTTTGCCTCTCCTTTTTCTTGTTTTGCACTTTAGCTCCTTATTAATTTTGCTTCCTATTTTGGATTTTAATTTTTCTTATTTTGGTTTTTTCAAAAAACTACATTAATGTCAACTCAATAAGAAAAAGTTATCAAAAATTAAAAAATAGATATGAATATTTTGAAAACATATTTCTATGAATTTGATTTTTAAAAAGACATCGACAAGAAAAAATAGTTAAAATTATAAAATAAATGAGTGAATTTGAATTTTTGAGAAATATTTTGAAAATAGATAAAACATTGGGTTATAATATTTGCCAAGGTTGATCAGAAGTAGTTACGACAGTAATTTACACTTGAAAACAACATAAATCAAGTTAGACTTTAGAGAAGAGTAATGCATTTAAACAAGAGAGAACATTCAGTTTGAAAGAAGGAAAATGCATAGATATATTAGTTGCAATAAAAAGTAGTTATTTAATACATATTATTAGAATGCATCTGAAATAAATGAGCAAGAATCTAACATCCATATCTAAGGGCAAAAATAGAATTCTTCCAAAAAAAACTATAAAAAAGAAGAGCCCAAAAATACAAAGTAAAACCCTTTTAAAAAATAATGTAACAATCAATTATGGAGGCGAAGGAATTATTGGCATCGAGTGATCAATAATATTATGGTAAAATTGGAAAACATAAGTAAAAAGGAGTATAAGTTGTCGTAAAGAAAAAAGAAAACACAAAAAACACTATGAACTACATATAAAAGCATACATGAGAACAATAAACATGTTAACATCATAACAACAAATATGAGGACAAAAAAAGGGTAAAAATAGGATTTAAATTGAACTTGTGAACCAATAACCAAAGTAGTACTGATCATGACAAACAAATTGACAAAAAAGAGTTAGGCAACAAGTTAAAAATATTTAGAAGTTTATAATAATCCCGTAAAAGCTTTGTCCTTATGTTCCAATATTTTTTAGTTTGATTCAATTAAGAAAACAATTACTTGAGGCACAATTTATTTGAGGGGTCATGCTAAGGGTTTTAGTAAAAAAAAATATAGAAAAAAAGTTTTTATTTTTTTTATTAATGACTTTGCTCAACTGTAATTGATAATAATAACATCCTTAATTTCTAAGTATATATATATATATATATATATATATATATATATATATATATATATGCATCTTCCATAACCCTTAAAGTTAGTATCTTTTTTGCAACGTGAGTTGAAGTCTTGAGGAGAAAATGTTTCATATTGTATTGCTTTAACTCATAGATATCAATTCATTACATATGTTCATATGTATGTCATACATAAATATAAATATAAATATAAAGAGACTAATATTTGTTATGGATAAAGAAAAAAAAGAAAGAGAAATAGCTCGAGAATGTTATTTTGATGGAACCCCCCCTTTTTTTTCCTTGGTTGTTCAAACCAAATGATTTTAAGACTATAAAGATAATTGTAGTCTTTAAGTTTGCAGTAAAACAAATATGACTTTTTAATCAATATGTATAGCTAGGAGGTAAAAAAAAGTAAAAAAGAATATAAACAAATATATGGAAGTTACTTGGATTTTTTGGAAGTTTATTTTGATTAAACAAATTATAAGTGAATGATCAATACATCTCAAATAACCCTTGGTTTTTCTAGATTTATGATTGTTAATCAATGGCTGATAATGATGAGAATTATTTTTTTATAAATTATTCAATCTTTTACCTTTCAAAATTCACTATAATAAGGGGTAGATTGGTGGAGGAAGAGTTTCTAATCAAAATGTTTCAGATTTTACACTCTTTCTCACCTTATTTTGCTAAAAACACAAAACATATTGAAAAACCAAGAAATGCAATCAATATTTCAATGATTGTCAAGCATAGATAGATAGAGAATGGAAGAATCAAATAGCATGATGTGTTGAATAAGAACAAGAAACCAAGAATGGCTTGAAATCAAGCCTAACAGCCAAGAACACAAACCCTAATATTAAAAGTTTCAAGGATTGATTAATCCAAAATAAGCTATTAACAAAAAAATCAATGGTATAGAAAAAACATGTACGAGTCTTCACTTTGACAAAAATGTATAAATCAAGACAAAACATTAGTTTGTAGGAAATAGAAAATCCTAGCTTTAGAACATTTAAATCTTACTTAGAAATACCCAGAAATGTCAAAAACCTAAAAAAAGAACTAAGTCCTAAAAGCAAGTCTTAAAACATATCCAAATAGCCTCAAGCATAATTTTATTGACATGCCAAAACTCTAAAGAACATGAAAGAGAGAAAATAAATTAAAAAAATATATTTAATCATAAAGCAACAGAAAAATGAAAAAGGAATATCCTTAACTACAAACAATTTTTTATTGATTCTAGCATCTATTTTTGACTGATATTATCATAAATTTTCCTTCATCAACCAAGCATTCCACTAAGAACAACACATAACCATGCTTTTGTTAAGAAATAACAAGAATCAAAACATATTTACTTAACCAAGTATTAAAACATGCTAAAATTTCATTTAAAAAAATAACATCAAATGTCAGCTTCAAAACAACAAAATATGCATCAAATAAACATATACATAGTACTTGAAATATGAACAAATGAGTTTAAAAACAACTACTAGAAACTAAAACATAATATGTTAATAATAATTAATCGTACATGAGTTTTAAATAGCATTAAAGGTATGGGGGTATGCTCGTTATGCTTTACCTCCTTATCAAAGGTAGGTATACACCTTTAAAGACCTAATGGTACTTTTTCACTACTGATTGGTTTTTTGTTAACATTTGTTGTTTCTTTTCTCTTTATATTAGGCTCCTGATTCCAAGCTCAAAGGCCTCTCTCTTTTTTATTCTTGACTTTGCATGCAATGTTCTTATTTTTTTTTCTCTAAATCCTCGAGGATTTTGTTTCTCTTTAATTTCTTCTACCTTTTCTCTCTCAATTTCCTTCACCTTTTATAGCCTTAAAAGAGCATATGGTTGTGAAACCATATATAGGTTTGGAGGTGGTGTTCCAAAACTAGATCATCAGGGATTCTATCCCATTTTCCCTCTAACATGTTAAGAGACCACTTTTTCATTTTTCCCTTCTCTTTAGATAGCGAACAAACTCTTGAAGCTTCAAGAAAAGGTTGAGAACTTCATCTCTGAAACTTATTCATAAATGGTTGATTGGGGGTGCACCTTTTATGAATTAATTCTGACAAATAAGAGATCATTGAAGCCAACCAAAATATGGATCCTGTAGAGAGGGGTGTTATTCTTCAATTAGGAACAAACCATTCTTGATTTGTTGGGTCAGTATCTTTCCCACCATCGATCCAAAGGTAGGTGTAACATTATGTTTTATAAAACCAAATAAGACTGTCTTGGAACTAGAAGTTGATTGTTTCCATATAGTAGGTAGGAAAACACATTAAAAAATGGTGATATAGCCTTAAGCCCTATCGTTAAATGGTGGTTACCAATGGTTGAATAGTGTTAGGAGTTGCCATGATTATTTGCCTAAAAGTGATAACTTGATTAGCCTTTTTTTATTGAAGAAGATGGTGAACATGGTTGAAGGAACAAATAAAATAGGGGCCTGAGTGCAAATAAGAGATATTGAGGGGTATTTATACCCCTCTCTTTTCTCTTATGTCCAGTAGAGTAAGGAAAAGAAAAGGAGGGAGATTTTGACATTTTTCTTACCAAATTTAAGAAGAATTTCAAAGTCAAGAGAGATTAAGTGTTACCAAAACATTCAAACATAAAAAATACATGAATTTGGAGTATTATTGGAAGAAGAAATTGGAGAAAAAAGGAGTATTTTGATGGCAGCAACATGAAGAAAAAGAGGGAAGGATATTTTGATTTCACAAGCAATTAGGATTTTAAATCTTCCTTGGTATGATTATGATATGCATATAAAGATTCTTGACTTTATTGTTAAATTGCATAATTTTCTTTATGAGATTTGGGTTAGGGTTCTTGGAAAAAAATGAGGGAAATATGGAATTGCATGTAATTGATGAATGTGACATGACATGAGATGAAATGAGAGCTAATTGACAAGACAAATGGAAAGGAAAAGGGGAGCCCCTAGGAAAGGCCATGGCTGGCCATTAAGGGCAGTAATTAGGAGGGCAATATTATATGTTATGCAAAATAATTATTGTATATGTTGTGTTGAATTTGAATATTTGTGTAATGAATGGATTGAGCTTAAAAAGAATGAGGGAAGTCTTGTTTTCCCAATGCAAAGTTTCATCCAAATGTATATGATGCAGAAGCTAACAATTTGGTAAATTCATCTCTTAACTTTGGTAAAGAATCTGAGTGAGAAAACAAGGGAATTATGATCAATTTCCTTCTAAGGAGTTGTAGTTATGGTTATGTAGCATCCAAGAAAACTTATTTCTTTTAATTTTAAATTTAATAACTCTAGTTAAGGATCATTGAATGTAACTATGCAGGGCAGATTCTGCAGAGAAACAAGTTTGAGATATTTATGATGTATTTTGTGAATTTTAGGGGTAGAATTGGGTTTCCCTCCCTTCAGAAAAGTTGTAACCCTATTGTTATCTTTTCAATGAGTTCAATTTCATATAAAATGGAGTTTTAGAACTTCTTTTATAGTAAAAAATCTAGGCAGAGGTCAGAATGTGACCTTTGTTTGTAGTTTTGAGAGAGAGAAAAGTGGGAGATCATAAAATGGGTGTTTATAATGATATTTTGATTGACAAATATTATAAAAATAAAAATGAAAGAATAACAAATTTAAAGTCTTATTAGATTGTTTTAGTATGGTTATTATGAAGTTCATCGTTGGATGAAATTAATTTATGAGAATTTCCTGTAATTGCAGGAGGGACCACAAGTGTGCTGCATCAGCAGCAACAAGGGACCACGAGTAGAGCACCTACAGCAGGTAGGTGATTTGCTCCTATATTTTCTAATTTAATTTTCATAATAAAAATGTGTGAATTATGCTTAAAACTTTGGTGGAAGTTTAAGAAGAAGTGATTTATCAATAAGAATGTTTAAGGCATATGTGTCAGGGAAGTTAAATTTCAGGCTAAAATTATCAAGTTATAGTAGTATCATCATTATAGACTGTACTGAATAAACAAAACATGACAATGACTAACATATATTTAATGTATGATAGCTTCCTAGATAAAAGGATCACCAAAAATGACTAACATACATTTTAGTGTATGTTAGGATCCCAGATAAAGGGATCATCATGAATGACTGTCATATATTCAGTTTATGTCAGGATTCTGGGGATAGGTATCTCTATGCATAGACTAATATACATTGAGTGAATGTTAGAATTTCAGATAAAGGGATTGTGATGCAATGTTTGATACACATTAATGTATGTAGAGATTTCAAAAAAATTATAATCAACGCATAACCTCAAATAAAATGAGAAGGTATGTCAAGGACATGGGAAGGTATCTTCTCTAATTTCTAATGTCAGAAGGGTGATGAGGGTATCGACAATATATAAGTGGAGAAGTTAGTTTGTGTTTCAAATAGCTATGCCGAGTATTATAATTATGTATGCTTGCATACTATGAGTTTAATAACTTTAATATTATTTTTTTCAATTTCTTTATAGAATTATCTTGTATTTTCTTTTCAAGTCCATCATCTGCACAATAGGAGTTAATATTTTGTTTCGTATCTTTTTGTATCTAGTAGTATTTTGTATAAATTAAATGTTGGTAAATTGATATGTATGATCACTATTTTGGAAAAGATTAGAGTGTAAGAAAATTAACTCTTTTTGTCGTATTCTATTAAATGTGAGTGGATTTATCTTGACCCAGGATGTTTGGGTCAAGATTGAATTAAAGGTTATATGTCGATAACTTGGGATCTGCCATTACAGGGGAGGTTTTGCTAAAATTTCAATATATATATATATATATAATTACATTTTTCTTCTTGACGAATATGTATTACTAAGATTATTTGTTTTGTGTCCTAGAGATGGGGACGTTACATTATCACTGAGTTTTCAACAAAGGGGAAACTAGTGTTTGGTGATGTTATTGTGTTGGATCAACAACCATCTTTATGTGTTTCTTCCCGCCATAATAATGAGTAGATGCCCCATATGCCTATATTGCAAACTTAATCAGCAAAAGGAAAGTTAAGTAAGTAAGTAAACTTGATTCACGAGGAGGAATCCAGTATGTTCAAGGATTTTGGGATTGGTCTATAGAATCCTATTTGGTGTTGTTAAAGAAAAAGAATAACAAATTGGCATACGTAGTTCATTCAGCCTCTTTTGATTATCATCATCCGAATAATATTTATCGTGCACTGATAGAGATTTGGTTTCATGTTAAGAACATTTTAGTGACTTTAAATAGTGAAATTTGGATTTCACTTTAGGAACTGTGCACCATCATTAGCTTATCTATTTTGGGAGAGTACTATAAAGAGGGTGTTCCTAGTTTTGAAGAGTTCTCATATGTTGAAAGCAGGTCTTCATTGCGTAGGAATTGTCCTTATTTATTATGAGCTTTTTTCTTTGATAACATAGGAAAAGAATTCTGATAGAATATGTCATTCAGATTGGCTTAATTTTGGGTTTGATCTTGAGTTGTTCACACCAAACCCTCATTTATCATGAGATTACAAATTTACTACAAAGCTTAAATTTGATGCACACAGGAAACAAAAGGAGCCTCATGATATAAAAACATATTTTTAAAGACATCTCTTATCATATGCACCTAAAAGGATCTATAAGAGCTAAGGATCTGTTCACTTTTTATACATTGATTGGGTACTTAAAGATTATGAGGAGTTAAAACTTGTTGCCTATTTGAGTCTTTGGCTTTGTTGATTTCTACTTCCTTGAAATGAGGATTTCATTCGTGTTGGCATATTTAAGATCGCTTCAAGGATGGCGACAAGTTTCACCTAGAATATGGCCTCACATTCTAGCATCAATATATAGAGGTCTATCTTCGACCAATAATGTGTTTAATGGCATTACAGAACTTAGGATTGCATGACTTTGTTTCTTGGGTATTTTCTCTATAATTGTGTTTGATTACACTTTTCTCATGGGGTACATGCTATTATTGAAAATGACTCTTCTTCTCCTATGATTAGAAGGTTTAGAGGTACCTTGAATGCATTCCAATGTTTTTCAAAATAGTTCTTCTATAAAAAAATCATCCATTAAACAAACTTGAGAAAATAGTTCTTCTCTTTAGGTTTTCATTCAACATAAAACAAGCAGTGGAAAAAAAGGTTTGAATTCCTTTATTTTACATTATTGTTTTAAAGAAGTGGATAGTTTCTTTATTTGTCTCAGCTTATTTCAACTTTTATTTCTAAAATATTAAAGACTTTGGACTCAAATCTTCTAAATGAGTTAGATGATAACTCTGATGTGATTGTAGCGCTTATAGAATCTTCTATCACATTTTTAGCTTTTCTTAGGGCTATCCTATAGCATTGATGGAGGAATTTTGGATTCAAATCATATTGCTAATGATGATGGTGAAGTAGAGGTAACTTATGGGCTTCATGCAATGATATTATGGGTCAAAAATTTGTATTTGTTTCTGAATTCGATTTGATGCCTATTATTTCTTCCATGTATGACTCGCCTATGTCTTTTCTTCTTTTTTACGATGTTATGAGATCTATGATATTGGTTGGCTTGTCAGAGTTTTTAGAGAATGAATTCAAGCATGCCTTACTATATGAATTCTCCTCTTTAGGGGTTGGTCGACCTCTAAATCATCTAAGCTTATTGAAAAGTTAAATACTTCCATGTTGATCCTTCTTTTTTGATGGTTATGATGAAGATGTTTTTGAATGATATGGATTCTTATTTATCACATCGTTAAGAGGTTAGCCAAACATAAGTGATGCACTTAAAGATGAGAAAATTACCATTTGTAAAGATCATATATCCTTCTTTTAAGATAAAAGTGACTCTTTGTAGCTCGAATTACATGAGACCACCAATCAAATGATATCCATAAATGAACAGATCTAAAGATTACAGCAACCAAAGACAACTTTGGTATCCTAAATCGAAAATAAATGGAAAATTAGTCCTTAACTTTGATAATTGTTCCCAATTTATTTTTTCCTTGTCAATTGCTTCACTAGTTTTGTCATTCCTTTTCAAAATCCATTACACAAGGTGAAAGACATTTAATATTATAGCCCCAACATTATGACAAACTTAATTCTATATTATTTTTGTGTATACCTTATTTATATGCGATATCATTACACAAGGTGAAGGACAAATTCTTAGTGCTCATGGTATGTGTACTCCTCTCAGGCTCCTCCTAAATATTAAAAGAAAGTATCTAATTGAGTAGCAAATTTACTTTGATCCATTTAACTTTATAACATTTTGTTATACAATCAAAACTGATGAAATCTCATGCTTTTAGGGATTAACATCAAATTATTTGATAAATCTTTTACGTCCTTTCAAAAATAAATAAAACAAAATAAATCACAGATACAAGTCTATAAATAATTTAAATACTTAATAATTTAAACACATAAAAAAGTTAATCTTTTATTTGAAAGGATGGTGTATGGGTGATATCAATCATTCCCTAAGAAATAAATAACCCCTTACCTAAATCTCTGAGCCTAACTTAAATTTTAGAATTTCTAGTTTTTTTTTAATTACTAGGTGGTGAATCAATCATTTTTTTACCCTTTTAATATCAGAGAGCACAAATTCATCACAATATGACAAACTTAATGGAATTTTGTCTTTTATGAAGTTGACAACCTCATTGGGACCTCATATTTGTAGATTTTAAAACTTAAACAGTGAACTTGAACATTAGGCTTGGATTTATAGAATTGATGTTATAAATTATTTGACCCAAGATAAATAACTTGCTTTTGTTTGCTAATAAAAGTTGTGCTAAGAGCACTCACAATTTAAAAGCTTAAGTCATTATATAAAACCACATGATATAGTTAATTACATTCACTAACTTGTATCCTCATGAAGTTCATCAAAGAAAATAAATGAAGAAATTTAAAAAGAAAACAAGAGGATAGGATTGACTAAAAATATCTATATATTTTTAAAACCCATGAAACATGCATAATAGTAAATTGTCAAGAAGGTTAGTATTGACAAGTTGATACAAATAGTCTAGTTTAAACAATTTTAGAAATCCATTATAATAATATTTCTAAATATATAATAATAAATATATTTGGAAATATCAATCTAAATACATAAAAGATTTTGAAAAATAACAAAATTTGGAATTAGATAAAAAAGTGTAGTTTTGATAATATTATTTTATTCTTATTTGGAAAGAGTGAAAAGGTATTTGGAAAGAGTGAAAAATAACAATTATGATTATTCTATGTAAGATTGATTTACTGATTTTTATATCAGTGATTTAAAATTACTTTGAACAAAATTTTGTAATTCTTTTTTTTTTTTTACATTAATCTAAAGAGTTATCCAATTTAGATTTTTTTTTCTTCATAAAACAGAAAATCAATGAAATCACTTATTTTTAGGGATTGACATCAAAATTTCCATAAAAAATAAAAAATCAATGAAAAATCCTATTTTAGGACTTAAAACCCATATTATAGACCCATAATTAGGGCCGATTTGATTTTATATTAATTTTGTTTATACCATATTTATATATTATATTGTTATGCAAGATGGACACATACCCAATGCCTAGGGTAGGTGTTCTCCTCTTATCAAGGGTCACATTTCAAATTCCCCTCATAAATATTCAAGGAAGTATCCAACTCATATTCAAGTTTAGTATGATCTATTTATCACATTATCATTAATTCTAGATTTTACCCTTAGAGCTTTTTGTGAAACAATCAAAATCGATGAAATCATCTACTTTTAGGGGTTACCATCAAATTCTTTGACAAGTTTATTATGTCCTTTTAAAAAAATCACAAATACAGGTCTATAAATAACTTAGATACTTAATAGCTTTATAGTATACTCTTAAGACAAAACGCATAGCAAAGATGATCTTTAATTTGAAAGGATGATGTAAAGGTGACATTGATCATCCTCTTAAACCTAAATAACCCATTACATAAATCTCTAGACCTAGCTTAAATTTTAGAATTCCTAGTTTTTTTATTTCTAGGTGGTGAATCCATTATTTGTTTTTCCCTTTTAATATCAGTGAGCATGGATTTATGACAATGTGACAAACTTAGTGGAATTTTGGCTCTTGCGGAGTCGATAACCTCATTTGGACCTCATGTTTGTAGATTTTAAAACTTAAATAGTGACCTTAAACATTCGGCCTTATTTTGTAGAAAGTACTATTGTTTGTTAATAAAAGTAGGCAGAAGAACACTTAAATTCAAAAGCTTGAATGTTTAGATAAAACCTCATCATATAGTCAGTAATATTCATTAACATATATCCATAAAGTTCACCAAAGAAAATAAATAAAGAAATTGGATAAAAAGAAAACCAGAGGCTAGGATTGACTAAATATATCTACATATTTTTCATACATGAAACATGCATAATAGTAAATCACCAACAACGTCAATATTGACATGTTAATCCAAAAATATTAGTTTAAATAGTTTTAAAAATCAATTATAATAGGATTTCTAAATTTATAGTAATAAAATATTTGGAAATATTTATCTAAGTACATTAAAGTGTTTGAAAAATAACAATTATTCTAAGAAATAGATAATAATGTTTAGTTTTCAAAATAATATATTATTTTTATTTGGCAAGAGTTAAAATGTATTTGTTAGCATAATTATTGTTTTTTTAAATACATGTGCATATCTATTTCATAAAAGGATATTTGTAAACATTTCTCACAATTCTCTTATTGCCTTTAAAGATCTCTTATGTTGTTCACCTATAAAACTAATACCCTCTAACCCAATGATATCCACCTCCTAGTTAAATATATTTTAACATATAAATCACTATTCAATATGATGAAAGTTTATTTTAAAACTTCTCTATTGTTCATCCTCTTAGTTATTGTCTCTGGTGAGTGTATCTCCCTATCATCTCCTCTCTAATATTTATGTGTATGTGTATGTGTTTAATGATTAATTATATATTTACTTTGATGTTTTCAAATATACAGATGTACAAGGATTTGTTGAAGTGAAAGGACATTCATGTAAAACAATGAATGATTGTACTTCTCATTTTATTAAATGTGTTCCTGAAGCCCCTCCTCAATGTGTCAACCATGTATGCAAATGCATTCCTACAATTATGGTGAAAGCATCAAATAGAAAGCCATGTAAATCAACCAAAGACTGTGACCCAAACATTACTAAATGTTTTCCCGAAGCCACACTAGAATGTTTCAACCATGTATGCAAATGCATCATTAGTTGAAATTAAAAGCATCTAAACTTGGGTCACCATACTATCTGGTATCCTTTTTATGTACTAGCTTAAGATTTCAAAGTTATAATAAAATCGAGTTTTCATATAAAGATAATAATCTTTATATTATTATTGGGTATGTTAATCCAAAATCACAATAATTTCCCCTCTTGATATATCATTTATTTATTTTAAGAATTATCCCAATTAAGATTGATTTATTTATTTTTACATAAGGGATCTACAATTACTTTGAACAAAATTTAATATTTCTTTTTTATTTACATTAATATAACAAGTTATCCAATTTATATTTTTTTCATAATACAAAAAATCAATGAAATCCCTTATTTTTAGGGAATAAAATCAAAATTTCCATACAAAATTAAAAATTCAACATAAACTCCTATTTTAAGGCTTAAATTTCATATTATAGCCTCGTGATTATGGTTGGCTTAATAATATATTATTTTTATTTATACCATGTTTACATGCCATATTGTTATGCAAGGAGAATGACACATATCCCTCCTGAATATTCAAGGAAGTATCCAAGTCAATACCTAGTTTAATATGATCAATTTATCACATTATCATCTATTTTGGATCTTAACCTCATTTTTTTTTAGATGGTCAAAATCGATAAAATCATCTACTTTAAAGGTTAACATCAAATTCTTTGACATGTTTGTCATCTCCTTCCGAACACAAGTCTATCAATAATTTAGATACTTAATAGCTTTTTAGTATTAACTTAGGACAAAAAACTACTAAAGATAACCTTTTATTTGAAAGGGTGAAGGGTGACATTGATCATCCTATAGACATAAATAATCCATCACCTAAATCTTTGAGCCTAGCTTAAATTTTATAATTTCTAGTTTTTTTAATTACTAAGTGGTGAATCCATCATTTTAGCTTTTCTTTTTAATATTAGAGAGCGTGTATTCATCACAATGTGACAAACTTGATGAAATTTTGGCTCTTGCAGAATTGACAACCTCATTTGGACCTTATGTTTATAGATTTTAAAACTTAAGTAGTGATCTTGAACATTGGGCTTTATTTTATAGAATTGGTGTTAGAGATAGTTTCAGCCAAGATAATAACATACTACAATTTGCTAATAAGTAGTGGTAAGAACACTCTCAATTTAAAGCATAAATCTTTAGATAAAACATCATAATATAATCAATTATATTCACTAACTAGTATCCTCAAAAAGTTCACCAAAGAAAATAAATAATGAAATTGATATAAAAAAACAAAGGACTCACTAAATATATCTACATATTTTTAATCTATAAAACACACATTATTACATCACAAAGTTATAATAAAATCGATTTTTCATGTAGAGATAATAATTTTTATATTATTATTGGGGATGTTCATCCAAAATCACAACAAATTGAGTTTTCCCTTTTGATTTCTTTCTTCACTTAAGAATTATCCTATTTAAGATTAATTTACTAATTTTCACATTAGAGATTTACAATTACTTTTAGGAAAATTGTATTTCTTTTTATTTGCATTAATAGAAGGAGTTATCCAATTTTGATTTTTTCTATAAAACAAAAATTAAATGAAATCCCTTATTTTTAGGAAAAAACATCAAAATTTCCATAGAAAATAAAAACTCAATGAAAACTCCCATTTTGTCATTATGGTCATCTAAATTATATATTATATTTATGTATACCATATTTATATGTCATATTGTTGAGTAAGGTGAAAGACAGAAACTTTATGGTTACGATAAGAGATCTCTATTTATTAAGGGTCTGACTTCAGATTCCCCTTCTATATAATCAAGGAAGTATCCATGTCATTACCGAGTTTACTATGATCTATGTGTCACATTATCATCCATTTTAGATTATACCCTCAAAGTTTTTTATTAAACAGTCAAAACCGTTGAAATCATATACTTTTAAGGGTTAACATCAAATCTTTTGACATGTCTATAATCTCCTTTCAAAAATAAATATAATAAAATAAATCACAGATAGAAGTCTATAAATAATATATATACTTAATAGCTTTTTAGTATAGATTTAGAAAAAAAGCATATAGCAAAGATAACCTTTTATTTAAAAAGATAGTGTAAGGTAACATCTATCATCCGCTTTACCTAATTACTAAATGGTGAATCCATTATTTTTGTTTTACCCTTTAATATCGAAGAGCGCATATTCATCACAATGTGACAAACATAATGGAATTATGGTTCTTGTAGAGTTGACAACCGCATTTGAACCTCGTATTTGTAGATTTTAAAACTTAAATAGTGATTTTGAACATTGGGCCTGGATTTATAGAATTGGTGTTAGAGATTGTTTATCCAAGATAATAACTTATTACCTTTAGCTAATAAAAGTATTGTCAAGAACACTTTTAATCTAAAACCATAAATCTTTAGATATAACCTCATAATATAGAGAAAAGAAATAAAGAAATTTGATATAAAGAAAACTAGAGGCTAGGATCGACTAAATATATCTACATCTAATCCATGAAACATGCATAATGGTAAATCCCAAACTATGCCAATATGGACATATTGATCCAAATAAGTTAGGTTAAACAATTTTAGAAATCCATCATACTAGGATTTCTATATATAATAATAAAGATATTTGGAAATATTTATGTAAATACAAAAAGTTTTTGAAAAATAGCAATGACTTTGAAATAGATAACAAGGTGTAGTTTTCAAAATAATATATTATTTTTATTTAGAAAGAGTTAAAAGGTATTTGTTAGCATAATTAACATGTACATATCTATTTCATAAAAGGATATTTTTTAACATTTCTCACAAATCTCTCATTGCCTCTAAAGTTCTCTTATATTGTTCACCTATAAAACTAATACCCTCTCATCCAATGATATCCACATCCTAGTTATGCATTTACTTTGATGTTTTCAATTATACAGATGTACTAAAATTTGTTGAAGCAAAAGGACTTTAATGTAAAACAACAAACAAATGTACTTCTGAAGTCATTAGATGTGTTTTAAAAGCCCCTCCTAAATGTTTCAACCACGTATGCAAATGCATCCCTGCAATTATGGTAAAAGCATCAAATAGAAAGTCAAGTAAATCAACCAAAGATTGTGACCCAAACATTATTAAATGTTTTCTAGAAGCCACACTCGAATGTTTTAATCATATATGCAAATACATCATTAGTTGAAATTTAAAGCATCTAAACTCAGGTCACTACACTATATGGTATCCTTTTTATGTACAAGCTTATGGTTTCAAAGTTATTATAAAAACAATTTTTCAAATAAAGATAATAATTTCTATATTATTATTGGGTATGTTCATCCAAAATCACAATAATTTTCCCTTTTTATTTATATTTTTTCACTTAAGAATCATCCTATTTAAAATTGATTTTTTGATTTTTACATTAAGGACTTAGATTTACTTAGAACAAAATTTTGTATTTTGTATTTACATTAATCTAAAGAGTTATTCAATTTAGAGTTTTTTTCATAATAGAAAAAATCATGAAATCCTTTATTTTTAGGGATTAAAATGATAAGTTCCATAATAAATAAAAACTCAATGAAAACCCATATTTTAAGGTTCAAATTCCATATTATAGTGTGTACTATGGCCAACTTAATTATATATTATTTTTCTCTTTATAACATTTTTATATGTAAGGTGAATGACACATTTTGGTGCTCACAATACATGTTCCCCTTATAAATATTCAAGGAAATATCTAAGTCATTATCAAGTTTACTATAATCCATGTATCAAATTATCATCTATTTTAGATCTTAACCTCCAAGCTTTTTATTAAATGGTCAAAACCAATGAAATCTTCTATATTAATGGGTTATCAATTACTTTAATCTATTTAAGATTGATTTAATAATTTCCAAATCAATGATTTACAATTACTTTGATCAGAATTTAGTATTTCTTTTTTCCTTACGTTAATCTAATGAGTTATCCAATTTATAAGGTTTTTCATAAAACAAAAAAACCAATGAAATCCTTTATTTTTAGGGATTAATATCAAGATTTTCATAAAAAAAAAAATGAAAGGCCCTATTTTAGGTCTTCAATTCCATATTCTAGATCCCTCAATATGGCCGACTTATTTTATTATTACTCAAGGCGAAGGACACATACCCGGTGCTCATATTAGGTGTTCTTCTCTTATCAAGGGTCCCACCTCAAATTCCCCGCCTAAATATGCAAGGAATTATCCAAGTCATTATCAAGTTTACTACAATCTATTTATCATATTATCATTTATTTTAGATTTTAACCTTAAAACTTTTTATTAGATCGTCCAAACCGATGAATCATCTACTTTTAATGGTTACATCAAATTCTTTGACAAGTCTATCATCTCCTTTCAAAATAAATAAAATAAAATAAATCACAAATACAAGTATGTAAATAATTTATATTCTTAATAGCTTTTTAGTATAAACTTAGGACAAAATATATAGCAAAGATAACCTTTTATTTGAAAGGATGATATAAGGGTGACATCTATCATTCCCTTAGACATATAGAACGCATTACCTAAATCTCTGAGCATATCTTAAATTTTAGGTGGTGAATCCATCATTTTTATGTTCCCCTTTAACATTAGAGAGCGCAGATTCATCAGAATGTGACAAACTTAATGAAATTTTGGCTCTAGCTGAGTTGGTAGCCCAATTCGACCTTATATTTATATATTTTAAACTTAAATAATGATCATATCTCTACATACAAAAGGCTTTATTTTATAGAATTGGTGTTACAAATTGTTTGACCAAAGATAATAACTTACTACTATTTACTAATAAAATAGTGGTAGGAACACTCTCAATCTAAAAACTTAAATATTTAGATAAAAACCTTATAATATAGTCAATTATATTTACTAACCTGAATCTTGATAAAGTTCACCAAATAAAATAAATAAAGAAATTTTATATATAAAAAAGGCTAGGATTGACTAAATATATCTACATATTTTTAATCCATGAAACATACATGATAATGAATCTCTAACCATGCTAATTTTGCCATGTTGATCCAAATAAGTGAGTTTACACAATTTTAGAAATCTATTATAATAGGATTTCAAATTATTTAATAAAAAAAATATTTGGACATATTTATCTAAATACATGATGATATTTAAAAAATAAAAAAAATGGAAATAAAAATAGGTACAGTTTCCATAATAATTGTTTTTTTGTTACCATGATTTGTCTTTGAAATACAAGTACATGTCAATTTCATAAAAGGATATTTGTTAGTATTTCTAAAAAAATCCCTCATTCCCTCGAAAGACAACTCATGGTATTCACTTATAAAACTAACACCCGCTCACCTAATGATAACCACTTCCTAGTTAAATACATTTTAACATATAAATCACTACTAGGATACGATATAATTTTATTTTAAGACTTTTATCTTGTTCGTTCTTTTAGATGTTGTCTCTACTGAGTTGTCTCTTCTTCCTATTTTCTCCTTCCCAAGATTTGTTCAAGCAAAAAGGATTTTCATGTTAAACAACAAGTGATTATACTCTAGATGCTATTAGATGTGTACCACAAGCCGTTTATGAATGTTTCAACCATGTGTGCAAGTGCATCCCTGTAATTATGTTGAAAGCATCAAATAGAAAGTCATGTAAATAAACCAAATATTGTGACCCAAACATCATTAAATGTTTTCTAAGCGCCACACTTGAATGTTTTAGCCATTCATTGAAATTTAAAGCATCTAGACTTGGGTCACTACACTCTTTTGATATCCTTTTTATTTCAAAGTTATAATTAAATTGAGTTTTCATATAACAATAATATTCTTTTTATTATTATTGGGTATGTTCATCCAAAATCACAACAGTTTTCCCTCCTGATTTATCTTTTTTCATTTAAGAATAATCATATTTAAGATAGATTTACTATTACTTTGATCAAAAAAATTTCTTTACATTGATCTAAGGATTTATCCAATTAAGATATTTGTTTCATAAAAATAAAAATAAAATCTCAATGAAAACTCCAATTTTACTAAGATTTATTGAACCAAAAAGATTATCATGTCAAACAAAAAACAATTGTACTCAAGATTTTATTAAATATGTTATAAAAGTCCCTTCTAAATGTTTTAACCATGCATGCAACTGCATCTGTACAATTATGGTTAAAACATCAAATGAAAATCATGTAAATCAGCTAAATATTGTGACCTAATATTATTGAATGTTTTCCAGAAGCCATACATGAAGAAGCTAAATATTGTGACCTAAAAAAATGTTTTAGGAGAAAAAAAACACGAAAAAAACAAAAAAAAACAATTGGGTTCGGGGATTAGTCGTGGTGCGCTTAATCTAGTCCGGACACCCCGGTTATAAAAAATAAAACAAAAAAATATATAAGTGGAAAAAAATAAAAATAAAAAGTATAACTGGGGAAAAAAATGTTTTAGGGGAAAAAAACATGGGAAAAAAAACAAAAAAAACTGTAGCGGGAAAGCAGGGAAAAAATGCATTGTAGCTGGGAACGAAAAAAAAAATCAATGTAGCAGGGAAGGATTGTAGGGACACCCCGATTATAAAAAGGAAAAAAATTGGGTCCGGGGATTAGTCATGGTGTGCTTAAGCTAAACCTGACACTAAAAAACAAAACAAAAAAATGTATAAGTGGAAAAAGAAATAATAAAAAAGTATAATCAGGAAAAAAATGTTTTAAGAGGAAAAAAACAAAAACAAATTGGGTTCGGGGATTAGTCGTGGTGCAATTAAGCTGGTCCAGACACCCCGGTTAAAATAAATAAGACAAAAAATATATAAGTGGAAAAAGAAATAAAAAAAGTATAATCGGGGAAAAAAATGTTTTAGGGAAAAAAATCACGGGAAAAGAAACGAAAAAAAATGTAGCAGTAAAGCAAGGAAAAAAACAAAATGCATTGTAGCTGGGAACGAAAAAAGAAATGAAAAAGAAAAATCATTGTAGCGGGGAATCACTATAGCAGCCACAGTGAAATGTGTAGGGAGCTGCAGTGCTTTCCCCAGATGATGTTTTAGTGAATTGTTAATAGGTCATTGGCTTGTTGAACTTTCATCGTAGAAGTCCTGAACATACACCCGCTAACAAATTTGAGACAGGAGCTTCGTAGGAAAAAGTTTAACTCTAAGAATCTGGCAACAAGACCTACCCACATGTCACAGTCTGTGGCTATGTGACTATTTTGAAGATTGAAGATTGATTCCAAGACTACTTTAGTGTTAGGATTAGACTATATTTTTGTTATTGTTTCTTTCCTAAATAAGATCAAATGGTATGATCAATTTCAGTTTTAGTACAAGTCAAAGTTTGCTTGCTAGATTATAGAACAAGGAGTTGTAATCATAGCAAGGGTCCTTATTTTAATGTAACACTTCAAATTATTGCTATAAATAAATAAGAGGGATAATAGTAACCTCACCTTCGATTCAGCTCCTTATTGCCAAAATCCATTGTTCTTCAGTGTTCTTATTTCTGTTACATTCCCAGAATTGAATTCAAACAGTAACTATTTGAATTCAATGGAACAGTATTGTTGACTTTTGTTGACTTTTATTTCTTTGATTATTAACAATTGGTATCACAGCAGAAATTGGATATTTGAAGGGAAAAGAGTGAAACACGAGAGATTGAGAGGATTTTTTCAAAGCATTGCTTTGAAGGGTGGTGAGTGAAAAACACGAGAGATTAAGAGTATAAGAAATCCATTTTTCTTGCAATGGAATCTACTTTTCCGACCAAAACACAAGTATTTTATGGAAAAAAATTTGGTGTGTGGGCTGTCAAAATGGAAACATATTTGAAGGCTTTTGATTTATGAAAAATAGTGGAGAATGACAAGCAAACTACTCCACTAAAAAACAATCCTACAGTTGCACAAATGAAGTTCTTTAATAAGGAAAAAGCTAAGAAATTTAAGGCACTCTCATGCTTGCATAATGCAGTAAGTGAAGAGATCTTCACAAGAATCATGGCTTGCAAATCAGCCAAGGAAGCTTGGGACAAGCTGAAGGTCGAATTTCAAGAGGATGAAAAGTCTAGAAGGATGCAAGTCATGAATCTAAGGAGACAATTTGAAGGGCTAAAGATGAAGGACACTGAAACAGTCAAAGATTTCTCTTCACATGTATCAAAATTGGTGAATCAAATGAGATTGCTTGGAGAGGATTTTCAAGACTCAAGAATAGTGGAGAAAATTCTGGTATGTTTACCAGAAAAATTTGAGCATAAAATTAGTTCTTTAGAAGATTCTAAGGATCTTTCTGAAGTGAATCTTCAAGAACTAATAAATGCCTCATAAGCAGTAGAACAAAGACAGACTTATAGACAAGAAGGACATATGAAGTTGTTTTCGTGGCAAAATTCAAAGAGAAAAGTCAATCATTGGGGATGTTCATCAAAAATCACAACAATTTTCCCTCCTGATTTATCTTTTTTCATTTAAGAACAATCTTTCCCTCCTGATTTATCTTTTTTCATTTAAGAACAATCATATTTTAGATAGATGTACAATTACTTTGATCAATTTGTTTTCTTTACATTGATCTAAGGATTTATCCAATTAAGATATTTGTTTCATAAAAATAAAAATAAAATCTCAATGAAAACTCCAACTTTACTAAGATTTATTGAACCAAAAAGATTATCATGTCAAACAAAAAACAATTGTACTCAAGATTTTATTAAATATGTTATAAAAGTCCCTTCTAAATGTTTTAACCATGTATGCAACTGCATCTGTACAATTATGGTTAAAGCATCAAATGAAAAGTCATGTAAATCAGCTAAATATTGTGACCTAATATTATTGAATGTTTTCCAGAAGCCAAACTTGAATATTTCAATCATGTATGCAAACGCATCATTAGTTCAATTTAAAGCTTCTAGACTCAAGTCACTACAATTTTTGGTATTCTTCTTATGTACTAGCATATCGTTTTAAAGTTAAAATAAAATTGAGTTTTCATATAAAAATAACAATATTATTTGGGTTTTTTAGTTGTGAATCCTATTTATCTATATCTATATTTATATCTGTATGTATGTATGTTTATGTAAAGTCAAGAATCCATTAACATTTTAGTCAATATATTCCAAGCAAGAATGATGATACTCCATTAATCATCTTAATGGAGGAAGAGAGTGAGTTTAGCAGAGATGTCAAGACCAACCGTGCAAAACTGAGAGAGTTCTACAGCAGCAAAACTCTAGAGTCCTCTTACATCGACAGTTTCAATTAACAGGTTCAAGCTCTTCTTGGATAGCTTCTCTTTTGATGTCTGTGTCAACTTTAATGTATTAGTTTTGATGAGTGCCTAAAGCTCATCCATATTTTCCTGGTTTAAGTAATGAAAGAAAGTGGAAGATGGTCACTGGAATCAGGAACCTGTGTCCATGCTCCACGACAATCTATTATTCGACAGACAATCGTTACTTTAGTATTACTCAAGAACTGGGAACACAAATACTAAAATGGGTACCATATAGTGTACACTTAAAGAGAAATTCCTCCTCGGTATCAAACTTTGTTTTAGTATAATGAATATACTGGAATAACCCTAGTTTTTAAATGTATTTATTAAGCTTTTTTTGGGCTTTTTTTTTGTTATTTTCAACTGAGTTTTTTTCTGTTAAAACAAGATTGGTTAAGGGATAAATTAGTATCTCACAATAAATAAATAAATATTTTATTCCTTACCTCTTTTGTAAACTTTCAATTGTTTTTAATTTTATCTTATAATAAAAAAAATTATTTTGATTTTGTTTAGATTTGATCCTCATTTGTTTGGTGGTTTGTTCTTTAATTCTTTTAAGAAATTGATTTTGCATTTAAATTTATCCCTTTAATACAAATTAATTTTTTTTAAATGTTTCATATAGTAAATTATTCGTCATTGCATAAGTGTTTACTATTAAGTTAGATTATTGTATAAGTGATGTCATTATGATAACATCATTGAATGAACTAAAAGTATATTACATGAAGGAATAGATCAAAAGAGATTTTTTATATTGTAAAAGCAATAAAGAAACCTTTTGATAGAAGATACCAAAAAAATAATGTGTGCATGTTGTACTATAATATATATGTTAGTTTTATGGAGTAGAAAACATGTCTGCATGCTTGCTTAATGTGATCCAAAATTACTAAAACTGTCAAAATGTTGTTATGTTAAGTGTGTCAGTGTGAATATGTAATGAATAAAATTAACAAACACCGCCAATTTAATTTCTGTTTGGTTTTATGTTTTAAAAGTATTTTTGAAAATATTTAATTTTATTTTTATTTTTATTTTAAATTAAAATTTTTAGTGTTTTTAGATCATTTTCACGTGTTATACCAAAAATAATTTTTAAAAATAATGTGAACCAAACTCTTAACCTTCCCAAGAAGACAGGTGCTAAACTTGTTCCCGTAGAATTCATTTTGATTAGTATCTAGTACTCGAGCCCTTTTCATTTTATCCAAAAGTTTCTTTCTTTTTGCATATTTTTGTGTTCTTGCGCATTTTTTTATGTTGCTTCCATCTATGTCAACTAGCATCAGAGCTTTGTCTTAATCATCTATGCAAAAACAATTGACAGGAGAGATTCCTCGTCAGCTTATCAACTTGAACTTCCTATCTGTGTTCAGTGCAGCCCACAATAACTTATCTGGGAAACATCAGAGATGTTTGCACAATTCTCACGTTGGCGACGAACATGGTTTTATTTGATTGGGGAGAGCATCAATAATTGCTATTACTTTTGCCGCTTTAATTCATGATAGATCAATAAACCAGTCTCAATAAACGATGTAAAACTGGATGTTTCAAGACAGCTGCCATGCTTGGTGTAGCTTTACCTACTTTGTAAGGCCAGAGAGAGACATCGGATCGGTATACTTTAACAGGACATCTACTTGTTTGTGAAATACTTCTGAAGATTATTTACCTAGATACCCCTATATCCGAATCAATTCCGAACCATTTTTTATGGAATCTCCTTCCAGTCAAATTTACTGCATTTCATATGACCTGTAACTGGGCAACAACGTTACCAAGTGTTGTTTTTTAAGAGAATGGGTAATATGAAGAAGATAACTTGAAGATAATGCATACTTTATTTGATAAGTTTTATTGTACAACAGACTTGCATTATATAGAATAAAAATGCAATTATAGTGTTCGATTGTTAAGCCACGATCTGAAATAAGCTGCAACAAGACAAACAGTAACAACTAAAGACTAGGACAGACAGTAATAAAATAGAAACACAAACTAATTACAGTCAAAGTAAAAGTTGCACTCCTGAGAACAATCAACTAACACTCCTCCATGTTTTATGAGCCACAAGCTCCAAGTCTTTGCCTGAGAAATTCAAACTTGTTTGTTGGCAAAGGTTTTGTAAAAATATCTGCAAGCTAATCTTCAGATATGCAATAAATGAGGCTAACTTCTCCTTCATTCTGCACTTCTCTTAAAAAGAAATATTTGATCTTGAAATACTTGGTTTTTCCATGAGAAATTGGATTGTAATTGGATTGTAAGAAATTGCAATTGTTGCCTAATTATCCACAAACACCTCGGTATATTTTAGTTGTTTCAAATGTAAATCACAAAACAACTTCCTCAACCACAATGCTTGATTTGTTGTTGTTGTAGCATCGACAAACTTAGCCTCTACAGTAGGCTGGACTATAGTGTCCTGTTTCTTGGAACTCCATGAGAAGACTCTTGGTCATAGGCTAAAAACAGTAATCAAATGTACTCTTCATGTCATCCATTGATCCACACTAATCACTATCGTAAAATCCCAACAACTTGATGTTTTGACACTTCTTGAATTGTATACCAAAGTCAATAGTTCCTTTGATGTATCTGATTTCTCTTTTTTATGTTTCAAGATGCACCACACTGGCACAATGCCTGAAACGAGAGAGATTGCTAACAACAAAAAATACAGTTGGCCTAATTGTTGTTAAGTATATTAGGCAACCAATCATGCTTCTGAAATGACCTTCTTAAACCTTGTTTGTATGTGATGCGAACCTCGTGATCACGTGGTCACACAACCTACAACCAAGAATGAGATCTGATTCCAGAAAACCGAAAGAGGTCTGATAGGAGTGTGACATAATGAAAACTTGCTCCAAGACACCAACACTATTGGAATTAGTAGAATGACGCCACGAAGCCAGATAATCTTTGATAAGTCGGATTCAGTTCGTTCAAGAACTAAAGAATGCAAGAATCACTCTCACACATAAAACTGAAAAGTTCAGAATTAATATTCATCAATGGCTGCCAAAATTTAGGTTACATGAGTTTAAATAGTTCTTGAAAAAGTAACCCTAATGGACCCCTTATGTGGACTTAAAAGAGATCCACTCAAAACTGACCCAAATTAAAATACCATAACTTGATCCAAACAAGCATTGGATCCTAGCTAAAAACAAAGTACTAATTAAGCCCCAACAACCCTTGGGCTATAGGTAACTAATTAAATATAGCCCATAATATTAAATTCATGTTCTGATGAGAAGAGTAAAATATTATAGAGCTGATATAAGACTTATTTATAGCTTTCCATCCAGCCTCTCAATCCTATAAACAAAAAGAAAAGGGAGCCACCTATGTTGTTTCCAAGTTGTAGTAGGATTCTTTTGTCTCTGTTGTCTTCATTTCATGTCCCAACATGTACTAGGGTCTTCTCTTGATACGTCAATGGTCCTTGTAATTCTGACTTGGTTGAAACCTTCAAAACCACGAATCAAGCCCCTGAACATGTAATGGTTCCTTGCTGGTGTTTCTGGGCTGGTTTGCATCAATATGTGTCATCATCCTTGCTTAAGCTCTCATTTGGATTCGTTGGAGTAGTCATTGCAATCCTCCATATGAAACCTCTTAAGAATTTCCTTATCATATTTCCTTTGACAAATGAAAACTTCATTTTCTTCTTGCTTAATCTCCATTCTCCATTCCCAGAAGGTATGCCATTAGTCCAAGGTCTGTCATTTCAAAAAAAAATATCATTTCCCTTTCGAATTCTTCAACAAGCTTGGCATTACCTCCTGTGATTAGAAGATCATCAACATAAAGAGAAACTATAAGCAGATCATCTTCTTTATGTTTCACATAAAGAATGGCCTCAGACATGTTTTTTTTTAAATCCTAGGCTTGACAGGTGCTTCATAGCATCTATCTTGTTGTACAATGCTCTAGGTGCTTGTTTCAAGCCATATAGATCCTTCTTGAGAAAGAAGACTTTATCTTCTTCACCTTGTTCTATGAATCCCTCAAGTTGTTCCACATAGATTTCCTCCTGCAAAGTACCATCAAAAAAGCAGATTTAACATCTAGTTGAAAGACCTTCCTTCCACCTATTTTGAGTTGTTAAAGCTAGCACAAGCCTGATAGTATCTATTCTAGCAACAGGGGAAAATGTATATGAGTAATCAACTCCAAAGACTTGAGCATATCCCTTGACAACAAGGCTAGCATTGTGTTTGTTGATGGATCCATTTGCACTGAGCTTGGTTCTGAACACCCATTTTACCCCAATTACTTTTCTGTCATGTGGCCTATCACCTATCTCTCAAGTCTTGTTTTTCTTAATCATTGACAATTCATCCTTCATTACCTTCTACTATTTTTGTTAGATATCGTGGATAGGTCTTGTTCCATGAATTGTTACATCATCCTCCAGTTTTGTTTGTTACTGTTCTGATGCTTGTTCTTCTCTTGTTTGCAAGGAAAGACTTGATTTACATTTGCATTGCTTATGGATGTCTCTTTTGAATGTTCCCAATTCCACTACTTTCCTTTATTGAAGAATACATGTTTATTGACAATTATCTTCCCTGTTTGATAAACAGGGAAGATAATGGTTCTAACTTCTTTGAGGAGGAGCTATGACCAACAAAGATGTATGGTCCTGACTTCTTGTCAAGTTAATCATGTTTATCCTATGGAATATGAGAGAAACACAAGCAGCCAAACATTGTAAGAAAATTTGAGTAAAGGTTTATAGCCACACGAAGCCTGAAATAGAGTTTTATCCTTCAATGCCTTAATGAGAATTCTATTTTGCAAAAAAACAATAGTGCTAGCTCAACCCGCCCAAATTCCTTTGGCAACTCATTGTTGTCATGCAACATGCATCTAACCATCTCCATTATGTATCAATTTCTTCTCTCACTAACTCTATTTTGTTGAGGAGTGAAGGGAGCAATATTTTGCTGACAAGTGTAAGGAGCAATAAGTTGGTGCTCTGTACCAGCTTCTTCACAAAATATGTTGAATTTTGTTGAAGTGTACTCCTCATTATCTGATCTCACCACTTGGATTTTATAGCCACCTTGATTTTCTACCATGTTCTTGAATTTCCAAAAAACTCCAGCAATGTAATATCGGCTACCTGCTAATGATTGAGTTCTCTGAGGAAATGATACATCTGTGTGGATTAGCTGTAACTTGTGAGTGGCTCTCCATGATGATTTTGGAAATGGTCTTCGTTTTTGTTTACCATATTAATAGGCATGACAATTTGGTAAGTGATCTTCAAAGGTTGGTAATCCAATTATGAGCTCCCTCTCCTTCATAAATTTCATCCTTTGTAAGTGACAATGACCAAGTCTCTTGCGCCATATATTAGTGTTGCTAGCTGCTGTGGAGAATGCAACAAGGTCTTCTTTGATAGGATCAAAAGAAAAACTTTTTCCTTTCCTTCTCACTTTGAAAATTTTCTCACTGTTGACATCCAAAAGGTGACAATAACTATCTTCAAAAATCACTTTTAAGGCCCCTTTTAATCAATTGGCCTACACTTGACAAATTGTTTTTGTGCTTGCAGTGTTGATTATGGTGATTGTCCCTTTTCCTTTGACAGAGATGTAATCACCATTGACAATCTTGACTTTCATAATATCATTTGGCTTTAATTCACTGAAGAGTTAAACTGATCTTGCAAAACAAGATGCTATAAAAAACTTATCTTCATCTTCTTGTTCTACAACTTGGGTTGCAACCTCATGTTGTTGAGTTTTCCCATTGCAAATTATTGCTTCATGTCCAATTTGATTGCATTTTAAACATTTTGCATCAGGTCTCCTCCAACTGAATACTTTAAATACTCTTTAATTGTTTCAGAATCCTTCATTTTTTGCAACTCGAATTCTTTAAGGCCTGTATTCCTCTTATTCTTTCATCTCCTGCATAATTTTCTTTAAGATAATCCCATATGGATTTTATTGTCTTATGGGACATTATTCTTTTGAAGATTGTTGATGACACCGCAACAAACAAGCATATTTTGGCCTTTGATTTTTTCATCTTTATTTCCTTATGAGTTTTGATTTGCATCATGGTAGGGTTGTTTGGAAGTGCAAGAACATCATAGTCTTCTTCCACTGCTTCCTAAATATCCAAGGCTTCTAGCTATGTCTCCATGCATACTGCCTACATCTAGTACTTATCTCCATCAAATACCTGAGGAGAAATTGAGGAGAAACTTGCCTCAACTTCCATGATACTTTAAACTAGCACAAAACACAGTTTTTTCAAGAAATAAACTCTGATACTAATTTGTTGTTTTTTTAAGAGAATGGGTAATATAAAGAAGATAGAGTTTTAAGATAGAACAAAAATATTGATATAAGAGAATGAAAACTTTATTTGATAAGTTTTATAATGCAAGAGACTTAGATTATATAGAATAGAAATGCAATCATAGTGTCCGATTGTTAAGCCATGAAAAACAATAAGTTGCAAAAAACTAACAACTTCCTAAAGACTAGGACATACAATAGAAACTAAAGACTATTATAAATAGTAATAAGATAGAAAAACAAACTAATTACAGTCAACGGTTTTGTTCCTGAAAAGATGAAACCTTGCTTTTTCAGTACTGGGAAATGTAATTATAACATAATATGCTTACAATGGTTTTATTGGAAAATGTTTTTTATGAATTAATTTGCATAAAATGAGGTTGTTTACGCATGAGTCTTGTAGGCTTTTGACACCAACCTTTAGTTTTTGTAGAGTTCCAAATACTTCCACAACCTTGTACATAGATGCATTGCCTATACAACTCTTGCCATCATGTTCCACAATATGTTTGAGGTTGCTATCATGAAATGCATTAAGATAATATTTGTTTATTTTGAAAAATAAATCTTGAAAAGAACACAGCAAAATAATATAAAAAATAAAAAAAATTGCAAAAACTGAAAATATGTTTTTTTCAAATTTTGAAAAAATAACCAATCAAGTATTAACTAGATGAGGATATACCATAAAAAGATCACAAGGACAGTCTACCAGAAGCTTACAAGAATGAGTCTAGGATACAGAAAATGCAAGGTCACGCCACACCACATATATGACTAAAAAGAACCATAACTTTTAATCCGACCGTTGGATCGTCGTCGAATTTTTACAGGAGTTTCCGGAGGGTGTTTTCCTTGTAGTAGCTATGGAATCGCTACTCCGACCGCCGGATCTTTAGAATTTCACGATGTCATCCCGGGGCCTTGGTTGAGGCAGTTTTGGTGAATTCTGGGACGAAATATCGCGTGGATTGCGGAGGAGGAGGCGTGGCTAGACTTCGGTGCGGGTGGAATAAAATCGAGGGAGGGGCGGTCGTTTGTACCTCACTCTTTGATCGCAGTTGGTGTTCAACGATTATCGTGAATCAACGACACGGGGTGAAGAGAGAGGGGAGTTAAGCGGGGCGGACAAAAAAGAGAAGGGGGAATAACAAAATGAGGGGTGCAACACGAGGACTTCCCAGGAGGTCACCCATCCTAGTACTACTCTCGCCCAAGCACGTTTAACTGCGGAGTTCTGATGGGATCCGGTGCATTAGTGCTGGTATGATCGCACCCGTAAGCACATGCATGATGAAATGCTATAAGCGACCACCCCTGACCTGATCCCACAACAAGGAGGGGAGGGGAGGGGAGGGGAGGGGAGGGGAGGCCGCTCGTCGTCGAATTTTTACAGGAGTTTCCGGAGGGTGTTTTCCTTGTAGTAGCTATGGAATCGCTACTCCGACCGCCGGATCTTTAGAATTTCACGATGTCATCCCGGGGCCTTGGTTGAGGCAGTTTTGGTGAATTCTGGGACGAAATATCGCGTGGATTGCGGAGGAGGAGGCGTGGCTAGACTTCGGTGCGGGTGGAATAAAATCGAGGGAGGGGCGGTCGTTTGTACCTCACTCTTTGATCGCAGTTGGTGTTCAACGATTATCGTGAATCAACGACACGGGGTGAAGAGAGAGGGGAGTTAAGCGGGGCGGACAAAAAAGAGAAGGGGGAATAACAAAATGAGGGGTGCAACACGAGGACTTCCCAGGAGGTCACCCATCCTAGTACTACTCTCGCCCAAGCACGTTTAACTGCGGAGTTCTGATGGGATCCGGTGCATTAGTGCTGGTATGATCGCACCCGTAAGCACATGCATGATGAAATGCTATAAGCGACCACCCCTGACCTGATCCCACAACAAGGAGGGGAGGGGAGGGGAGGGGAGGGGAGGGGAGGGGAGGCCGCTCGTCGTCGAATTTTTACAGGAGTTTCCGGAGGGTGTTTTCCTTGTAGTAGCTATGGAATCGCTACTCCGACCGCCGGATCTTTAGAATTTCACGATGTCATCCCGGGGCCTTGGTTGAGGCAGTTTTGGTGAATTCTGGGACGAAATATCGCGTGGATTGCGGAGGAGGAGGCGTGGCTAGACTTCGGTGCGGGTGGAATAAAATCGAGGGAGGGGCGGTCGTTTGTACCTCACTCTTTGATCGCAGTTGGTGTTCAACGATTATCGTGAATCAACGACACGGGGTGAAGAGAGAGGGGAGTTAAGCGGGGCGGACAAAAAAGAGAAGGGGGAATAACAAAATGAGGGGTGCAACACGAGGACTTCCCAGGAGGTCACCCATCCTAGTACTACTCTCGCCCAAGCACGTTTAACTGCGGAGTTCTGATGGGATCCGGTGCATTAGTGCTGGTATGATCGCACCCGTAAGCACATGCATGATGAAATGCTATAAGCGACCACCCCTGACCTGATCCCACAACAAGGAGGGGAGGGGAGGGGAGGGGAGGGGAGGGGAGGGGAGGCCGCTCGTCGTCGAATTTTTACAGGAGTTTCCGGAGGGTGTTTTCCTTGTAGTAGCTATGGAATCGCTACTCCGACCGCCGGATCTTTAGAATTTCACGATGTCATCCCGGGGCCTTGGTTGAGGCAGTTTTGGTGAATTCTGGGACGAAATATCGCGTGGATTGCGGAGGAGGAGGCGTGGCTAGACTTCGGTGCGGGTGGAATAAAATCGAGGGAGGGGCGGTCGTTTGTACCTCACTCTTTGATCGCAGTTGGTCTTCAACGATTATCGTGAATCAACGACACGGGGTGAAGAGAGAGGGGAGTTAAGCGGGGCGGACAAAAAAGAGAAGGGGGAATAACAAAATGAGGGGTGCAACACGAGGACTTCCCAGGAGGTCACCCATCCTAGTACTACTCTCGCCCAAGCACGTTTAACTGCGGAGTTCTGATGGGATCCGGTGCATTAGTGCTGGTATGATCGCACCCGTAAGCACATGCATGATGAAATGCTATAAGCGACCACCCCTGACCTGATCCCACAACAAGGAGGGGAGGGGAGGGGAGGGGAGGGGAGGGGAGGCCGCTCGTCGTCGAATTTTTACAGGAGTTTCCGGAGGGTGTTTTCCTTGTAGTAGCTATGGAATCGCTACTCCGACCGCCGGATCTTTAGAATTTCACGATGTCATCCCGGGGCCTTGGTTGAGGCAGTTTTGGTGAATTCTGGGACGAAATATCGCGTGGATTGCGGAGGAGGAGGCGTGGCTAGACTTCGGTGCGGGTGGAATAAAATCGAGGGAGGGGCGGTCGTTTGTACCTCACTCTTTGATCGCAGTTGGTCTTCAACGATTATCGTGAATCAACGACACGGGGTGAAGAGAGAGGGGAGTTAAGCGGGGCGGACAAAAAAGAGAAGGGGGAATAACAAAATGAGGGGTGCAACACGAGGACTTCCCAGGAGGTCACCCATCCTAGTACTACTCTCGCCCAAGCACGTTTAACTGCGGAGTTCTGATGGGATCCGGTGCATTAGTGCTGGTATGATCGCACCCGTAAGCACATGCATGATGAAATGCTATAAGCGACCACCCCTGACCTGATCCCACAACAAGGAGGGGAGGGGAGGGGAGGGGAGGGGAGGCCGCTCGTCGTCGAATTTTTACAGGAGTTTCCGGAGGGTGTTTTCCTTGTAGTAGCTATGGAATCGCTACTCCGACCGCCGGATCTTTAGAATTTCACGATGTCATCCCGGGGCCTTGGTTGAGGCAGTTTTGGTGAATTCTGGGACGAAATATCGCGTGGATTGCGGAGGAGGAGGCGTGGCTAGACTTCGGTGCGGGTGGAATAAAATCGAGGGAGGGGCGGTCGTTTGTACCTCACTCTTTGATCGCAGTTGGTCTTCAACGATTATCGTGAATCAACGACACGGGGTGAAGAGAGAGGGGAGTTAAGCGGGGCGGACAAAAAAGAGAAGGGGGAATAACAAAATGAGGGGTGCAACACGAGGACTTCCCAGGAGGTCACCCATCCTAGTACTACTCTCGCCCAAGCACGTTTAACTGCGGAGTTCTGATGGGATCCGGTGCATTAGTGCTGGTATGATCGCACCCGTAAGCACATGCATGATGAAATGCTATAAGCGACCACCCCTGACCTGATCCCACAACAAGGAGGGGAGGGGAGGGGAGGGGAGGGGAGGGGAGGCCGCTCGTCGTCGAATTTTTACAGGAGTTTCCGGAGGGTGTTTTCCTTGTAGTAGCTATGGAATCGCTACTCCGACCGCCGGATCTTTAGAATTTCACGATGTCATCCCGGGGCCTTGGTTGAGGCAGTTTTGGTGAATTCTGGGACGAAATATCGCGTGGATTGCGGAGGAGGAGGCGTGGCTAGACTTCGGTGCGGGTGGAATAAAATCGAGGGAGGGGCGGTCGTTTGTACCTCACTCTTTGATCGCAGTTGGTCTTCAACGATTATCGTGAATCAACGACACGGGGTGAAGAGAGAGGGGAGTTAAGCGGGGCGGACAAAAAAGAGAAGGGGGAATAACAAAATGAGGGGTGCAACACGAGGACTTCCCAGGAGGTCACCCATCCTAGTACTACTCTCGCCCAAGCACGTTTAACTGCGGAGTTCTGATGGGATCCGGTGCATTAGTGCTGGTATGATCGCACCCGTAAGCACATGCATGATGAAATGCTATAAGCGACCACCCCTGACCTGATCCCACAACAAGGAGGGGAGGGGAGGGGAGGGGAGGGGAGGGGAGGCCGCTCGTCGTCGAATTTTTACAGGAGTTTCCGGAGGGTGTTTTCCTTGTAGTAGCTATGGAATCGCTACTCCGACCGCCGGATCTTTAGAATTTCACGATGTCATCCCGGGGCCTTGGTTGAGGCAGTTTTGGTGAATTCTGGGACGAAATATCGCGTGGATTGCGGAGGAGGAGGCGTGGCTAGACTTCGGTGCGGGTGGAATAAAATCGAGGGAGGGGCGGTCGTTTGTACCTCACTCTTTGATCGCAGTTGGTCTTCAACGATTATCGTGAATCAACGACACGGGGTGAAGAGAGAGGGGAGTTAAGCGGGGGCGGACAAAAAAGAGAAGGGGGAATAACAAAATGAGGGGTGCAACACGAGGACTTCCCAGGAGGTCACCCATCCTAGTACTACTCTCGCCCAAGCACGTTTAACTGCGGAGTTCTGATGGGATCCGGTGCATTAGTGCTGGTATGATCGCACCCGTAAGCACATGCATGATGAAATGCTATAAGCGACCACCCCTGACCTGATCCCACAACAAGGAGGGGAGGGGAGGGGAGGGGAGGGGAGGGGAGGCCGCTCGTCGTCGAATTTTTACAGGAGTTTCCGGAGGGTGTTTTCCTTGTAGTAGCTATGGAATCGCTACTCCGACCGCCGGATCTTTAGAATTTCACGATGTCATCCCGGGGCCTTGGTTGAGGCAGTTTTGGTGAATTCTGGGACGAAATATCGCGTGGATTGCGGAGGAGGAGGCGTGGCTAGACTTCGGTGCGGGTGGAATAAAATCGAGGGAGGGGCGGTCGTTTGTACCTCACTCTTTGATCGCAGTTGGTCTTCAACGATTATCGTGAATCAACGACACGGGGTGAAGAGAGAGGGGAGTTAAGCGGGGCGGACAAAAAAGAGAAGGGGGAATAACAAAATGAGGGGTGCAACACGAGGACTTCCCAGGAGGTCACCCATCCTAGTACTACTCTCGCCCAAGCACGTTTAACTGCGGAGTTCTGATGGGATCCGGTGCATTAGTGCTGGTATGATCGCACCCGTAAGCACATGCATGATGAAATGCTATAAGCGACCACCCCTGACCTGATCCCACAACAAGGAGGGGAGGGGAGGGGAGGGGAGGGGAGGGGAGGCCGCTCGTCGTCGAATTTTTACAGGAGTTTCCGGAGGGTGTTTTCCTTGTAGTAGCTATGGAATCGCTACTCCGACCGCCGGATCTTTAGAATTTCACGATGTCATCCCGGGGCCTTGGTTGAGGCAGTTTTGGTGAATTCTGGGACGAAATATCGCGTGGATTGCGGAGGAGGAGGCGTGGCTAGACTTCGGTGCGGGTGGAATAAAATCGAGGGAGGGGCGGTCGTTTGTACCTCACTCTTTGATCGCAGTTGGTCTTCAACGATTATCGTGAATCAACGACACGGGGTGAAGAGAGAGGGGAGTTAAGCGGGGCGGACAAAAAAGAGAAGGGGGAATAACAAAATGAGGGGTGCAACACGAGGACTTCCCAGGAGGTCACCCATCCTAGTACTACTCTCGCCCAAGCACGTTTAACTGCGGAGTTCTGATGGGATCCGGTGCATTAGTGCTGGTATGATCGCACCCGTAAGCACATGCATGATGAAATGCTATAAGCGACCACCCCTGACCTGATCCCACAACAAGGAGGGGAGGGGAGGGGAGGGGAGGGGAGGGGAGGCCGCTCGTCGTCGAATTTTTACAGGAGTTTCCGGAGGGTGTTTTCCTTGTAGTAGCTATGGAATCGCTACTCCGACCGCCGGATCTTTAGAATTTCACGATGTCATCCCGGGGCCTTGGTTGAGGCAGTTTTGGTGAATTCTGGGACGAAATATCGCGTGGATTGCGGAGGAGGAGGCGTGGCTAGACTTCGGTGCGGGTGGAATAAAATCGAGGGAGGGGCGGTCGTTTGTACCTCACTCTTTGATCGCAGTTGGTCTTCAACGATTATCGTGAATCAACGACACGGGGTGAAGAGAGAGGGGAGTTAAGCGGGGCGGACAAAAAAGAGAAGGGGGAATAACAAAATGAGGGGTGCAACACGAGGACTTCCCAGGAGGTCACCCATCCTAGTACTACTCTCGCCCAAGCACGTTTAACTGCGGAGTTCTGATGGGATCCGGTGCATTAGTGCTGGTATGATCGCACCCGTAAGCACATGCATGATGAAATGCTATAAGCGACCACCCCTGACCTGATCCCACAACAAGGAGGGGAGGGGAGGGGAGGGGAGGGGAGGGGAGGCCGCTCGTCGTCGAATTTTTACAGGAGTTTCCGGAGGGTGTTTTCCTTGTAGTAGCTATGGAATCGCTACTCCGACCGCCGGATCTTTAGAATTTCACGATGTCATCCCGGGGCCTTGGTTGAGGCAGTTTTGGTGAATTCTGGGACGAAATATCGCGTGGATTGCGGAGGAGGAGGCGTGGCTAGACTTCGGTGCGGGTGGAATAAAATCGAGGGAGGGGCGGTCGTTTGTACCTCACTCTTTGATCGCAGTTGGTCTTCAACGATTATCGTGAATCAACGACACGGGGTGAAGAGAGAGGGGAGTTAAGGGGGCGGACAAAAAAGAGAAGGGGGAATAACAAAATGAGGGGTGCAACACGAGGACTTCCCAGGAGGTCACCCATCCTAGTACTACTCTCGCCCAAGCACGTTTAACTGCGGAGTTCTGATGGGATCCGGTGCATTAGTGCTGGTATGATCGCACCCGTAAGCACATGCATGATGAAATGCTATAAGCGACCACCCCTGACCTGATCCCACAACAAGGAGGGGAGGGGAGGGGAGGGGAGGGGAGGGGAGGCCGCTCGTCGTCGAATTTTTACAGGAGTTTCCGGAGGGTGTTTTCCTTGTAGTAGCTATGGAATCGCTACTCCGACCGCCGGATCTTTAGAATTTCACGATGTCATCCCGGGGCCTTGGTTGAGGCAGTTTTGGTGAATTCTGGGACGAAATATCGCGTGGATTGCGGAGGAGGAGGCGTGGCTAGACTTCGGTGCGGGTGGAATAAAATCGAGGGAGGGGCGGTCGTTTGTACCTCACTCTTTGATCGCAGTTGGTCTTCAACGATTATCGTGAATCAACGACACGGGGTGAAGAGAGAGGGGAGTTAAGGGGGGCGGACAAAAAAGAGAAGGGGGAATAACAAAATGAGGGGTGCAACACGAGGACTTCCCAGGAGGTCACCCATCCTAGTACTACTCTCGCCCAAGCACGTTTAACTGCGGAGTTCTGATGGGATCCGGTGCATTAGTGCTGGTATGATCGCACCCGTAAGCACATGCATGATGAAATGCTATAAGCGACCACCCCTGACCTGATCCCACAACAAGGAGGGGAGGGGAGGGGAGGGGAGGGGAGGGGAGGCCGCTCGTCGTCGAATTTTTACAGGAGTTTCCGGAGGGTGTTTTCCTTGTAGTAGCTATGGAATCGCTACTCCGACCGCCGGATCTTTAGAATTTCACGATGTCATCCCGGGGCCTTGGTTGAGGCAGTTTTGGTGAATTCTGGGACGAAATATCGCGTGGATTGCGGAGGAGGAGGCGTGGCTAGACTTCGGTGCGGGTGGAATAAAATCGAGGGAGGGGCGGTCGTTTGTACCTCACTCTTTGATCGCAGTTGGTCTTCAACGATTATCGTGAATCAACGACACGGGGTGAAGAGAGAGGGGAGTTAAGGGGGCGGACAAAAAAGAGAAGGGGGAATAACAAAATGAGGGGTGCAACACGAGGACTTCCCAGGAGGTCACCCATCCTAGTACTACTCTCGCCCAAGCACGTTTAACTGCGGAGTTCTGATGGGATCCGGTGCATTAGTGCTGGTATGATCGCACCCGTAAGCACATGCATGATGAAATGCTATAAGCGACCACCCCTGACCTGATCCCACAACAAGGAGGGGAGGGGAGGGGAGGGGAGGGGAGGGGAGGCCGCTCGTCGTCGAATTTTTACAGGAGTTTCCGGAGGGTGTTTTCCTTGTAGTAGCTATGGAATCGCTACTCCGACCGCCGGATCTTTAGAATTTCACGATGTCATCCCGGGGCCTTGGTTGAGGCAGTTTTGGTGAATTCTGGGACGAAATATCGCGTGGATTGCGGAGGAGGAGGCGTGGCTAGACTTCGGTGCGGGTGGAATAAAATCGAGGGAGGGGCGGTCGTTTGTACCTCACTCTTTGATCGCAGTTGGTCTTCAACGATTATCGTGAATCAACGACACGGGGTGAAGAGAGAGGGGAGTTAAGGGGGCGGACAAAAAAGAGAAGGGGGAATAACAAAATGAGGGGTGCAACACGAGGACTTCCCAGGAGGTCACCCATCCTAGTACTACTCTCGCCCAAGCACGTTTAACTGCGGAGTTCTGATGGGATCCGGTGCATTAGTGCTGGTATGATCGCACCCGTAAGCACATGCATGATGAAATGCTATAAGCGACCACCCCTGACCTGATCCCACAACAAGGAGGGGAGGGGAGGGGAGGGGAGGGGAGGGGAGGCCGCTCGTCGTCGAATTTTTACAGGAGTTTCCGGAGGGTGTTTTCCTTGTAGTAGCTATGGAATCGCTACTCCGACCGCCGGATCTTTAGAATTTCACGATGTCATCCCGGGGCCTTGGTTGAGGCAGTTTTGGTGAATTCTGGGACGAAATATCGCGTGGATTGCGGAGGAGGAGGCGTGGCTAGACTTCGGTGCGGGTGGAATAAAATCGAGGGAGGGGCGGTCGTTTGTACCTCACTCTTTGATCGCAGTTGGTCTTCAACGATTATCGTGAATCAACGACACGGGGTGAAGAGAGAGGGGAGTTAAGCGGGGCGGACAAAAAAGAGAAGGGGGAATAACAAAATGAGGGGTGCAACACGAGGACTTCCCAGGAGGTCACCCATCCTAGTACTACTCTCGCCCAAGCACGTTTAACTGCGGAGTTCTGATGGGATCCGGTGCATTAGTGCTGGTATGATCGCACCCGTAAGCACATGCATGATGAAATGCTATAAGCGACCACCCCTGACCTGATCCCACAACAAGGAGGGGAGGGGAGGGGAGGGGAGGGGAGGGGAGGCCGCTCGTCGTCGAATTTTTACAGGAGTTTCCGGAGGGTGTTTTCCTTGTAGTAGCTATGGAATCGCTACTCCGACCGCCGGATCTTTAGAATTTCACGATGTCATCCCGGGGCCTTGGTTGAGGCAGTTTTGGTGAATTCTGGGACGAAATATCGCGTGGATTGCGGAGGAGGAGGCGTGGCTAGACTTCGGTGCGGGTGGAATAAAATCGAGGGAGGGGCGGTCGTTTGTACCTCACTCTTTGATCGCAGTTGGTCTTCAACGATTATCGTGAATCAACGACACGGGGTGAAGAGAGAGGGGAGTTAAGCGGGGCGGACAAAAAAGAGAAGGGGGAATAACAAAATGAGGGGTGCAACACGAGGACTTCCCAGGAGGTCACCCATCCTAGTACTACTCTCGCCCAAGCACGTTTAACTGCGGAGTTCTGATGGGATCCGGTGCATTAGTGCTGGTATGATCGCACCCGTAAGCACATGCATGATGAAATGCTATAAGCGACCACCCCTGACCTGATCCCACAACAAGGAGGGGAGGGGAGGGGAGGGGAGGGGAGGGGAGGCCGCTCGTCGTCGAATTTTTACAGGAGTTTCCGGAGGGTGTTTTCCTTGTAGTAGCTATGGAATCGCTACTCCGACCGCCGGATCTTTAGAATTTCACGATGTCATCCCGGGGCCTTGGTTGAGGCAGTTTTGGTGAATTCTGGGACGAAATATCGCGTGGATTGCGGAGGAGGAGGCGTGGCTAGACTTCGGTGCGGGTGGAATAAAATCGAGGGAGGGGCGGTCGTTTGTACCTCACTCTTTGATCGCAGTTGGTCTTCAACGATTATCGTGAATCAACGACACGGGGTGAAGAGAGAGGGGAGTTAAGCGGGGCGGACAAAAAAGAGAAGGGGGAATAACAAAATGAGGGGTGCAACACGAGGACTTCCCAGGAGGTCACCCATCCTAGTACTACTCTCGCCCAAGCACGTTTAACTGCGGAGTTCTGATGGGATCCGGTGCATTAGTGCTGGTATGATCGCACCCGTAAGCACATGCATGATGAAATGCTATAAGCGACCACCCCTGACCTGATCCCACAACAAGGAGGGGAGGGGAGGGGAGGGGAGGGGAGGGGAGGCCGCTCGTCGTCGAATTTTTACAGGAGTTTCCGGAGGGTGTTTTCCTTGTAGTAGCTATGGAATCGCTACTCCGACCGCCGGATCTTTAGAATTTCACGATGTCATCCCGGGGCCTTGGTTGAGGCAGTTTTGGTGAATTCTGGGACGAAATATCGCGTGGATTGCGGAGGAGGAGGCGTGGCTAGACTTCGGTGCGGGTGGAATAAAATCGAGGGAGGGGCGGTCGTTTGTACCTCACTCTTTGATCGCAGTTGGTCTTCAACGATTATCGTGAATCAACGACACGGGGTGAAGAGAGAGGGGAGTTAAGCGGGGCGGACAAAAAAGAGAAGGGGGAATAACAAAATGAGGGGTGCAACACGAGGACTTCCCAGGAGGTCACCCATCCTAGTACTACTCTCGCCCAAGCACGTTTAACTGCGGAGTTCTGATGGGATCCGGTGCATTAGTGCTGGTATGATCGCACCCGTAAGCACATGCATGATGAAATGCTATAAGCGACCACCCCTGACCTGATCCCACAACAAGGAGGGGAGGGGAGGGGAGGGGAGGGGAGGGGAGGCCGCTCGTCGTCGAATTTTTACAGGAGTTTCCGGAGGGTGTTTTCCTTGTAGTAGCTATGGAATCGCTACTCCGACCGCCGGATCTTTAGAATTTCACGATGTCATCCCGGGGCCTTGGTTGAGGCAGTTTTGGTGAATTCTGGGACGAAATATCGCGTGGATTGCGGAGGAGGAGGCGTGGCTAGACTTCGGTGCGGGTGGAATAAAATCGAGGGAGGGGCGGTCGTTTGTACCTCACTCTTTGATCGCAGTTGGTCTTCAACGATTATCGTGAATCAACGACACGGGGTGAAGAGAGAGGGGAGTTAAGCGGGGCGGACAAAAAAGAGAAGGGGGAATAACAAAATGAGGGGTGCAACACGAGGACTTCCCAGGAGGTCACCCATCCTAGTACTACTCTCGCCCAAGCACGTTTAACTGCGGAGTTCTGATGGGATCCGGTGCATTAGTGCTGGTATGATCGCACCCGTAAGCACATGCATGATGAAATGCTATAAGCGACCACCCCTGACCTGATCCCACAACAAGGAGGGGAGGGGAGGGGAGGGGAGGGGAGGGGAGGCCGCTCGTCGTCGAATTTTTACAGGAGTTTCCGGAGGGTGTTTTCCTTGTAGTAGCTATGGAATCGCTACTCCGACCGCCGGATCTTTAGAATTTCACGATGTCATCCCGGGGCCTTGGTTGAGGCAGTTTTGGTGAATTCTGGGACGAAATATCGCGTGGATTGCGGAGGAGGAGGCGTGGCTAGACTTCGGTGCGGGTGGAATAAAATCGAGGGAGGGGCGGTCGTTTGTACCTCACTCTTTGATCGCAGTTGGTCTTCAACGATTATCGTGAATCAACGACACGGGGTGAAGAGAGAGGGGAGTTAAGCGGGGCGGACAAAAAAGAGAAGGGGGAATAACAAAATGAGGGGTGCAACACGAGGACTTCCCAGGAGGTCACCCATCCTAGTACTACTCTCGCCCAAGCACGTTTAACTGCGGAGTTCTGATGGGATCCGGTGCATTAGTGCTGGTATGATCGCACCCGTAAGCACATGCATGATGAAATGCTATAAGCGACCACCCCTGACCTGATCCCACAACAAGGAGGGGAGGGGAGGGGAGGGGAGGGGAGGGGAGGCCGCTCGTCGTCGAATTTTTACAGGAGTTTCCGGAGGGTGTTTTCCTTGTAGTAGCTATGGAATCGCTACTCCGACCGCCGGATCTTTAGAATTTCACGATGTCATCCCGGGGCCTTGGTTGAGGCAGTTTTGGTGAATTCTGGGACGAAATATCGCGTGGATTGCGGAGGAGGAGGCGTGGCTAGACTTCGGTGCGGGTGGAATAAAATCGAGGGAGGGGCGGTCGTTTGTACCTCACTCTTTGATCGCAGTTGGTCTTCAACGATTATCGTGAATCAACGACACGGGGTGAAGAGAGAGGGGAGTTAAGCGGGGCGGACAAAAAAGAGAAGGGGGAATAACAAAATGAGGGGTGCAACACGAGGACTTCCCAGGAGGTCACCCATCCTAGTACTACTCTCGCCCAAGCACGTTTAACTGCGGAGTTCTGATGGGATCCGGTGCATTAGTGCTGGTATGATCGCACCCGTAAGCACATGCATGATGAAATGCTATAAGCGACCACCCCTGACCTGATCCCACAACAAGGAGGGGAGGGGAGGGGAGGGGAGGGGAGGGGAGGCCGCTCGTCGTCGAATTTTTACAGGAGTTTCCGGAGGGTGTTTTCCTTGTAGTAGCTATGGAATCGCTACTCCGACCGCCGGATCTTTAGAATTTCACGATGTCATCCCGGGGCCTTGGTTGAGGCAGTTTTGGTGAATTCTGGGACGAAATATCGCGTGGATTGCGGAGGAGGAGGCGTGGCTAGACTTCGGTGCGGGTGGAATAAAATCGAGGGAGGGGCGGTCGTTTGTACCTCACTCTTTGATCGCAGTTGGTCTTCAACGATTATCGTGAATCAACGACACGGGGTGAAGAGAGAGGGGAGTTAAGCGGGGCGGACAAAAAAGAGAAGGGGGAATAACAAAATGAGGGGTGCAACACGAGGACTTCCCAGGAGGTCACCCATCCTAGTACTACTCTCGCCCAAGCACGTTTAACTGCGGAGTTCTGATGGGATCCGGTGCATTAGTGCTGGTATGATCGCACCCGTAAGCACATGCATGATGAAATGCTATAAGCGACCACCCCTGACCTGATCCCACAACAAGGAGGGGAGGGGAGGGGAGGGGAGGGGAGGGGAGGCCGCTCGTCGTCGAATTTTTACAGGAGTTTCCGGAGGGTGTTTTCCTTGTAGTAGCTATGGAATCGCTACTCCGACCGCCGGATCTTTAGAATTTCACGATGTCATCCCGGGGCCTTGGTTGAGGCAGTTTTGGTGAATTCTGGGACGAAATATCGCGTGGATTGCGGAGGAGGAGGCGTGGCTAGACTTCGGTGCGGGTGGAATAAAATCGAGGGAGGGGCGGTCGTTTGTACCTCACTCTTTGATCGCAGTTGGTCTTCAACGATTATCGTGAATCAACGACACGGGGTGAAGAGAGAGGGGAGTTAAGCGGGGCGGACAAAAAAGAGAAGGGGGAATAACAAAATGAGGGGTGCAACACGAGGACTTCCCAGGAGGTCACCCATCCTAGTACTACTCTCGCCCAAGCACGTTTAACTGCGGAGTTCTGATGGGATCCGGTGCATTAGTGCTGGTATGATCGCACCCGTAAGCACATGCATGATGAAATGCTATAAGCGACCACCCCTGACCTGATCCCACAACAAGGAGGGGAGGGGAGGGGAGGGGAGGGGAGGGGAGGCCGCTCGTCGTCGAATTTTTACAGGAGTTTCCGGAGGGTGTTTTCCTTGTAGTAGCTATGGAATCGCTACTCCGACCGCCGGATCTTTAGAATTTCACGATGTCATCCCGGGGCCTTGGTTGAGGCAGTTTTGGTGAATTCTGGGACGAAATATCGCGTGGATTGCGGAGGAGGAGGCGTGGCTAGACTTCGGTGCGGGTGGAATAAAATCGAGGGAGGGGCGGTCGTTTGTACCTCACTCTTTGATCGCAGTTGGTCTTCAACGATTATCGTGAATCAACGACACGGGGTGAAGAGAGAGGGGAGTTAAGCGGGGCGGACAAAAAAGAGAAGGGGGAATAACAAAATGAGGGGTGCAACACGAGGACTTCCCAGGAGGTCACCCATCCTAGTACTACTCTCGCCCAAGCACGTTTAACTGCGGAGTTCTGATGGGATCCGGTGCATTAGTGCTGGTATGATCGCACCCGTAAGCACATGCATGATGAAATGCTATAAGCGACCACCCCTGACCTGATCCCACAACAAGGAGGGGAGGGGAGGGGAGGGGAGGGGAGGGGAGGCCGCTCGTCGTCGAATTTTTACAGGAGTTTCCGGAGGGTGTTTTCCTTGTAGTAGCTATGGAATCGCTACTCCGACCGCCGGATCTTTAGAATTTCACGATGTCATCCCGGGGCCTTGGTTGAGGCAGTTTTGGTGAATTCTGGGACGAAATATCGCGTGGATTGCGGAGGAGGAGGCGTGGCTAGACTTCGGTGCGGGTGGAATAAAATCGAGGGAGGGGCGGTCGTTTGTACCTCACTCTTTGATCGCAGTTGGTCTTCAACGATTATCGTGAATCAACGACACGGGGTGAAGAGAGAGGGGAGTTAAGCGGGGCGGACAAAAAAGAGAAGGGGGAATAACAAAATGAGGGGTGCAACACGAGGACTTCCCAGGAGGTCACCCATCCTAGTACTACTCTCGCCCAAGCACGTTTAACTGCGGAGTTCTGATGGGATCCGGTGCATTAGTGCTGGTATGATCGCACCCGTAAGCACATGCATGATGAAATGCTATAAGCGACCACCCCTGACCTGATCCCACAACAAGGAGGGGAGGGGAGGGGAGGGGAGGGGAGGGGAGGCCGCTCGTCGTCGAATTTTTACAGGAGTTTCCGGAGGGTGTTTTCCTTGTAGTAGCTATGGAATCGCTACTCCGACCGCCGGATCTTTAGAATTTCACGATGTCATCCCGGGGCCTTGGTTGAGGCAGTTTTGGTGAATTCTGGGACGAAATATCGCGTGGATTGCGGAGGAGGAGGCGTGGCTAGACTTCGGTGCGGGTGGAATAAAATCGAGGGAGGGGCGGTCGTTTGTACCTCACTCTTTGATCGCAGTTGGTCTTCAACGATTATCGTGAATCAACGACACGGGGTGAAGAGAGAGGGGAGTTAAGCGGGGCGGACAAAAAAGAGAAGGGGGAATAACAAAATGAGGGGTGCAACACGAGGACTTCCCAGGAGGTCACCCATCCTAGTACTACTCTCGCCCAAGCACGTTTAACTGCGGAGTTCTGATGGGATCCGGTGCATTAGTGCTGGTATGATCGCACCCGTAAGCACATGCATGATGAAATGCTATAAGCGACCACCCCTGACCTGATCCCACAACAAGGAGGGGAGGGGAGGGGAGGGGAGGGGAGGGGAGGCCGCTCGTCGTCGAATTTTTACAGGAGTTTCCGGAGGGTGTTTTCCTTGTAGTAGCTATGGAATCGCTACTCCGACCGCCGGATCTTTAGAATTTCACGATGTCATCCCGGGGCCTTGGTTGAGGCAGTTTTGGTGAATTCTGGGACGAAATATCGCGTGGATTGCGGAGGAGGAGGCGTGGCTAGACTTCGGTGCGGGTGGAATAAAATCGAGGGAGGGGCGGTCGTTTGTACCTCACTCTTTGATCGCAGTTGGTCTTCAACGATTATCGTGAATCAACGACACGGGGTGAAGAGAGAGGGGAGTTAAGCGGGGCGGACAAAAAAGAGAAGGGGGAATAACAAAATGAGGGGTGCAACACGAGGACTTCCCAGGAGGTCACCCATCCTAGTACTACTCTCGCCCAAGCACGTTTAACTGCGGAGTTCTGATGGGATCCGGTGCATTAGTGCTGGTATGATCGCACCCGTAAGCACATGCATGATGAAATGCTATAAGCGACCACCCCTGACCTGATCCCACAACAAGGAGGGGAGGGGAGGGGAGGGGAGGGGAGGGGAGGCCGCTCGTCGTCGAATTTTTACAGGAGTTTCCGGAGGGTGTTTTCCTTGTAGTAGCTATGGAATCGCTACTCCGACCGCCGGATCTTTAGAATTTCACGATGTCATCCCGGGGCCTTGGTTGAGGCAGTTTTGGTGAATTCTGGGACGAAATATCGCGTGGATTGCGGAGGAGGAGGCGTGGCTAGACTTCGGTGCGGGTGGAATAAAATCGAGGGAGGGGCGGTCGTTTGTACCTCACTCTTTGATCGCAGTTGGTCTTCAACGATTATCGTGAATCAACGACACGGGGTGAAGAGAGAGGGGAGTTAAGCGGGGCGGACAAAAAAGAGAAGGGGGAATAACAAAATGAGGGGTGCAACACGAGGACTTCCCAGGAGGTCACCCATCCTAGTACTACTCTCGCCCAAGCACGTTTAACTGCGGAGTTCTGATGGGATCCGGTGCATTAGTGCTGGTATGATCGCACCCGTAAGCACATGCATGATGAAATGCTATAAGCGACCACCCCTGACCTGATCCCACAACAAGGAGGGGAGGGGAGGGGAGGGGAGGGGAGGGGAGGCCGCTCGTCGTCGAATTTTTACAGGAGTTTCCGGAGGGTGTTTTCCTTGTAGTAGCTATGGAATCGCTACTCCGACCGCCGGATCTTTAGAATTTCACGATGTCATCCCGGGGCCTTGGTTGAGGCAGTTTTGGTGAATTCTGGGACGAAATATCGCGTGGATTGCGGAGGAGGAGGCGTGGCTAGACTTCGGTGCGGGTGGAATAAAATCGAGGGAGGGGCGGTCGTTTGTACCTCACTCTTTGATCGCAGTTGGTCTTCAACGATTATCGTGAATCAACGACACGGGGTGAAGAGAGAGGGGAGTTAAGCGGGGCGGACAAAAAAGAGAAGGGGGAATAACAAAATGAGGGGTGCAACACGAGGACTTCCCAGGAGGTCACCCATCCTAGTACTACTCTCGCCCAAGCACGTTTAACTGCGGAGTTCTGATGGGATCCGGTGCATTAGTGCTGGTATGATCGCACCCGTAAGCACATGCATGATGAAATGCTATAAGCGACCACCCCTGACCTGATCCCACAACAAGGAGGGGAGGGGAGGGGAGGGGAGGGGAGGGGAGGCCGCTCGTCGTCGAATTTTTACAGGAGTTTCCGGAGGGTGTTTTCCTTGTAGTAGCTATGGAATCGCTACTCCGACCGCCGGATCTTTAGAATTTCACGATGTCATCCCGGGGCCTTGGTTGAGGCAGTTTTGGTGAATTCTGGGACGAAATATCGCGTGGATTGCGGAGGAGGAGGCGTGGCTAGACTTCGGTGCGGGTGGAATAAAATCGAGGGAGGGGCGGTCGTTTGTACCTCACTCTTTGATCGCAGTTGGTCTTCAACGATTATCGTGAATCAACGACACGGGGTGAAGAGAGAGGGGAGTTAAGCGGGGCGGACAAAAAAGAGAAGGGGGAATAACAAAATGAGGGGTGCAACACGAGGACTTCCCAGGAGGTCACCCATCCTAGTACTACTCTCGCCCAAGCACGTTTAACTGCGGAGTTCTGATGGGATCCGGTGCATTAGTGCTGGTATGATCGCACCCGTAAGCACATGCATGATGAAATGCTATAAGCGACCACCCCTGACCTGATCCCACAACAAGGAGGGGAGGGGAGGGGAGGGGAGGGGAGGGGAGGCCGCTCGTCGTCGAATTTTTACAGGAGTTTCCGGAGGGTGTTTTCCTTGTAGTAGCTATGGAATCGCTACTCCGACCGCCGGATCTTTAGAATTTCACGATGTCATCCCGGGGCCTTGGTTGAGGCAGTTTTGGTGAATTCTGGGACGAAATATCGCGTGGATTGCGGAGGAGGAGGCGTGGCTAGACTTCGGTGCGGGTGGAATAAAATCGAGGGAGGGGCGGTCGTTTGTACCTCACTCTTTGATCGCAGTTGGTCTTCAACGATTATCGTGAATCAACGACACGGGGTGAAGAGAGAGGGGAGTTAAGCGGGGCGGACAAAAAAGAGAAGGGGGAATAACAAAATGAGGGGTGCAACACGAGGACTTCCCAGGAGGTCACCCATCCTAGTACTACTCTCGCCCAAGCACGTTTAACTGCGGAGTTCTGATGGGATCCGGTGCATTAGTGCTGGTATGATCGCACCCGTAAGCACATGCATGATGAAATGCTATAAGCGACCACCCCTGACCTGATCCCACAACAAGGAGGGGAGGGGAGGGGAGGGGAGGGGAGGGGAGGCCGCTCGTCGTCGAATTTTTACAGGAGTTTCCGGAGGGTGTTTTCCTTGTAGTAGCTATGGAATCGCTACTCCGACCGCCGGATCTTTAGAATTTCACGATGTCATCCCGGGGCCTTGGTTGAGGCAGTTTTGGTGAATTCTGGGACGAAATATCGCGTGGATTGCGGAGGAGGAGGCGTGGCTAGACTTCGGTGCGGGTGGAATAAAATCGAGGGAGGGGCGGTCGTTTGTACCTCACTCTTTGATCGCAGTTGGTCTTCAACGATTATCGTGAATCAACGACACGGGGTGAAGAGAGAGGGGAGTTAAGCGGGGCGGACAAAAAAGAGAAGGGGGAATAACAAAATGAGGGGTGCAACACGAGGACTTCCCAGGAGGTCACCCATCCTAGTACTACTCTCGCCCAAGCACGTTTAACTGCGGAGTTCTGATGGGATCCGGTGCATTAGTGCTGGTATGATCGCACCCGTAAGCACATGCATGATGAAATGCTATAAGCGACCACCCCTGACCTGATCCCACAACAAGGAGGGGAGGGGAGGGGAGGGGAGGGGAGGGGAGGCCGCTCGTCGTCGAATTTTTACAGGAGTTTCCGGAGGGTGTTTTCCTTGTAGTAGCTATGGAATCGCTACTCCGACCGCCGGATCTTTAGAATTTCACGATGTCATCCCGGGGCCTTGGTTGAGGCAGTTTTGGTGAATTCTGGGACGAAATATCGCGTGGATTGCGGAGGAGGAGGCGTGGCTAGACTTCGGTGCGGGTGGAATAAAATCGAGGGAGGGGCGGTCGTTTGTACCTCACTCTTTGATCGCAGTTGGTCTTCAACGATTATCGTGAATCAACGACACGGGGTGAAGAGAGAGGGGAGTTAAGCGGGGCGGACAAAAAAGAGAAGGGGGAATAACAAAATGAGGGGTGCAACACGAGGACTTCCCAGGAGGTCACCCATCCTAGTACTACTCTCGCCCAAGCACGTTTAACTGCGGAGTTCTGATGGGATCCGGTGCATTAGTGCTGGTATGATCGCACCCGTAAGCACATGCATGATGAAATGCTATAAGCGACCACCCCTGACCTGATCCCACAACAAGGAGGGGAGGGGAGGGGAGGGGAGGGGAGGGGAGGCCGCTCGTCGTCGAATTTTTACAGGAGTTTCCGGAGGGTGTTTTCCTTGTAGTAGCTATGGAATCGCTACTCCGACCGCCGGATCTTTAGAATTTCACGATGTCATCCCGGGGCCTTGGTTGAGGCAGTTTTGGTGAATTCTGGGACGAAATATCGCGTGGATTGCGGAGGAGGAGGCGTGGCTAGACTTCGGTGCGGGTGGAATAAAATCGAGGGAGGGGCGGTCGTTTGTACCTCACTCTTTGATCGCAGTTGGTCTTCAACGATTATCGTGAATCAACGACACGGGGTGAAGAGAGAGGGGAGTTAAGCGGGGCGGACAAAAAAGAGAAGGGGGAATAACAAAATGAGGGGTGCAACACGAGGACTTCCCAGGAGGTCACCCATCCTAGTACTACTCTCGCCCAAGCACGTTTAACTGCGGAGTTCTGATGGGATCCGGTGCATTAGTGCTGGTATGATCGCACCCGTAAGCACATGCATGATGAAATGCTATAAGCGACCACCCCTGACCTGATCCCACAACAAGGAGGGGAGGGGAGGGGAGGGGAGGGGAGGGGAGGCCGCTCGTCGTCGAATTTTTACAGGAGTTTCCGGAGGGTGTTTTCCTTGTAGTAGCTATGGAATCGCTACTCCGACCGCCGGATCTTTAGAATTTCACGATGTCATCCCGGGGCCTTGGTTGAGGCAGTTTTGGTGAATTCTGGGACGAAATATCGCGTGGATTGCGGAGGAGGAGGCGTGGCTAGACTTCGGTGCGGGTGGAATAAAATCGAGGGAGGGGCGGTCGTTTGTACCTCACTCTTTGATCGCAGTTGGTCTTCAACGATTATCGTGAATCAACGACACGGGGTGAAGAGAGAGGGGAGTTAAGCGGGGCGGACAAAAAAGAGAAGGGGGAATAACAAAATGAGGGGTGCAACACGAGGACTTCCCAGGAGGTCACCCATCCTAGTACTACTCTCGCCCAAGCACGTTTAACTGCGGAGTTCTGATGGGATCCGGTGCATTAGTGCTGGTATGATCGCACCCGTAAGCACATGCATGATGAAATGCTATAAGCGACCACCCCTGACCTGATCCCACAACAAGGAGGGGAGGGGAGGGGAGGGGAGGGGAGGGGAGGCCGCTCGTCGTCGAATTTTTACAGGAGTTTCCGGAGGGTGTTTTCCTTGTAGTAGCTATGGAATCGCTACTCCGACCGCCGGATCTTTAGAATTTCACGATGTCATCCCGGGGCCTTGGTTGAGGCAGTTTTGGTGAATTCTGGGACGAAATATCGCGTGGATTGCGGAGGAGGAGGCGTGGCTAGACTTCGGTGCGGGTGGAATAAAATCGAGGGAGGGGCGGTCGTTTGTACCTCACTCTTTGATCGCAGTTGGTCTTCAACGATTATCGTGAATCAACGACACGGGGTGAAGAGAGAGGGGAGTTAAGCGGGGCGGACAAAAAAGAGAAGGGGGAATAACAAAATGAGGGGTGCAACACGAGGACTTCCCAGGAGGTCACCCATCCTAGTACTACTCTCGCCCAAGCACGTTTAACTGCGGAGTTCTGATGGGATCCGGTGCATTAGTGCTGGTATGATCGCACCCGTAAGCACATGCATGATGAAATGCTATAAGCGACCACCCCTGACCTGATCCCACAACAAGGAGGGGAGGGGAGGGGAGGGGAGGGGAGGGGAGGCCGCTCGTCGTCGAATTTTTACAGGAGTTTCCGGAGGGTGTTTTCCTTGTAGTAGCTATGGAATCGCTACTCCGACCGCCGGATCTTTAGAATTTCACGATGTCATCCCGGGGCCTTGGTTGAGGCAGTTTTGGTGAATTCTGGGACGAAATATCGCGTGGATTGCGGAGGAGGAGGCGTGGCTAGACTTCGGTGCGGGTGGAATAAAATCGAGGGAGGGGCGGTCGTTTGTACCTCACTCTTTGATCGCAGTTGGTCTTCAACGATTATCGTGAATCAACGACACGGGGTGAAGAGAGAGGGGAGTTAAGCGGGGCGGACAAAAAAGAGAAGGGGGAATAACAAAATGAGGGGTGCAACACGAGGACTTCCCAGGAGGTCACCCATCCTAGTACTACTCTCGCCCAAGCACGTTTAACTGCGGAGTTCTGATGGGATCCGGTGCATTAGTGCTGGTATGATCGCACCCGTAAGCACATGCATGATGAAATGCTATAAGCGACCACCCCTGACCTGATCCCACAACAAGGAGGGGAGGGGAGGGGAGGGGAGGGGAGGGGAGGCCGCTCGTCGTCGAATTTTTACAGGAGTTTCCGGAGGGTGTTTTCCTTGTAGTAGCTATGGAATCGCTACTCCGACCGCCGGATCTTTAGAATTTCACGATGTCATCCCGGGGCCTTGGTTGAGGCAGTTTTGGTGAATTCTGGGACGAAATATCGCGTGGATTGCGGAGGAGGAGGCGTGGCTAGACTTCGGTGCGGGTGGAATAAAATCGAGGGAGGGGCGGTCGTTTGTACCTCACTCTTTGATCGCAGTTGGTCTTCAACGATTATCGTGAATCAACGACACGGGGTGAAGAGAGAGGGGAGTTAAGCGGGGCGGACAAAAAAGAGAAGGGGGAATAACAAAATGAGGGGTGCAACACGAGGACTTCCCAGGAGGTCACCCATCCTAGTACTACTCTCGCCCAAGCACGTTTAACTGCGGAGTTCTGATGGGATCCGGTGCATTAGTGCTGGTATGATCGCACCCGTAAGCACATGCATGATGAAATGCTATAAGCGACCACCCCTGACCTGATCCCACAACAAGGAGGGGAGGGGAGGGGAGGGGAGGGGAGGGGAGGCCGCTCGTCGTCGAATTTTTACAGGAGTTTCCGGAGGGTGTTTTCCTTGTAGTAGCTATGGAATCGCTACTCCGACCGCCGGATCTTTAGAATTTCACGATGTCATCCCGGGGCCTTGGTTGAGGCAGTTTTGGTGAATTCTGGGACGAAATATCGCGTGGATTGCGGAGGAGGAGGCGTGGCTAGACTTCGGTGCGGGTGGAATAAAATCGAGGGAGGGGCGGTCGTTTGTACCTCACTCTTTGATCGCAGTTGGTCTTCAACGATTATCGTGAATCAACGACACGGGGTGAAGAGAGAGGGGAGTTAAGCGGGGCGGACAAAAAAGAGAAGGGGGAATAACAAAATGAGGGGTGCAACACGAGGACTTCCCAGGAGGTCACCCATCCTAGTACTACTCTCGCCCAAGCACGTTTAACTGCGGAGTTCTGATGGGATCCGGTGCATTAGTGCTGGTATGATCGCACCCGTAAGCACATGCATGATGAAATGCTATAAGCGACCACCCCTGACCTGATCCCACAACAAGGAGGGGAGGGGAGGGGAGGGGAGGGGAGGGGAGGCCGCTCGTCGTCGAATTTTTACAGGAGTTTCCGGAGGGTGTTTTCCTTGTAGTAGCTATGGAATCGCTACTCCGACCGCCGGATCTTTAGAATTTCACGATGTCATCCCGGGGCCTTGGTTGAGGCAGTTTTGGTGAATTCTGGGACGAAATATCGCGTGGATTGCGGAGGAGGAGGCGTGGCTAGACTTCGGTGCGGGTGGAATAAAATCGAGGGAGGGGCGGTCGTTTGTACCTCACTCTTTGATCGCAGTTGGTGTTCAACGATTATCGTGAATCAACGACACGGGGTGAAGAGAGAGGGGAGTTAAGCGGGGCGGACAAAAAAGAGAAGGGGGAATAACAAAATGAGGGGTGCAACACGAGGACTTCCCAGGAGGTCACCCATCCTAGTACTACTCTCGCCCAAGCACGTTTAACTGCGGAGTTCTGATGGGATCCGGTGCATTAGTGCTGGTATGATCGCACCCGTAAGCACATGCATGATGAAATGCTATAAGCGACCACCCCTGACCTGATCCCACAACAAGGAGGGGAGGGGAGGGGAGGGGAGGGGAGGGGAGGCCGCTCGTCGTCGAATTTTTACAGGAGTTTCCGGAGGGTGTTTTCCTTGTAGTAGCTATGGAATCGCTACTCCGACCGCCGGATCTTTAGAATTTCACGATGTCATCCCGGGGCCTTGGTTGAGGCAGTTTTGGTGAATTCTGGGACGAAATATCGCGTGGATTGCGGAGGAGGAGGCGTGGCTAGACTTCGGTGCGGGTGGAATAAAATCGAGGGAGGGGCGGTCGTTTGTACCTCACTCTTTGATCGCAGTTGGTGTTCAACGATTATCGTGAATCAACGACACGGGGTGAAGAGAGAGGGGAGTTAAGCGGGGCGGACAAAAAAGAGAAGGGGGAATAACAAAATGAGGGGTGCAACACGAGGACTTCCCAGGAGGTCACCCATCCTAGTACTACTCTCGCCCAAGCACGTTTAACTGCGGAGTTCTGATGGGATCCGGTGCATTAGTGCTGGTATGATCGCACCCGTAAGCACATGCATGATGAAATGCTATAAGCGACCACCCCTGACCTGATCCCACAACAAGGAGGGGAGGGGAGGGGAGGGGAGGGGAGGGGAGGCCGCTCGTCGTCGAATTTTTACAGGAGTTTCCGGAGGGTGTTTTCCTTGTAGTAGCTATGGAATCGCTACTCCGACCGCCGGATCTTTAGAATTTCACGATGTCATCCCGGGGCCTTGGTTGAGGCAGTTTTGGTGAATTCTGGGACGAAATATCGCGTGGATTGCGGAGGAGGAGGCGTGGCTAGACTTCGGTGCGGGTGGAATAAAATCGAGGGAGGGGCGGTCGTTTGTACCTCACTCTTTGATCGCAGTTGGTGTTCAACGATTATCGTGAATCAACGACACGGGGTGAAGAGAGAGGGGAGTTAAGCGGGGCGGACAAAAAAGAGAAGGGGGAATAACAAAATGAGGGGTGCAACACGAGGACTTCCCAGGAGGTCACCCATCCTAGTACTACTCTCGCCCAAGCACGTTTAACTGCGGAGTTCTGATGGGATCCGGTGCATTAGTGCTGGTATGATCGCACCCGTAAGCACATGCATGATGAAATGCTATAAGCGACCACCCCTGACCTGATCCCACAACAAGGAGGGGAGGGGAGGGGAGGGGAGGGGAGGGGAGGCCGCTCGTCGTCGAATTTTTACAGGAGTTTCCGGAGGGTGTTTTCCTTGTAGTAGCTATGGAATCGCTACTCCGACCGCCGGATCTTTAGAATTTCACGATGTCATCCCGGGGCCTTGGTTGAGGCAGTTTTGGTGAATTCTGGGACGAAATATCGCGTGGATTGCGGAGGAGGAGGCGTGGCTAGACTTCGGTGCGGGTGGAATAAAATCGAGGGAGGGGCGGTCGTTTGTACCTCACTCTTTGATCGCAGTTGGTGTTCAACGATTATCGTGAATCAACGACACGGGGTGAAGAGAGAGGGGAGTTAAGCGGGGCGGACAAAAAAGAGAAGGGGGAATAACAAAATGAGGGGTGCAACACGAGGACTTCCCAGGAGGTCACCCATCCTAGTACTACTCTCGCCCAAGCACGTTTAACTGCGGAGTTCTGATGGGATCCGGTGCATTAGTGCTGGTATGATCGCACCCGTAAGCACATGCATGATGAAATGCTATAAGCGACCACCCCTGACCTGATCCCACAACAAGGAGGGGAGGGGAGGGGAGGGGAGGGGAGGGGAGGCCGCTCGTCGTCGAATTTTTACAGGAGTTTCCGGAGGGTGTTTTCCTTGTAGTAGCTATGGAATCGCTACTCCGACCGCCGGATCTTTAGAATTTCACGATGTCATCCCGGGGCCTTGGTTGAGGCAGTTTTGGTGAATTCTGGGACGAAATATCGCGTGGATTGCGGAGGAGGAGGCGTGGCTAGACTTCGGTGCGGGTGGAATAAAATCGAGGGAGGGGCGGTCGTTTGTACCTCACTCTTTGATCGCAGTTGGTCTTCAACGATTATCGTGAATCAACGACACGGGGTGAAGAGAGAGGGGAGTTAAGCGGGGCGGACAAAAAAGAGAAGGGGGAATAACAAAATGAGGGGTGCAACACGAGGACTTCCCAGGAGGTCACCCATCCTAGTACTACTCTCGCCCAAGCACGTTTAACTGCGGAGTTCTGATGGGATCCGGTGCATTAGTGCTGGTATGATCGCACCCGTAAGCACATGCATGATGAAATGCTATAAGCGACCACCCCTGACCTGATCCCACAACAAGGAGGGGAGGGGAGGGGAGGGGAGGGGAGGGGAGGCCGCTCGTCGTCGAATTTTTACAGGAGTTTCCGGAGGGTGTTTTCCTTGTAGTAGCTATGGAATCGCTACTCCGACCGCCGGATCTTTAGAATTTCACGATGTCATCCCGGGGCCTTGGTTGAGGCAGTTTTGGTGAATTCTGGGACGAAATATCGCGTGGATTGCGGAGGAGGAGGCGTGGCTAGACTTCGGTGCGGGTGGAATAAAATCGAGGGAGGGGCGGTCGTTTGTACCTCACTCTTTGATCGCAGTTGGTCTTCAACGATTATCGTGAATCAACGACACGGGGTGAAGAGAGAGGGGAGTTAAGCGGGGCGGACAAAAAAGAGAAGGGGGAATAACAAAATGAGGGGTGCAACACGAGGACTTCCCAGGAGGTCACCCATCCTAGTACTACTCTCGCCCAAGCACGTTTAACTGCGGAGTTCTGATGGGATCCGGTGCATTAGTGCTGGTATGATCGCACCCGTAAGCACATGCATGATGAAATGCTATAAGCGACCACCCCTGACCTGATCCCACAACAAGGAGGGGAGGGGAGGGGAGGGGAGGGGAGGGGAGGCCGCTCGTCGTCGAATTTTTACAGGAGTTTCCGGAGGGTGTTTTCCTTGTAGTAGCTATGGAATCGCTACTCCGACCGCCGGATCTTTAGAATTTCACGATGTCATCCCGGGGCCTTGGTTGAGGCAGTTTTGGTGAATTCTGGGACGAAATATCGCGTGGATTGCGGAGGAGGAGGCGTGGCTAGACTTCGGTGCGGGTGGAATAAAATCGAGGGAGGGGCGGTCGTTTGTACCTCACTCTTTGATCGCAGTTGGTCTTCAACGATTATCGTGAATCAACGACACGGGGTGAAGAGAGAGGGGAGTTAAGCGGGGCGGACAAAAAAGAGAAGGGGGAATAACAAAATGAGGGGTGCAACACGAGGACTTCCCAGGAGGTCACCCATCCTAGTACTACTCTCGCCCAAGCACGTTTAACTGCGGAGTTCTGATGGGATCCGGTGCATTAGTGCTGGTATGATCGCACCCGTAAGCACATGCATGATGAAATGCTATAAGCGACCACCCCTGACCTGATCCCACAACAAGGAGGGGAGGGGAGGGGAGGGGAGGGGAGGGGAGGCCGCTCGTCGTCGAATTTTTACAGGAGTTTCCGGAGGGTGTTTTCCTTGTAGTAGCTATGGAATCGCTACTCCGACCGCCGGATCTTTAGAATTTCACGATGTCATCCCGGGGCCTTGGTTGAGGCAGTTTTGGTGAATTCTGGGACGAAATATCGCGTGGATTGCGGAGGAGGAGGCGTGGCTAGACTTCGGTGCGGGTGGAATAAAATCGAGGGAGGGGCGGTCGTTTGTACCTCACTCTTTGATCGCAGTTGGTCTTCAACGATTATCGTGAATCAACGACACGGGGTGAAGAGAGAGGGGAGTTAAGCGGGGCGGACAAAAAAGAGAAGGGGGAATAACAAAATGAGGGGTGCAACACGAGGACTTCCCAGGAGGTCACCCATCCTAGTACTACTCTCGCCCAAGCACGTTTAACTGCGGAGTTCTGATGGGATCCGGTGCATTAGTGCTGGTATGATCGCACCCGTAAGCACATGCATGATGAAATGCTATAAGCGACCACCCCTGACCTGATCCCACAACAAGGAGGGGAGGGGAGGGGAGGGGAGGGGAGGGGAGGCCGCTCGTCGTCGAATTTTTACAGGAGTTTCCGGAGGGTGTTTTCCTTGTAGTAGCTATGGAATCGCTACTCCGACCGCCGGATCTTTAGAATTTCACGATGTCATCCCGGGGCCTTGGTTGAGGCAGTTTTGGTGAATTCTGGGACGAAATATCGCGTGGATTGCGGAGGAGGAGGCGTGGCTAGACTTCGGTGCGGGTGGAATAAAATCGAGGGAGGGGCGGTCGTTTGTACCTCACTCTTTGATCGCAGTTGGTCTTCAACGATTATCGTGAATCAACGACACGGGGTGAAGAGAGAGGGGAGTTAAGCGGGGCGGACAAAAAAGAGAAGGGGGAATAACAAAATGAGGGGTGCAACACGAGGACTTCCCAGGAGGTCACCCATCCTAGTACTACTCTCGCCCAAGCACGTTTAACTGCGGAGTTCTGATGGGATCCGGTGCATTAGTGCTGGTATGATCGCACCCGTAAGCACATGCATGATGAAATGCTATAAGCGACCACCCCTGACCTGATCCCACAACAAGGAGGGGAGGGGAGGGGAGGGGAGGGGAGGGGAGGCCGCTCGTCGTCGAATTTTTACAGGAGTTTCCGGAGGGTGTTTTCCTTGTAGTAGCTATGGAATCGCTACTCCGACCGCCGGATCTTTAGAATTTCACGATGTCATCCCGGGGCCTTGGTTGAGGCAGTTTTGGTGAATTCTGGGACGAAATATCGCGTGGATTGCGGAGGAGGAGGCGTGGCTAGACTTCGGTGCGGGTGGAATAAAATCGAGGGAGGGGCGGTCGTTTGTACCTCACTCTTTGATCGCAGTTGGTCTTCAACGATTATCGTGAATCAACGACACGGGGTGAAGAGAGAGGGGAGTTAAGCGGGGCGGACAAAAAAGAGAAGGGGGAATAACAAAATGAGGGGTGCAACACGAGGACTTCCCAGGAGGTCACCCATCCTAGTACTACTCTCGCCCAAGCACGTTTAACTGCGGAGTTCTGATGGGATCCGGTGCATTAGTGCTGGTATGATCGCACCCGTAAGCACATGCATGATGAAATGCTATAAGCGACCACCCCTGACCTGATCCCACAACAAGGAGGGGAGGGGAGGGGAGGGGAGGGGAGGGGAGGCCGCTCGTCGTCGAATTTTTACAGGAGTTTCCGGAGGGTGTTTTCCTTGTAGTAGCTATGGAATCGCTACTCCGACCGCCGGATCTTTAGAATTTCACGATGTCATCCCGGGGCCTTGGTTGAGGCAGTTTTGGTGAATTCTGGGACGAAATATCGCGTGGATTGCGGAGGAGGAGGCGTGGCTAGACTTCGGTGCGGGTGGAATAAAATCGAGGGAGGGGCGGTCGTTTGTACCTCACTCTTTGATCGCAGTTGGTCTTCAACGATTATCGTGAATCAACGACACGGGGTGAAGAGAGAGGGGAGTTAAGCGGGGCGGACAAAAAAGAGAAGGGGGAATAACAAAATGAGGGGTGCAACACGAGGACTTCCCAGGAGGTCACCCATCCTAGTACTACTCTCGCCCAAGCACGTTTAACTGCGGAGTTCTGATGGGATCCGGTGCATTAGTGCTGGTATGATCGCACCCGTAAGCACATGCATGATGAAATGCTATAAGCGACCACCCCTGACCTGATCCCACAACAAGGAGGGGAGGGGAGGGGAGGGGAGGGGAGGGGAGGCCGCTCGTCGTCGAATTTTTACAGGAGTTTCCGGAGGGTGTTTTCCTTGTAGTAGCTATGGAATCGCTACTCCGACCGCCGGATCTTTAGAATTTCACGATGTCATCCCGGGGCCTTGGTTGAGGCAGTTTTGGTGAATTCTGGGACGAAATATCGCGTGGATTGCGGAGGAGGAGGCGTGGCTAGACTTCGGTGCGGGTGGAATAAAATCGAGGGAGGGGCGGTCGTTTGTACCTCACTCTTTGATCGCAGTTGGTCTTCAACGATTATCGTGAATCAACGACACGGGGTGAAGAGAGAGGGGAGTTAAGCGGGGCGGACAAAAAAGAGAAGGGGGAATAACAAAATGAGGGGTGCAACACGAGGACTTCCCAGGAGGTCACCCATCCTAGTACTACTCTCGCCCAAGCACGTTTAACTGCGGAGTTCTGATGGGATCCGGTGCATTAGTGCTGGTATGATCGCACCCGTAAGCACATGCATGATGAAATGCTATAAGCGACCACCCCTGACCTGATCCCACAACAAGGAGGGGAGGGGAGGGGAGGGGAGGGGAGGGGAGGCCGCTCGTCGTCGAATTTTTACAGGAGTTTCCGGAGGGTGTTTTCCTTGTAGTAGCTATGGAATCGCTACTCCGACCGCCGGATCTTTAGAATTTCACGATGTCATCCCGGGGCCTTGGTTGAGGCAGTTTTGGTGAATTCTGGGACGAAATATCGCGTGGATTGCGGAGGAGGAGGCGTGGCTAGACTTCGGTGCGGGTGGAATAAAATCGAGGGAGGGGCGGTCGTTTGTACCTCACTCTTTGATCGCAGTTGGTCTTCAACGATTATCGTGAATCAACGACACGGGGTGAAGAGAGAGGGGAGTTAAGCGGGGCGGACAAAAAAGAGAAGGGGGAATAACAAAATGAGGGGTGCAACACGAGGACTTCCCAGGAGGTCACCCATCCTAGTACTACTCTCGCCCAAGCACGTTTAACTGCGGAGTTCTGATGGGATCCGGTGCATTAGTGCTGGTATGATCGCACCCGTAAGCACATGCATGATGAAATGCTATAAGCGACCACCCCTGACCTGATCCCACAACAAGGAGGGGAGGGGAGGGGAGGGGAGGGGAGGGGAGGCCGCTCGTCGTCGAATTTTTACAGGAGTTTCCGGAGGGTGTTTTCCTTGTAGTAGCTATGGAATCGCTACTCCGACCGCCGGATCTTTAGAATTTCACGATGTCATCCCGGGGCCTTGGTTGAGGCAGTTTTGGTGAATTCTGGGACGAAATATCGCGTGGATTGCGGAGGAGGAGGCGTGGCTAGACTTCGGTGCGGGTGGAATAAAATCGAGGGAGGGGCGGTCGTTTGTACCTCACTCTTTGATCGCAGTTGGTCTTCAACGATTATCGTGAATCAACGACACGGGGTGAAGAGAGAGGGGAGTTAAGGGGGGCGGACAAAAAAGAGAAGGGGGAATAACAAAATGAGGGGTGCAACACGAGGACTTCCCAGGAGGTCACCCATCCTAGTACTACTCTCGCCCAAGCACGTTTAACTGCGGAGTTCTGATGGGATCCGGTGCATTAGTGCTGGTATGATCGCACCCGTAAGCACATGCATGATGAAATGCTATAAGCGACCACCCCTGACCTGATCCCACAACAAGGAGGGGAGGGGAGGGGAGGGGAGGGGAGGCCGCTCGTCGTCGAATTTTTACAGGAGTTTCCGGAGGGTGTTTTCCTTGTAGTAGCTATGGAATCGCTACTCCGACCGCCGGATCTTTAGAATTTCACGATGTCATCCCGGGGCCTTGGTTGAGGCAGTTTTGGTGAATTCTGGGACGAAATATCGCGTGGATTGCGGAGGAGGAGGCGTGGCTAGACTTCGGTGCGGGTGGAATAAAATCGAGGGAGGGGCGGTCGTTTGTACCTCACTCTTTGATCGCAGTTGGTCTTCAACGATTATCGTGAATCAACGACACGGGGTGAAGAGAGAGGGGAGTTAAGGGGGGCGGACAAAAAAGAGAAGGGGGAATAACAAAATGAGGGGTGCAACACGAGGACTTCCCAGGAGGTCACCCATCCTAGTACTACTCTCGCCCAAGCACGTTTAACTGCGGAGTTCTGATGGGATCCGGTGCATTAGTGCTGGTATGATCGCACCCGTAAGCACATGCATGATGAAATGCTATAAGCGACCACCCCTGACCTGATCCCACAACAAGGAGGGGAGGGGAGGGGAGGGGAGGGGAGGCCGCTCGTCGTCGAATTTTTACAGGAGTTTCCGGAGGGTGTTTTCCTTGTAGTAGCTATGGAATCGCTACTCCGACCGCCGGATCTTTAGAATTTCACGATGTCATCCCGGGGCCTTGGTTGAGGCAGTTTTGGTGAATTCTGGGACGAAATATCGCGTGGATTGCGGAGGAGGAGGCGTGGCTAGACTTCGGTGCGGGTGGAATAAAATCGAGGGAGGGGCGGTCGTTTGTACCTCACTCTTTGATCGCAGTTGGTCTTCAACGATTATCGTGAATCAACGACACGGGGTGAAGAGAGAGGGGAGTTAAGGGGGGCGGACAAAAAAGAGAAGGGGGAATAACAAAATGAGGGGTGCAACACGAGGACTTCCCAGGAGGTCACCCATCCTAGTACTACTCTCGCCCAAGCACGTTTAACTGCGGAGTTCTGATGGGATCCGGTGCATTAGTGCTGGTATGATCGCACCCGTAAGCACATGCATGATGAAATGCTATAAGCGACCACCCCTGACCTGATCCCACAACAAGGAGGGGAGGGGAGGGGAGGGGAGGGGAGGGGAGGCCGCTCGTCGTCGAATTTTTACAGGAGTTTCCGGAGGGTGTTTTCCTTGTAGTAGCTATGGAATCGCTACTCCGACCGCCGGATCTTTAGAATTTCACGATGTCATCCCGGGGCCTTGGTTGAGGCAGTTTTGGTGAATTCTGGGACGAAATATCGCGTGGATTGCGGAGGAGGAGGCGTGGCTAGACTTCGGTGCGGGTGGAATAAAATCGAGGGAGGGGCGGTCGTTTGTACCTCACTCTTTGATCGCAGTTGGTCTTCAACGATTATCGTGAATCAACGACACGGGGTGAAGAGAGAGGGGAGTTAAGGGGGGCGGACAAAAAAGAGAAGGGGGAATAACAAAATGAGGGGTGCAACACGAGGACTTCCCAGGAGGTCACCCATCCTAGTACTACTCTCGCCCAAGCACGTTTAACTGCGGAGTTCTGATGGGATCCGGTGCATTAGTGCTGGTATGATCGCACCCGTAAGCACATGCATGATGAAATGCTATAAGCGACCACCCCTGACCTGATCCCACAACAAGGAGGGGAGGGGAGGGGAGGGGAGGGGAGGCCGCTCGTCGTCGAATTTTTACAGGAGTTTCCGGAGGGTGTTTTCCTTGTAGTAGCTATGGAATCGCTACTCCGACCGCCGGATCTTTAGAATTTCACGATGTCATCCCGGGGCCTTGGTTGAGGCAGTTTTGGTGAATTCTGGGACGAAATATCGCGTGGATTGCGGAGGAGGAGGCGTGGCTAGACTTCGGTGCGGGTGGAATAAAATCGAGGGAGGGGCGGTCGTTTGT
>CM045920.1:6085020-6135423 GCA_025169955.1 Salix arbutifolia
TTTGAGTTGTTAAAGCTAGCACAAGCCTGATAGTATCTATTCTAGCAACAGGGGAAAATGTATATGAGTAATCAACTCCAAAGACTTGAGCATATCCCTTGACAACAAGGCTAGCGTTGTGTTTGTTGATGGATCCATTTGCACTGAGCTTGGTTCTGAACACCCATTTTACCCCAATTACTTTTCTGTCATGTGGCCTATCAACTATCTCTCAAGTCTTGTTTTTCTTAATCATTGACAATTCATCCTTCATTACCTTCTACTATTTTTGTTAGATATCGTGGATAGGTCTTGTTCCACGAATTGTTACATCATCCTCCAGTTTTGTTTGTTACTGTTCTGATGCTTGTTCTTCTCTTGTTTGCAAGGAAAGACTTGATTTACATTTGCATTGCTCATGGATGTCTCTTTTGAATGTTCCCAATTCCACTACTTTCCTTTATTGAAGAATACATGTTTATTGACAATTATCTTCCCTGTTTGATAAACAGGGAAGATAATGGTTCTAACTTCTTTGAGGAGGAGCTATGACCAACAAAGATGTATGGTCCTGACTTCTTGTCAAGTTAATCATGTTTATCCTATGGAATATGAGAGAAACAGAAGCAGCCAAACATTGTAAGAAAATATGAGTAAAGGTTTATAGCCACACGAAGCCTGAAATAGAGTTTTATCCTTCAATGCCTTAATGAGAATTCTATTTTGCAAAAAAACAATAGTGCTAGCTCAACCCGCCCAAATTCCTTTGGCAACTCATTGTTGTCATGCAACATGCATCTAACCATCTCCATTATGTATCAATTTCTTCTCTCACTAACTCTATTTTGTTGAGGAGTGAAGGGAGCAATATTTTGCTGACGAGTGTAAGGAGCAATAAGTTGGTGCTCTGTACCAGCTTCTTCACAAAATATGTTGAATTTTGTTGAAGTGTACTCCTTATTATCTGATCTCACCACTTGGATTTTATAGCCACCTTGATTTTCTACCATGTTTTTGAATTTCCAAAAAACTCCAGCAATGTAATATCGGCTACCTGCTAATGATTGAGTTCTCTGAGGACATGATACATCTGTGTGGATTAGCTGTAACTTGTGAGTGGCTCTCCATGATGATTTTGGAAATGGTCTTCGTTTTTGTTTACCATATTGATAGGCATGACAATTTGGTAAGTGATCTTCAAAGGTTGATAATCCAATTATGAGCTCCCTCTCCTTCATAAATTTCATCCTTTGTAAGTGACAATGACCAAGTCTCTTGCGCCATATATTAGTGTTGCTAGCTGCTGTGGAGAATGCAACAAGGTCTTCTTTGATAGGATCAAAAGAAAAACTTTTTCCTTTCCTTCTCACTTTGAAAATTTTCTCACTGTTGACATCCAAAAGGTGACAATAACTATCTTCAAAAATCACTTTTAAGGCCCCTTTTAATCAATTGGCCTACACTTGACAAATTCTTTTTGTGCTTGCAGTGTTGATTATGGTGATTGTCCCTTTTCTTTTGACAGAGATGTAATCACCATTGACAATCTTGACTTTCATAATATCATTTGGCTTTAATTCACTGAAGAGTTAAACTGATCTTGCAAAACAAGATGCTACAAAAAACTTATCTTCATCTTCTTGTTCTACAACTTGGGTTGCAACCTCATGTTGTTGAGTTTTCCCATTGCAAATTATTGCTTCATGTCCAATTTGATTGCATTTTAAACATTTTGCATCAGGTCTCCTCCAACTGAATACTTTAAATACTCTTTAATTGTTTCAGAATCCTTCATTTTTTGCAACTCGAATTCTTTAAGGCCTGTATTCCTCTTATTCTTTCATCTCTTGCATAATTTTCTTTAAGATAATCCCATATGGATTTTATTGTCTTATGGGACATTATTCTTTAGAAGATTGTTGATGACACCGCAGCAAACAAGCATCTTTTGGCCTTTGATTTTTTCATCTTTATTTCCTTATGAGTTTTGATTTGCATCATGGTAGGGTTGTTTGGAAGTGCAAGAACATCATAGTCTTCTTCCACTGCTTCCTAAATATCCAAGGCTTCTAGCTATGTCTCCATGCATACTGCCTACATCTAGTACTTATCTCCATCAAATGCTTGAGGAGAAATTGAGGAGAAACTTGCCTCAACTTCCATGATACTTTAAACTAGCACAAAACACAGTTTTTTCAAGAAATAAACTCTGATACTAATTTGTTGTTTTTTTAAGAGAATGGGTAATATAAAGAAGATAGAGTTTTAAGAGAGAACAAAAATATTGATATAAGAGAATGAAAACTTTATTTGATAAGTTTTATAATGCAAGAGACTTAGATTATATAGAATAGAAATGCAATCATAGTGTCCGATTGTTAAGCCATGAAAAACAATAAGTTGCAAAAAACTAACAACTTCCTAAAGACTAGGACATACAATAGAAACTAAAGACTATTATAAATAGTAATAAGATAGAAAAACAAACTAATTACAGTCAACGGTTTTGTTCCTGAAAAGATGAAACCTTGCTTTTTCAGTACTGGGAAATGTAATTATAACATAATATGCTTACAATGGTTTTATTGGAAAATGTTTTTTATGAATTAATTTGCATCAAATGAGGTTATTTACGCATGAGTCTTGTAGGCTTTTGTCACCAACCTTTAGTTTTTGTAGAGTTCCAAATACTTCCACAAGCTTGTACATAGATGCATTGCCCATACAACTCTTGCCATCATGTTCCACAATATGTTTGAGGTTGCTATCATGAAATGCATTAAGATAATATTTGTTTTTTTTTTAAAATAAATCTTGAAAAGAACACAGCAAAATAATCTAAAAAATAAAAAAAAAATTGCAAAAACTGAAAATATGTTTTTTTCAAATTTTGAAAAAATAACCAATCAAGTATTAACTAGATGAGGATATACCATATAAAGATCACAAGGACAGTTTTCCTTGTAGTAGCTATGGAATCGCTACTCCGACCGCCGGATCTTTAGAATTTGAGTTGAGGCAGTTTTGGTGAATTCTGGGACGAAATATCGCGTGGATTGCGGAGGAGGAGGCGTGGCTAGACTTCGGTGCGGGTGGAATAAAATCGAGGGAGGGGCGGTCGTTTGTACCTCACTCTTTGATCGCAGTTGGTCTTCAACGATTATCGTGAATCAACGACACGGGGTGAAGAGAGAGGGGAGTTAAGGGGGGCGGACAAAAAAGAGAAGGGGGAATAACAAAATGAGGGGTGCAACACGAGGACTTCCCAGGAGGTCACCCATCCTAGTACTACTCTCGCCCAAGCACGTTTAACTGCGGAGTTCTGATGGGATCCGGTGCATTAGTGCTGGTATGATCGCACCCGTAAGCACATGCATGATGAAATGCTATAAGCGACCACCCCTGACCTGATCCCACAACAGGAGGGGAGGGGAGGGGAGGGGAGGGGAGGGGAGGCCGCTCGTCGTCGAATTTTTACAGGAGTTTCCGGAGGGTGTTTTCCTTGTAGTAGCTATGGAATCGCTACTCCGACCGCCGGATCTTTAGAATTTCACGATGTCATCCCGGGGCCTTGGTTGAGGCAGTTTTGGTGAATTCTGGGACGAAATATCGCGTGGATTGCGGAGGAGGAGGCGTGGCTAGACTTCGGTGCGGGTGGAATAAAATCGAGGGAGGGGGCGGTCGTTTGTACCTCACTCTTTGATCGCAGTTGGTCTTCAACGATTATCGTGAATCAACGACACGGGGTGAAGAGAGAGGGGAGTTAAGGGGGGCGGACAAAAAAGAGAAGGGGGAATAACAAAATGAGGGGTGCAACACGAGGACTTCCCAGGAGGTCACCCATCCTAGTACTACTCTCGCCCAAGCACGTTTAACTGCGGAGTTCTGATGGGATCCGGTGCATTAGTGCTGGTATGATCGCACCCGTAAGCACATGCATGATGAAATGCTATAAGCGACCACCCCTGACCTGATCCCACAACAGGAGGGGAGGGGAGGGGAGGGGAGGGGAGGCCGCTCGTCGTCGAATTTTTACAGGAGTTTCCGGAGGGTGTTTTCCTTGTAGTAGCTATGGAATCGCTACTCCGACCGCCGGATCTTTAGAATTTCACGATGTCATCCCGGGGCCTTGGTTGAGGCAGTTTTGGTGAATTCTGGGACGAAATATCGCGTGGATTGCGGAGGAGGAGGCGTGGCTAGACTTCGGTGCGGGTGGAATAAAATCGAGGGAGGGGCGGTCGTTTGTACCTCACTCTTTGATCGCAGTTGGTCTTCAACGATTATCGTGAATCAACGACACGGGGTGAAGAGAGAGGGGAGTTAAGGGGGGCGGACAAAAAAGAGAAGGGGGAATAACAAAATGAGGGGTGCAACACGAGGACTTCCCAGGAGGTCACCCATCCTAGTACTACTCTCGCCCAAGCACGTTTAACTGCGGAGTTCTGATGGGATCCGGTGCATTAGTGCTGGTATGATCGCACCCGTAAGCACATGCATGATGAAATGCTATAAGCGACCACCCCTGACCTGATCCCACAACAGGGGAGGGGAGGGGAGGGGAGGGGAGGCCGCTCGTCGTCGAATTTTTACAGGAGTTTCCGGAGGGTGTTTTCCTTGTAGTAGCTATGGAATCGCTACTCCGACCGCCGGATCTTTAGAATTTCACGATGTCATCCCGGGGCCTTGGTTGAGGCAGTTTTGGTGAATTCTGGGACGAAATATCGCGTGGATTGCGGAGGAGGAGGCGTGGCTAGACTTCGGTGCGGGTGGAATAAAATCGAGGGAGGGGCGGTCGTTTGTACCTCACTCTTTGATCGCAGTTGGTCTTCAACGATTATCGTGAATCAACGACACGGGGTGAAGAGAGAGGGGAGTTAAGGGGGGCGGACAAAAAAGAGAAGGGGGAATAACAAAATGAGGGGTGCAACACGAGGACTTCCCAGGAGGTCACCCATCCTAGTACTACTCTCGCCCAAGCACGTTTAACTGCGGAGTTCTGATGGGATCCGGTGCATTAGTGCTGGTATGATCGCACCCGTAAGCACATGCATGATGAAATGCTATAAGCGACCACCCCTGACCTGATCCCACAACAAGGAGGGGAGGGGAGGGGAGGGGAGGGGAGGCCGCTCGTCGTCGAATTTTTACAGGAGTTTCCGGAGGGTGTTTTCCTTGTAGTAGCTATGGAATCGCTACTCCGACCGCCGGATCTTTAGAATTTCACGATGTCATCCCGGGGCCTTGGTTGAGGCAGTTTTGGTGAATTCTGGGACGAAATATCGCGTGGATTGCGGAGGAGGAGGCGTGGCTAGACTTCGGTGCGGGTGGAATAAAATCGAGGGAGGGGCGGTCGTTTGTACCTCACTCTTTGATCGCAGTTGGTCTTCAACGATTATCGTGAATCAACGACACGGGGTGAAGAGAGAGGGGAGTTAAGGGGGGCGGACAAAAAAGAGAAGGGGGAATAACAAAATGAGGGGTGCAACACGAGGACTTCCCAGGAGGTCACCCATCCTAGTACTACTCTCGCCCAAGCACGTTTAACTGCGGAGTTCTGATGGGATCCGGTGCATTAGTGCTGGTATGATCGCACCCGTAAGCACATGCATGATGAAATGCTATAAGCGACCACCCCTGACCTGATCCCACAACAAGGAGGGGAGGGGAGGGGAGGGGAGGGGAGGGGAGGCCGCTCGTCGTCGAATTTTTACAGGAGTTTCCGGAGGGTGTTTTCCTTGTAGTAGCTATGGAATCGCTACTCCGACCGCCGGATCTTTAGAATTTCACGATGTCATCCCGGGGCCTTGGTTGAGGCAGTTTTGGTGAATTCTGGGACGAAATATCGCGTGGATTGCGGAGGAGGAGGCGTGGCTAGACTTCGGTGCGGGTGGAATAAAATCGAGGGAGGGGCGGTCGTTTGTACCTCACTCTTTGATCGCAGTTGGTCTTCAACGATTATCGTGAATCAACGACACGGGGTGAAGAGAGAGGGGAGTTAAGGGGGGCGGACAAAAAAGAGAAGGGGGAATAACAAAATGAGGGGTGCAACACGAGGACTTCCCAGGAGGTCACCCATCCTAGTACTACTCTCGCCCAAGCACGTTTAACTGCGGAGTTCTGATGGGATCCGGTGCATTAGTGCTGGTATGATCGCACCCGTAAGCACATGCATGATGAAATGCTATAAGCGACCACCCCTGACCTGATCCCACAACAGGGGAGGGGAGGGGAGGGGAGGGGAGGGGAGGCCGCTCGTCGTCGAATTTTTACAGGAGTTTCCGGAGGGTGTTTTCCTTGTAGTAGCTATGGAATCGCTACTCCGACCGCCGGATCTTTAGAATTTCACGATGTCATCCCGGGGCCTTGGTTGAGGCAGTTTTGGTGAATTCTGGGACGAAATATCGCGTGGATTGCGGAGGAGGAGGCGTGGCTAGACTTCGGTGCGGGTGGAATAAAATCGAGGGAGGGGCGGTCGTTTGTACCTCACTCTTTGATCGCAGTTGGTCTTCAACGATTATCGTGAATCAACGACACGGGGTGAAGAGAGAGGGGAGTTAAGGGGGGCGGACAAAAAAGAGAAGGGGGAATAACAAAATGAGGGGTGCAACACGAGGACTTCCCAGGAGGTCACCCATCCTAGTACTACTCTCGCCCAAGCACGTTTAACTGCGGAGTTCTGATGGGATCCGGTGCATTAGTGCTGGTATGATCGCACCCGTAAGCACATGCATGATGAAATGCTATAAGCGACCACCCCTGACCTGATCCCACAACAGGGGAGGGGAGGGGAGGGGAGGGGAGGCCGCTCGTCGTCGAATTTTTACAGGAGTTTCCGGAGGGTGTTTTCCTTGTAGTAGCTATGGAATCGCTACTCCGACCGCCGGATCTTTAGAATTTCACGATGTCATCCCGGGGCCTTGGTTGAGGCAGTTTTGGTGAATTCTGGGACGAAATATCGCGTGGATTGCGGAGGAGGAGGCGTGGCTAGACTTCGGTGCGGGTGGAATAAAATCGAGGGAGGGGCGGTCGTTTGTACCTCACTCTTTGATCGCAGTTGGTCTTCAACGATTATCGTGAATCAACGACACGGGGTGAAGAGAGAGGGGAGTTAAGGGGGGCGGACAAAAAAGAGAAGGGGGAATAACAAAATGAGGGGTGCAACACGAGGACTTCCCAGGAGGTCACCCATCCTAGTACTACTCTCGCCCAAGCACGTTTAACTGCGGAGTTCTGATGGGATCCGGTGCATTAGTGCTGGTATGATCGCACCCGTAAGCACATGCATGATGAAATGCTATAAGCGACCACCCCTGACCTGATCCCACAACAAGGAGGGGAGGGGAGGGGAGGGGAGGGGAGGGGAGGCCGCTCGTCGTCGAATTTTTACAGGAGTTTCCGGAGGGTGTTTTCCTTGTAGTAGCTATGGAATCGCTACTCCGACCGCCGGATCTTTAGAATTTCACGATGTCATCCCGGGGCCTTGGTTGAGGCAGTTTTGGTGAATTCTGGGACGAAATATCGCGTGGATTGCGGAGGAGGAGGCGTGGCTAGACTTCGGTGCGGGTGGAATAAAATCGAGGGAGGGGCGGTCGTTTGTACCTCACTCTTTGATCGCAGTTGGTCTTCAACGATTATCGTGAATCAACGACACGGGGTGAAGAGAGAGGGGAGTTAAGGGGGGCGGACAAAAAAGAGAAGGGGGAATAACAAAATGAGGGGTGCAACACGAGGACTTCCCAGGAGGTCACCCATCCTAGTACTACTCTCGCCCAAGCACGTTTAACTGCGGAGTTCTGATGGGATCCGGTGCATTAGTGCTGGTATGATCGCACCCGTAAGCACATGCATGATGAAATGCTATAAGCGACCACCCCTGACCTGATCCCACAACAGGGGAGGGGAGGGGAGGGGAGGGGAGGCCGCTCGTCGTCGAATTTTTACAGGAGTTTCCGGAGGGTGTTTTCCTTGTAGTAGCTATGGAATCGCTACTCCGACCGCCGGATCTTTAGAATTTCACGATGTCATCCCGGGGCCTTGGTTGAGGCAGTTTTGGTGAATTCTGGGACGAAATATCGCGTGGATTGCGGAGGAGGAGGCGTGGCTAGACTTCGGTGCGGGTGGAATAAAATCGAGGGAGGGGCGGTCGTTTGTACCTCACTCTTTGATCGCAGTTGGTCTTCAACGATTATCGTGAATCAACGACACGGGGTGAAGAGAGAGGGGAGTTAAGGGGGGCGGACAAAAAAGAGAAGGGGGAATAACAAAATGAGGGGTGCAACACGAGGACTTCCCAGGAGGTCACCCATCCTAGTACTACTCTCGCCCAAGCACGTTTAACTGCGGAGTTCTGATGGGATCCGGTGCATTAGTGCTGGTATGATCGCACCCGTAAGCACATGCATGATGAAATGCTATAAGCGACCACCCCTGACCTGATCCCACAACAGGGGAGGGGAGGGGAGGGGAGGGGAGGCCGCTCGTCGTCGAATTTTTACAGGAGTTTCCGGAGGGTGTTTTCCTTGTAGTAGCTATGGAATCGCTACTCCGACCGCCGGATCTTTAGAATTTCACGATGTCATCCCGGGGCCTTGGTTGAGGCAGTTTTGGTGAATTCTGGGACGAAATATCGCGTGGATTGCGGAGGAGGAGGCGTGGCTAGACTTCGGTGCGGGTGGAATAAAATCGAGGGAGGGGCGGTCGTTTGTACCTCACTCTTTGATCGCAGTTGGTCTTCAACGATTATCGTGAATCAACGACACGGGGTGAAGAGAGAGGGGAGTTAAGGGGGGCGGACAAAAAAGAGAAGGGGGAATAACAAAATGAGGGGTGCAACACGAGGACTTCCCAGGAGGTCACCCATCCTAGTACTACTCTCGCCCAAGCACGTTTAACTGCGGAGTTCTGATGGGATCCGGTGCATTAGTGCTGGTATGATCGCACCCGTAAGCACATGCATGATGAAATGCTATAAGCGACCACCCCTGACCTGATCCCACAACAGGGGAGGGGAGGGGAGGGGAGGGGAGGCCGCTCGTCGTCGAATTTTTACAGGAGTTTCCGGAGGGTGTTTTCCTTGTAGTAGCTATGGAATCGCTACTCCGACCGCCGGATCTTTAGAATTTCACGATGTCATCCCGGGGCCTTGGTTGAGGCAGTTTTGGTGAATTCTGGGACGAAATATCGCGTGGATTGCGGAGGAGGAGGCGTGGCTAGACTTCGGTGCGGGTGGAATAAAATCGAGGGAGGGGCGGTCGTTTGTACCTCACTCTTTGATCGCAGTTGGTCTTCAACGATTATCGTGAATCAACGACACGGGGTGAAGAGAGAGGGGAGTTAAGGGGGGCGGACAAAAAAGAGAAGGGGGAATAACAAAATGAGGGGTGCAACACGAGGACTTCCCAGGAGGTCACCCATCCTAGTACTACTCTCGCCCAAGCACGTTTAACTGCGGAGTTCTGATGGGATCCGGTGCATTAGTGCTGGTATGATCGCACCCGTAAGCACATGCATGATGAAATGCTATAAGCGACCACCCCTGACCTGATCCCACAACAGGGGAGGGGAGGGGAGGGGAGGGGAGGCCGCTCGTCGTCGAATTTTTACAGGAGTTTCCGGAGGGTGTTTTCCTTGTAGTAGCTATGGAATCGCTACTCCGACCGCCGGATCTTTAGAATTTCACGATGTCATCCCGGGGCCTTGGTTGAGGCAGTTTTGGTGAATTCTGGGACGAAATATCGCGTGGATTGCGGAGGAGGAGGCGTGGCTAGACTTCGGTGCGGGTGGAATAAAATCGAGGGAGGGGCGGTCGTTTGTACCTCACTCTTTGATCGCAGTTGGTCTTCAACGATTATCGTGAATCAACGACACGGGGTGAAGAGAGAGGGGAGTTAAGGGGGGCGGACAAAAAAGAGAAGGGGGAATAACAAAATGAGGGGTGCAACACGAGGACTTCCCAGGAGGTCACCCATCCTAGTACTACTCTCGCCCAAGCACGTTTAACTGCGGAGTTCTGATGGGATCCGGTGCATTAGTGCTGGTATGATCGCACCCGTAAGCACATGCATGATGAAATGCTATAAGCGACCACCCCTGACCTGATCCCACAACAAGGAGGGGAGGGGAGGGGAGGGGAGGGGAGGCCGCTCGTCGTCGAATTTTTACAGGAGTTTCCGGAGGGTGTTTTCCTTGTAGTAGCTATGGAATCGCTACTCCGACCGCCGGATCTTTAGAATTTCACGATGTCATCCCGGGGCCTTGGTTGAGGCAGTTTTGGTGAATTCTGGGACGAAATATCGCGTGGATTGCGGAGGAGGAGGCGTGGCTAGACTTCGGTGCGGGTGGAATAAAATCGAGGGAGGGGCGGTCGTTTGTACCTCACTCTTTGATCGCAGTTGGTCTTCAACGATTATCGTGAATCAACGACACGGGGTGAAGAGAGAGGGGAGTTAAGGGGGGCGGACAAAAAAGAGAAGGGGGAATAACAAAATGAGGGGTGCAACACGAGGACTTCCCAGGAGGTCACCCATCCTAGTACTACTCTCGCCCAAGCACGTTTAACTGCGGAGTTCTGATGGGATCCGGTGCATTAGTGCTGGTATGATCGCACCCGTAAGCACATGCATGATGAAATGCTATAAGCGACCACCCCTGACCTGATCCCACAACAGGGGAGGGGAGGGGAGGGGAGGGGAGGCCGCTCGTCGTCGAATTTTTACAGGAGTTTCCGGAGGGTGTTTTCCTTGTAGTAGCTATGGAATCGCTACTCCGACCGCCGGATCTTTAGAATTTCACGATGTCATCCCGGGGCCTTGGTTGAGGCAGTTTTGGTGAATTCTGGGACGAAATATCGCGTGGATTGCGGAGGAGGAGGCGTGGCTAGACTTCGGTGCGGGTGGAATAAAATCGAGGGAGGGGCGGTCGTTTGTACCTCACTCTTTGATCGCAGTTGGTCTTCAACGATTATCGTGAATCAACGACACGGGGTGAAGAGAGAGGGGAGTTAAGGGGGGCGGACAAAAAAGAGAAGGGGGAATAACAAAATGAGGGGTGCAACACGAGGACTTCCCAGGAGGTCACCCATCCTAGTACTACTCTCGCCCAAGCACGTTTAACTGCGGAGTTCTGATGGGATCCGGTGCATTAGTGCTGGTATGATCGCACCCGTAAGCACATGCATGATGAAATGCTATAAGCGACCACCCCTGACCTGATCCCACAACAGGAGGGGAGGGGAGGGGAGGGGAGGGGAGGCCGCTCGTCGTCGAATTTTTACAGGAGTTTCCGGAGGGTGTTTTCCTTGTAGTAGCTATGGAATCGCTACTCCGACCGCCGGATCTTTAGAATTTCACGATGTCATCCCGGGGCCTTGGTTGAGGCAGTTTTGGTGAATTCTGGGACGAAATATCGCGTGGATTGCGGAGGAGGAGGCGTGGCTAGACTTCGGTGCGGGTGGAATAAAATCGAGGGAGGGGCGGTCGTTTGTACCTCACTCTTTGATCGCAGTTGGTCTTCAACGATTATCGTGAATCAACGACACGGGGTGAAGAGAGAGGGGAGTTAAGGGGGGCGGACAAAAAAGAGAAGGGGGAATAACAAAATGAGGGGTGCAACACGAGGACTTCCCAGGAGGTCACCCATCCTAGTACTACTCTCGCCCAAGCACGTTTAACTGCGGAGTTCTGATGGGATCCGGTGCATTAGTGCTGGTATGATCGCACCCGTAAGCACATGCATGATGAAATGCTATAAGCGACCACCCCTGACCTGATCCCACAACAAGGAGGGGAGGGGAGGGGAGGGGAGGGGAGGCCGCTCGTCGTCGAATTTTTACAGGAGTTTCCGGAGGGTGTTTTCCTTGTAGTAGCTATGGAATCGCTACTCCGACCGCCGGATCTTTAGAATTTCACGATGTCATCCCGGGGCCTTGGTTGAGGCAGTTTTGGTGAATTCTGGGACGAAATATCGCGTGGATTGCGGAGGAGGAGGCGTGGCTAGACTTCGGTGCGGGTGGAATAAAATCGAGGGAGGGGCGGTCGTTTGTACCTCACTCTTTGATCGCAGTTGGTCTTCAACGATTATCGTGAATCAACGACACGGGGTGAAGAGAGAGGGGAGTTAAGGGGGGCGGACAAAAAAGAGAAGGGGGAATAACAAAATGAGGGGTGCAACACGAGGACTTCCCAGGAGGTCACCCATCCTAGTACTACTCTCGCCCAAGCACGTTTAACTGCGGAGTTCTGATGGGATCCGGTGCATTAGTGCTGGTATGATCGCACCCGTAAGCACATGCATGATGAAATGCTATAAGCGACCACCCCTGACCTGATCCCACAACAAGGAGGGGAGGGGAGGGGAGGGGAGGGGAGGCCGCTCGTCGTCGAATTTTTACAGGAGTTTCCGGAGGGTGTTTTCCTTGTAGTAGCTATGGAATCGCTACTCCGACCGCCGGATCTTTAGAATTTCACGATGTCATCCCGGGGCCTTGGTTGAGGCAGTTTTGGTGAATTCTGGGACGAAATATCGCGTGGATTGCGGAGGAGGAGGCGTGGCTAGACTTCGGTGCGGGTGGAATAAAATCGAGGGAGGGGCGGTCGTTTGTACCTCACTCTTTGATCGCAGTTGGTCTTCAACGATTATCGTGAATCAACGACACGGGGTGAAGAGAGAGGGGAGTTAAGGGGGGCGGACAAAAAAGAGAAGGGGGAATAACAAAATGAGGGGTGCAACACGAGGACTTCCCAGGAGGTCACCCATCCTAGTACTACTCTCGCCCAAGCACGTTTAACTGCGGAGTTCTGATGGGATCCGGTGCATTAGTGCTGGTATGATCGCACCCGTAAGCACATGCATGATGAAATGCTATAAGCGACCACCCCTGACCTGATCCCACAACAGGGGAGGGGAGGGGAGGGGAGGGGAGGCCGCTCGTCGTCGAATTTTTACAGGAGTTTCCGGAGGGTGTTTTCCTTGTAGTAGCTATGGAATCGCTACTCCGACCGCCGGATCTTTAGAATTTCACGATGTCATCCCGGGGCCTTGGTTGAGGCAGTTTTGGTGAATTCTGGGACGAAATATCGCGTGGATTGCGGAGGAGGAGGCGTGGCTAGACTTCGGTGCGGGTGGAATAAAATCGAGGGAGGGGCGGTCGTTTGTACCTCACTCTTTGATCGCAGTTGGTCTTCAACGATTATCGTGAATCAACGACACGGGGTGAAGAGAGAGGGGAGTTAAGGGGGGCGGACAAAAAAGAGAAGGGGGAATAACAAAATGAGGGGTGCAACACGAGGACTTCCCAGGAGGTCACCCATCCTAGTACTACTCTCGCCCAAGCACGTTTAACTGCGGAGTTCTGATGGGATCCGGTGCATTAGTGCTGGTATGATCGCACCCGTAAGCACATGCATGATGAAATGCTATAAGCGACCACCCCTGACCTGATCCCACAACAGGGGAGGGGAGGGGAGGGGAGGGGAGGCCGCTCGTCGTCGAATTTTTACAGGAGTTTCCGGAGGGTGTTTTCCTTGTAGTAGCTATGGAATCGCTACTCCGACCGCCGGATCTTTAGAATTTCACGATGTCATCCCGGGGCCTTGGTTGAGGCAGTTTTGGTGAATTCTGGGACGAAATATCGCGTGGATTGCGGAGGAGGAGGCGTGGCTAGACTTCGGTGCGGGTGGAATAAAATCGAGGGAGGGGCGGTCGTTTGTACCTCACTCTTTGATCGCAGTTGGTCTTCAACGATTATCGTGAATCAACGACACGGGGTGAAGAGAGAGGGGAGTTAAGGGGGGCGGACAAAAAAGAGAAGGGGGAATAACAAAATGAGGGGTGCAACACGAGGACTTCCCAGGAGGTCACCCATCCTAGTACTACTCTCGCCCAAGCACGTTTAACTGCGGAGTTCTGATGGGATCCGGTGCATTAGTGCTGGTATGATCGCACCCGTAAGCACATGCATGATGAAATGCTATAAGCGACCACCCCTGACCTGATCCCACAACAAGGAGGGGAGGGGAGGGGAGGGGAGGGGAGGCCGCTCGTCGTCGAATTTTTACAGGAGTTTCCGGAGGGTGTTTTCCTTGTAGTAGCTATGGAATCGCTACTCCGACCGCCGGATCTTTAGAATTTCACGATGTCATCCCGGGGCCTTGGTTGAGGCAGTTTTGGTGAATTCTGGGACGAAATATCGCGTGGATTGCGGAGGAGGAGGCGTGGCTAGACTTCGGTGCGGGTGGAATAAAATCGAGGGAGGGGCGGTCGTTTGTACCTCACTCTTTGATCGCAGTTGGTCTTCAACGATTATCGTGAATCAACGACACGGGGTGAAGAGAGAGGGGAGTTAAGGGGGGCGGACAAAAAAGAGAAGGGGGAATAACAAAATGAGGGGTGCAACACGAGGACTTCCCAGGAGGTCACCCATCCTAGTACTACTCTCGCCCAAGCACGTTTAACTGCGGAGTTCTGATGGGATCCGGTGCATTAGTGCTGGTATGATCGCACCCGTAAGCACATGCATGATGAAATGCTATAAGCGACCACCCCTGACCTGATCCCACAACAGGGGAGGGGAGGGGAGGGGAGGGGAGGCCGCTCGTCGTCGAATTTTTACAGGAGTTTCCGGAGGGTGTTTTCCTTGTAGTAGCTATGGAATCGCTACTCCGACCGCCGGATCTTTAGAATTTCACGATGTCATCCCGGGGCCTTGGTTGAGGCAGTTTTGGTGAATTCTGGGACGAAATATCGCGTGGATTGCGGAGGAGGAGGCGTGGCTAGACTTCGGTGCGGGTGGAATAAAATCGAGGGAGGGGCGGTCGTTTGTACCTCACTCTTTGATCGCAGTTGGTCTTCAACGATTATCGTGAATCAACGACACGGGGTGAAGAGAGAGGGGAGTTAAGGGGGGCGGACAAAAAAGAGAAGGGGGAATAACAAAATGAGGGGTGCAACACGAGGACTTCCCAGGAGGTCACCCATCCTAGTACTACTCTCGCCCAAGCACGTTTAACTGCGGAGTTCTGATGGGATCCGGTGCATTAGTGCTGGTATGATCGCACCCGTAAGCACATGCATGATGAAATGCTATAAGCGACCACCCCTGACCTGATCCCACAACAAGGAGGGGAGGGGAGGGGAGGGGAGGGGAGGCCGCTCGTCGTCGAATTTTTACAGGAGTTTCCGGAGGGTGTTTTCCTTGTAGTAGCTATGGAATCGCTACTCCGACCGCCGGATCTTTAGAATTTCACGATGTCATCCCGGGGCCTTGGTTGAGGCAGTTTTGGTGAATTCTGGGACGAAATATCGCGTGGATTGCGGAGGAGGAGGCGTGGCTAGACTTCGGTGCGGGTGGAATAAAATCGAGGGAGGGGCGGTCGTTTGTACCTCACTCTTTGATCGCAGTTGGTCTTCAACGATTATCGTGAATCAACGACACGGGGTGAAGAGAGAGGGGAGTTAAGGGGGGCGGACAAAAAAGAGAAGGGGGAATAACAAAATGAGGGGTGCAACACGAGGACTTCCCAGGAGGTCACCCATCCTAGTACTACTCTCGCCCAAGCACGTTTAACTGCGGAGTTCTGATGGGATCCGGTGCATTAGTGCTGGTATGATCGCACCCGTAAGCACATGCATGATGAAATGCTATAAGCGACCACCCCTGACCTGATCCCACAACAAGGAGGGGAGGGGAGGGGAGGGGAGGGGAGGGGAGGCCGCTCGTCGTCGAATTTTTACAGGAGTTTCCGGAGGGTGTTTTCCTTGTAGTAGCTATGGAATCGCTACTCCGACCGCCGGATCTTTAGAATTTCACGATGTCATCCCGGGGCCTTGGTTGAGGCAGTTTTGGTGAATTCTGGGACGAAATATCGCGTGGATTGCGGAGGAGGAGGCGTGGCTAGACTTCGGTGCGGGTGGAATAAAATCGAGGGAGGGGCGGTCGTTTGTACCTCACTCTTTGATCGCAGTTGGTCTTCAACGATTATCGTGAATCAACGACACGGGGTGAAGAGAGAGGGGAGTTAAGGGGGGCGGACAAAAAAGAGAAGGGGGAATAACAAAATGAGGGGTGCAACACGAGGACTTCCCAGGAGGTCACCCATCCTAGTACTACTCTCGCCCAAGCACGTTTAACTGCGGAGTTCTGATGGGATCCGGTGCATTAGTGCTGGTATGATCGCACCCGTAAGCACATGCATGATGAAATGCTATAAGCGACCACCCCTGACCTGATCCCACAACAAGGAGGGGAGGGGAGGGGAGGGGAGGGGAGGCCGCTCGTCGTCGAATTTTTACAGGAGTTTCCGGAGGGTGTTTTCCTTGTAGTAGCTATGGAATCGCTACTCCGACCGCCGGATCTTTAGAATTTCACGATGTCATCCCGGGGCCTTGGTTGAGGCAGTTTTGGTGAATTCTGGGACGAAATATCGCGTGGATTGCGGAGGAGGAGGCGTGGCTAGACTTCGGTGCGGGTGGAATAAAATCGAGGGAGGGGCGGTCGTTTGTACCTCACTCTTTGATCGCAGTTGGTCTTCAACGATTATCGTGAATCAACGACACGGGGTGAAGAGAGAGGGGAGTTAAGGGGGGCGGACAAAAAAGAGAAGGGGGAATAACAAAATGAGGGGTGCAACACGAGGACTTCCCAGGAGGTCACCCATCCTAGTACTACTCTCGCCCAAGCACGTTTAACTGCGGAGTTCTGATGGGATCCGGTGCATTAGTGCTGGTATGATCGCACCCGTAAGCACATGCATGATGAAATGCTATAAGCGACCACCCCTGACCTGATCCCACAACAGGGGAGGGGAGGGGAGGGGAGGGGAGGCCGCTCGTCGTCGAATTTTTACAGGAGTTTCCGGAGGGTGTTTTCCTTGTAGTAGCTATGGAATCGCTACTCCGACCGCCGGATCTTTAGAATTTCACGATGTCATCCCGGGGCCTTGGTTGAGGCAGTTTTGGTGAATTCTGGGACGAAATATCGCGTGGATTGCGGAGGAGGAGGCGTGGCTAGACTTCGGTGCGGGTGGAATAAAATCGAGGGAGGGGCGGTCGTTTGTACCTCACTCTTTGATCGCAGTTGGTCTTCAACGATTATCGTGAATCAACGACACGGGGTGAAGAGAGAGGGGAGTTAAGGGGGGCGGACAAAAAAGAGAAGGGGGAATAACAAAATGAGGGGTGCAACACGAGGACTTCCCAGGAGGTCACCCATCCTAGTACTACTCTCGCCCAAGCACGTTTAACTGCGGAGTTCTGATGGGATCCGGTGCATTAGTGCTGGTATGATCGCACCCGTAAGCACATGCATGATGAAATGCTATAAGCGACCACCCCTGACCTGATCCCACAACAAGGAGGGGAGGGGAGGGGAGGGGAGGGGAGGCCGCTCGTCGTCGAATTTTTACAGGAGTTTCCGGAGGGTGTTTTCCTTGTAGTAGCTATGGAATCGCTACTCCGACCGCCGGATCTTTAGAATTTCACGATGTCATCCCGGGGCCTTGGTTGAGGCAGTTTTGGTGAATTCTGGGACGAAATATCGCGTGGATTGCGGAGGAGGAGGCGTGGCTAGACTTCGGTGCGGGTGGAATAAAATCGAGGGAGGGGCGGTCGTTTGTACCTCACTCTTTGATCGCAGTTGGTCTTCAACGATTATCGTGAATCAACGACACGGGGTGAAGAGAGAGGGGAGTTAAGGGGGGCGGACAAAAAAGAGAAGGGGGAATAACAAAATGAGGGGTGCAACACGAGGACTTCCCAGGAGGTCACCCATCCTAGTACTACTCTCGCCCAAGCACGTTTAACTGCGGAGTTCTGATGGGATCCGGTGCATTAGTGCTGGTATGATCGCACCCGTAAGCACATGCATGATGAAATGCTATAAGCGACCACCCCTGACCTGATCCCACAACAAGGAGGGGAGGGGAGGGGAGGGGAGGGGAGGCCGCTCGTCGTCGAATTTTTACAGGAGTTTCCGGAGGGTGTTTTCCTTGTAGTAGCTATGGAATCGCTACTCCGACCGCCGGATCTTTAGAATTTCACGATGTCATCCCGGGGCCTTGGTTGAGGCAGTTTTGGTGAATTCTGGGACGAAATATCGCGTGGATTGCGGAGGAGGAGGCGTGGCTAGACTTCGGTGCGGGTGGAATAAAATCGAGGGAGGGGCGGTCGTTTGTACCTCACTCTTTGATCGCAGTTGGTCTTCAACGATTATCGTGAATCAACGACACGGGGTGAAGAGAGAGGGGAGTTAAGGGGGGCGGACAAAAAAGAGAAGGGGGAATAACAAAATGAGGGGTGCAACACGAGGACTTCCCAGGAGGTCACCCATCCTAGTACTACTCTCGCCCAAGCACGTTTAACTGCGGAGTTCTGATGGGATCCGGTGCATTAGTGCTGGTATGATCGCACCCGTAAGCACATGCATGATGAAATGCTATAAGCGACCACCCCTGACCTGATCCCACAACAAGGAGGGGAGGGGAGGGGAGGGGAGGGGAGGCCGCTCGTCGTCGAATTTTTACAGGAGTTTCCGGAGGGTGTTTTCCTTGTAGTAGCTATGGAATCGCTACTCCGACCGCCGGATCTTTAGAATTTCACGATGTCATCCCGGGGCCTTGGTTGAGGCAGTTTTGGTGAATTCTGGGACGAAATATCGCGTGGATTGCGGAGGAGGAGGCGTGGCTAGACTTCGGTGCGGGTGGAATAAAATCGAGGGAGGGGCGGTCGTTTGTACCTCACTCTTTGATCGCAGTTGGTCTTCAACGATTATCGTGAATCAACGACACGGGGTGAAGAGAGAGGGGAGTTAAGGGGGGCGGACAAAAAAGAGAAGGGGGAATAACAAAATGAGGGGTGCAACACGAGGACTTCCCAGGAGGTCACCCATCCTAGTACTACTCTCGCCCAAGCACGTTTAACTGCGGAGTTCTGATGGGATCCGGTGCATTAGTGCTGGTATGATCGCACCCGTAAGCACATGCATGATGAAATGCTATAAGCGACCACCCCTGACCTGATCCCACAACAAGGAGGGGAGGGGAGGGGAGGGGAGGGGAGGCCGCTCGTCGTCGAATTTTTACAGGAGTTTCCGGAGGGTGTTTTCCTTGTAGTAGCTATGGAATCGCTACTCCGACCGCCGGATCTTTAGAATTTCACGATGTCATCCCGGGGCCTTGGTTGAGGCAGTTTTGGTGAATTCTGGGACGAAATATCGCGTGGATTGCGGAGGAGGAGGCGTGGCTAGACTTCGGTGCGGGTGGAATAAAATCGAGGGAGGGGCGGTCGTTTGTACCTCACTCTTTGATCGCAGTTGGTCTTCAACGATTATCGTGAATCAACGACACGGGGTGAAGAGAGAGGGGAGTTAAGGGGGGCGGACAAAAAAGAGAAGGGGGAATAACAAAATGAGGGGTGCAACACGAGGACTTCCCAGGAGGTCACCCATCCTAGTACTACTCTCGCCCAAGCACGTTTAACTGCGGAGTTCTGATGGGATCCGGTGCATTAGTGCTGGTATGATCGCACCCGTAAGCACATGCATGATGAAATGCTATAAGCGACCACCCCTGACCTGATCCCACAACAAGGAGGGGAGGGGAGGGGAGGGGAGGGGAGGCCGCTCGTCGTCGAATTTTTACAGGAGTTTCCGGAGGGTGTTTTCCTTGTAGTAGCTATGGAATCGCTACTCCGACCGCCGGATCTTTAGAATTTCACGATGTCATCCCGGGGCCTTGGTTGAGGCAGTTTTGGTGAATTCTGGGACGAAATATCGCGTGGATTGCGGAGGAGGAGGCGTGGCTAGACTTCGGTGCGGGTGGAATAAAATCGAGGGAGGGGCGGTCGTTTGTACCTCACTCTTTGATCGCAGTTGGTCTTCAACGATTATCGTGAATCAACGACACGGGGTGAAGAGAGAGGGGAGTTAAGGGGGGCGGACAAAAAAGAGAAGGGGGAATAACAAAATGAGGGGTGCAACACGAGGACTTCCCAGGAGGTCACCCATCCTAGTACTACTCTCGCCCAAGCACGTTTAACTGCGGAGTTCTGATGGGATCCGGTGCATTAGTGCTGGTATGATCGCACCCGTAAGCACATGCATGATGAAATGCTATAAGCGACCACCCCTGACCTGATCCCACAACAGGGGAGGGGAGGGGAGGGGAGGGGAGGCCGCTCGTCGTCGAATTTTTACAGGAGTTTCCGGAGGGTGTTTTCCTTGTAGTAGCTATGGAATCGCTACTCCGACCGCCGGATCTTTAGAATTTCACGATGTCATCCCGGGGCCTTGGTTGAGGCAGTTTTGGTGAATTCTGGGACGAAATATCGCGTGGATTGCGGAGGAGGAGGCGTGGCTAGACTTCGGTGCGGGTGGAATAAAATCGAGGGAGGGGCGGTCGTTTGTACCTCACTCTTTGATCGCAGTTGGTCTTCAACGATTATCGTGAATCAACGACACGGGGTGAAGAGAGAGGGGAGTTAAGGGGGGCGGACAAAAAAGAGAAGGGGGAATAACAAAATGAGGGGTGCAACACGAGGACTTCCCAGGAGGTCACCCATCCTAGTACTACTCTCGCCCAAGCACGTTTAACTGCGGAGTTCTGATGGGATCCGGTGCATTAGTGCTGGTATGATCGCACCCGTAAGCACATGCATGATGAAATGCTATAAGCGACCACCCCTGACCTGATCCCACAACAAGGAGGGGAGGGGAGGGGAGGGGAGGGGAGGGGAGGCCGCTCGTCGTCGAATTTTTACAGGAGTTTCCGGAGGGTGTTTTCCTTGTAGTAGCTATGGAATCGCTACTCCGACCGCCGGATCTTTAGAATTTCACGATGTCATCCCGGGGCCTTGGTTGAGGCAGTTTTGGTGAATTCTGGGACGAAATATCGCGTGGATTGCGGAGGAGGAGGCGTGGCTAGACTTCGGTGCGGGTGGAATAAAATCGAGGGAGGGGCGGTCGTTTGTACCTCACTCTTTGATCGCAGTTGGTCTTCAACGATTATCGTGAATCAACGACACGGGGTGAAGAGAGAGGGGAGTTAAGGGGGGCGGACAAAAAAGAGAAGGGGGAATAACAAAATGAGGGGTGCAACACGAGGACTTCCCAGGAGGTCACCCATCCTAGTACTACTCTCGCCCAAGCACGTTTAACTGCGGAGTTCTGATGGGATCCGGTGCATTAGTGCTGGTATGATCGCACCCGTAAGCACATGCATGATGAAATGCTATAAGCGACCACCCCTGACCTGATCCCACAACAAGGAGGGGAGGGGAGGGGAGGGGAGGGGAGGCCGCTCGTCGTCGAATTTTTACAGGAGTTTCCGGAGGGTGTTTTCCTTGTAGTAGCTATGGAATCGCTACTCCGACCGCCGGATCTTTAGAATTTCACGATGTCATCCCGGGGCCTTGGTTGAGGCAGTTTTGGTGAATTCTGGGACGAAATATCGCGTGGATTGCGGAGGAGGAGGCGTGGCTAGACTTCGGTGCGGGTGGAATAAAATCGAGGGAGGGGCGGTCGTTTGTACCTCACTCTTTGATCGCAGTTGGTCTTCAACGATTATCGTGAATCAACGACACGGGGTGAAGAGAGAGGGGAGTTAAGGGGGGCGGACAAAAAAGAGAAGGGGGAATAACAAAATGAGGGGTGCAACACGAGGACTTCCCAGGAGGTCACCCATCCTAGTACTACTCTCGCCCAAGCACGTTTAACTGCGGAGTTCTGATGGGATCCGGTGCATTAGTGCTGGTATGATCGCACCCGTAAGCACATGCATGATGAAATGCTATAAGCGACCACCCCTGACCTGATCCCACAACAGGGGAGGGGAGGGGAGGGGAGGGGAGGCCGCTCGTCGTCGAATTTTTACAGGAGTTTCCGGAGGGTGTTTTCCTTGTAGTAGCTATGGAATCGCTACTCCGACCGCCGGATCTTTAGAATTTCACGATGTCATCCCGGGGCCTTGGTTGAGGCAGTTTTGGTGAATTCTGGGACGAAATATCGCGTGGATTGCGGAGGAGGAGGCGTGGCTAGACTTCGGTGCGGGTGGAATAAAATCGAGGGAGGGGCGGTCGTTTGTACCTCACTCTTTGATCGCAGTTGGTCTTCAACGATTATCGTGAATCAACGACACGGGGTGAAGAGAGAGGGGAGTTAAGGGGGGCGGACAAAAAAGAGAAGGGGGAATAACAAAATGAGGGGTGCAACACGAGGACTTCCCAGGAGGTCACCCATCCTAGTACTACTCTCGCCCAAGCACGTTTAACTGCGGAGTTCTGATGGGATCCGGTGCATTAGTGCTGGTATGATCGCACCCGTAAGCACATGCATGATGAAATGCTATAAGCGACCACCCCTGACCTGATCCCACAACAAGGGGAGGGGAGGGGAGGGGAGGGGAGGCCGCTCGTCGTCGAATTTTTACAGGAGTTTCCGGAGGGTGTTTTCCTTGTAGTAGCTATGGAATCGCTACTCCGACCGCCGGATCTTTAGAATTTCACGATGTCATCCCGGGGCCTTGGTTGAGGCAGTTTTGGTGAATTCTGGGACGAAATATCGCGTGGATTGCGGAGGAGGAGGCGTGGCTAGACTTCGGTGCGGGTGGAATAAAATCGAGGGAGGGGCGGTCGTTTGTACCTCACTCTTTGATCGCAGTTGGTCTTCAACGATTATCGTGAATCAACGACACGGGGTGAAGAGAGAGGGGAGTTAAGGGGGGCGGACAAAAAAGAGAAGGGGGAATAACAAAATGAGGGGTGCAACACGAGGACTTCCCAGGAGGTCACCCATCCTAGTACTACTCTCGCCCAAGCACGTTTAACTGCGGAGTTCTGATGGGATCCGGTGCATTAGTGCTGGTATGATCGCACCCGTAAGCACATGCATGATGAAATGCTATAAGCGACCACCCCTGACCTGATCCCACAACAAGGAGGGGAGGGGAGGGGAGGGGAGGGGAGGCCGCTCGTCGTCGAATTTTTACAGGAGTTTCCGGAGGGTGTTTTCCTTGTAGTAGCTATGGAATCGCTACTCCGACCGCCGGATCTTTAGAATTTCACGATGTCATCCCGGGGCCTTGGTTGAGGCAGTTTTGGTGAATTCTGGGACGAAATATCGCGTGGATTGCGGAGGAGGAGGCGTGGCTAGACTTCGGTGCGGGTGGAATAAAATCGAGGGAGGGGCGGTCGTTTGTACCTCACTCTTTGATCGCAGTTGGTCTTCAACGATTATCGTGAATCAACGACACGGGGTGAAGAGAGAGGGGAGTTAAGGGGGGCGGACAAAAAAGAGAAGGGGGAATAACAAAATGAGGGGTGCAACACGAGGACTTCCCAGGAGGTCACCCATCCTAGTACTACTCTCGCCCAAGCACGTTTAACTGCGGAGTTCTGATGGGATCCGGTGCATTAGTGCTGGTATGATCGCACCCGTAAGCACATGCATGATGAAATGCTATAAGCGACCACCCCTGACCTGATCCCACAACAAGGAGGGGAGGGGAGGGGAGGGGAGGGGAGGCCGCTCGTCGTCGAATTTTTACAGGAGTTTCCGGAGGGTGTTTTCCTTGTAGTAGCTATGGAATCGCTACTCCGACCGCCGGATCTTTAGAATTTCACGATGTCATCCCGGGGCCTTGGTTGAGGCAGTTTTGGTGAATTCTGGGACGAAATATCGCGTGGATTGCGGAGGAGGAGGCGTGGCTAGACTTCGGTGCGGGTGGAATAAAATCGAGGGAGGGGCGGTCGTTTGTACCTCACTCTTTGATCGCAGTTGGTCTTCAACGATTATCGTGAATCAACGACACGGGGTGAAGAGAGAGGGGAGTTAAGGGGGGCGGACAAAAAAGAGAAGGGGGAATAACAAAATGAGGGGTGCAACACGAGGACTTCCCAGGAGGTCACCCATCCTAGTACTACTCTCGCCCAAGCACGTTTAACTGCGGAGTTCTGATGGGATCCGGTGCATTAGTGCTGGTATGATCGCACCCGTAAGCACATGCATGATGAAATGCTATAAGCGACCACCCCTGACCTGATCCCACAACAAGGAGGGGAGGGGAGGGGAGGGGAGGGGAGGCCGCTCGTCGTCGAATTTTTACAGGAGTTTCCGGAGGGTGTTTTCCTTGTAGTAGCTATGGAATCGCTACTCCGACCGCCGGATCTTTAGAATTTCACGATGTCATCCCGGGGCCTTGGTTGAGGCAGTTTTGGTGAATTCTGGGACGAAATATCGCGTGGATTGCGGAGGAGGAGGCGTGGCTAGACTTCGGTGCGGGTGGAATAAAATCGAGGGAGGGGCGGTCGTTTGTACCTCACTCTTTGATCGCAGTTGGTCTTCAACGATTATCGTGAATCAACGACACGGGGTGAAGAGAGAGGGGAGTTAAGGGGGGCGGACAAAAAAGAGAAGGGGGAATAACAAAATGAGGGGTGCAACACGAGGACTTCCCAGGAGGTCACCCATCCTAGTACTACTCTCGCCCAAGCACGTTTAACTGCGGAGTTCTGATGGGATCCGGTGCATTAGTGCTGGTATGATCGCACCCGTAAGCACATGCATGATGAAATGCTATAAGCGACCACCCCTGACCTGATCCCACAACAAGGAGGGGAGGGGAGGGGAGGGGAGGGGAGGCCGCTCGTCGTCGAATTTTTACAGGAGTTTCCGGAGGGTGTTTTCCTTGTAGTAGCTATGGAATCGCTACTCCGACCGCCGGATCTTTAGAATTTCACGATGTCATCCCGGGGCCTTGGTTGAGGCAGTTTTGGTGAATTCTGGGACGAAATATCGCGTGGATTGCGGAGGAGGAGGCGTGGCTAGACTTCGGTGCGGGTGGAATAAAATCGAGGGAGGGGCGGTCGTTTGTACCTCACTCTTTGATCGCAGTTGGTCTTCAACGATTATCGTGAATCAACGACACGGGGTGAAGAGAGAGGGGAGTTAAGGGGGGCGGACAAAAAAGAGAAGGGGGAATAACAAAATGAGGGGTGCAACACGAGGACTTCCCAGGAGGTCACCCATCCTAGTACTACTCTCGCCCAAGCACGTTTAACTGCGGAGTTCTGATGGGATCCGGTGCATTAGTGCTGGTATGATCGCACCCGTAAGCACATGCATGATGAAATGCTATAAGCGACCACCCCTGACCTGATCCCACAACAAGGAGGGGAGGGGAGGGGAGGGGAGGGGAGGGGAGGCCGCTCGTCGTCGAATTTTTACAGGAGTTTCCGGAGGGTGTTTTCCTTGTAGTAGCTATGGAATCGCTACTCCGACCGCCGGATCTTTAGAATTTCACGATGTCATCCCGGGGCCTTGGTTGAGGCAGTTTTGGTGAATTCTGGGACGAAATATCGCGTGGATTGCGGAGGAGGAGGCGTGGCTAGACTTCGGTGCGGGTGGAATAAAATCGAGGGAGGGGCGGTCGTTTGTACCTCACTCTTTGATCGCAGTTGGTCTTCAACGATTATCGTGAATCAACGACACGGGGTGAAGAGAGAGGGGAGTTAAGGGGGGCGGACAAAAAAGAGAAGGGGGAATAACAAAATGAGGGGTGCAACACGAGGACTTCCCAGGAGGTCACCCATCCTAGTACTACTCTCGCCCAAGCACGTTTAACTGCGGAGTTCTGATGGGATCCGGTGCATTAGTGCTGGTATGATCGCACCCGTAAGCACATGCATGATGAAATGCTATAAGCGACCACCCCTGACCTGATCCCACAACAAGGAGGGGAGGGGAGGGGAGGGGAGGCCGCTCGTCGTCGAATTTTTACAGGAGTTTCCGGAGGGTGTTTTCCTTGTAGTAGCTATGGAATCGCTACTCCGACCGCCGGATCTTTAGAATTTCACGATGTCATCCCGGGGCCTTGGTTGAGGCAGTTTTGGTGAATTCTGGGACGAAATATCGCGTGGATTGCGGAGGAGGAGGCGTGGCTAGACTTCGGTGCGGGTGGAATAAAATCGAGGGAGGGGCGGTCGTTTGTACCTCACTCTTTGATCGCAGTTGGTGTTCAACGATTATCGTGAATCAACGACACGGGGTGAAGAGAGAGGGGAGTTAAGCGGGGCGGACAAAAAAGAGAAGGGGGAATAACAAAATGAGGGGTGCAACACGAGGACTTCCCAGGAGGTCACCCATCCTAGTACTACTCTCGCCCAAGCACGTTTAACTGCGGAGTTCTGATGGGATCCGGTGCATTAGTGCTGGTATGATCGCACCCGTAAGCACATGCATGATGAAATGCTATAAGCGACCACCCCTGACCTGATCCCACAACAAGGAGGGGAGGGGAGGGGAGGGGAGGCCGCTCGTCGTCGAATTTTTACAGGAGTTTCCGGAGGGTGTTTTCCTTGTAGTAGCTATGGAATCGCTACTCCGACCGCCGGATCTTTAGAATTTCACGATGTCATCCCGGGGCCTTGGTTGAGGCAGTTTTGGTGAATTCTGGGACGAAATATCGCGTGGATTGCGGAGGAGGAGGCGTGGCTAGACTTCGGTGCGGGTGGAATAAAATCGAGGGAGGGGCGGTCGTTTGTACCTCACTCTTTGATCGCAGTTGGTGTTCAACGATTATCGTGAATCAACGACACGGGGTGAAGAGAGAGGGGAGTTAAGCGGGGCGGACAAAAAAGAGAAGGGGGAATAACAAAATGAGGGGTGCAACACGAGGACTTCCCAGGAGGTCACCCATCCTAGTACTACTCTCGCCCAAGCACGTTTAACTGCGGAGTTCTGATGGGATCCGGTGCATTAGTGCTGGTATGATCGCACCCGTAAGCACATGCATGATGAAATGCTATAAGCGACCACCCCTGACCTGATCCCACAACAAGGAGGGGAGGGGAGGGGAGGGGAGGCCGCTCGTCGTCGAATTTTTACAGGAGTTTCCGGAGGGTGTTTTCCTTGTAGTAGCTATGGAATCGCTACTCCGACCGCCGGATCTTTAGAATTTCACGATGTCATCCCGGGGCCTTGGTTGAGGCAGTTTTGGTGAATTCTGGGACGAAATATCGCGTGGATTGCGGAGGAGGAGGCGTGGCTAGACTTCGGTGCGGGTGGAATAAAATCGAGGGAGGGGCGGTCGTTTGTACCTCACTCTTTGATCGCAGTTGGTGTTCAACGATTATCGTGAATCAACGACACGGGGTGAAGAGAGAGGGGAGTTAAGCGGGGCGGACAAAAAAGAGAAGGGGGAATAACAAAATGAGGGGTGCAACACGAGGACTTCCCAGGAGGTCACCCATCCTAGTACTACTCTCGCCCAAGCACGTTTAACTGCGGAGTTCTGATGGGATCCGGTGCATTAGTGCTGGTATGATCGCACCCGTAAGCACATGCATGATGAAATGCTATAAGCGACCACCCCTGACCTGATCCCACAACAGGAGGGGAGGGGAGGGGAGGGGAGGGGAGGCCGCTCGTCGTCGAATTTTTACAGGAGTTTCCGGAGGGTGTTTTCCTTGTAGTAGCTATGGAATCGCTACTCCGACCGCCGGATCTTTAGAATTTCACGATGTCATCCCGGGGCCTTGGTTGAGGCAGTTTTGGTGAATTCTGGGACGAAATATCGCGTGGATTGCGGAGGAGGAGGCGTGGCTAGACTTCGGTGCGGGTGGAATAAAATCGAGGGAGGGGCGGTCGTTTGTACCTCACTCTTTGATCGCAGTTGGTGTTCAACGATTATCGTGAATCAACGACACGGGGTGAAGAGAGAGGGGAGTTAAGCGGGGCGGACAAAAAAGAGAAGGGGGAATAACAAAATGAGGGGTGCAACACGAGGACTTCCCAGGAGGTCACCCATCCTAGTACTACTCTCGCCCAAGCACGTTTAACTGCGGAGTTCTGATGGGATCCGGTGCATTAGTGCTGGTATGATCGCACCCGTAAGCACATGCATGATGAAATGCTATAAGCGACCACCCCTGACCTGATCCCACAACAAGGAGGGGAGGGGAGGGGAGGGGAGGCCGCTCGTCGTCGAATTTTTACAGGAGTTTCCGGAGGGTGTTTTCCTTGTAGTAGCTATGGAATCGCTACTCCGACCGCCGGATCTTTAGAATTTCACGATGTCATCCCGGGGCCTTGGTTGAGGCAGTTTTGGTGAATTCTGGGACGAAATATCGCGTGGATTGCGGAGGAGGAGGCGTGGCTAGACTTCGGTGCGGGTGGAATAAAATCGAGGGAGGGGCGGTCGTTTGTACCTCACTCTTTGATCGCAGTTGGTGTTCAACGATTATCGTGAATCAACGACACGGGGTGAAGAGAGAGGGGAGTTAAGCGGGGCGGACAAAAAAGAGAAGGGGGAATAACAAAATGAGGGGTGCAACACGAGGACTTCCCAGGAGGTCACCCATCCTAGTACTACTCTCGCCCAAGCACGTTTAACTGCGGAGTTCTGATGGGATCCGGTGCATTAGTGCTGGTATGATCGCACCCGTAAGCACATGCATGATGAAATGCTATAAGCGACCACCCCTGACCTGATCCCACAACAGGAGGGGAGGGGAGGGGAGGGGAGGGGAGGCCGCTCGTCGTCGAATTTTTACAGGAGTTTCCGGAGGGTGTTTTCCTTGTAGTAGCTATGGAATCGCTACTCCGACCGCCGGATCTTTAGAATTTCACGATGTCATCCCGGGGCCTTGGTTGAGGCAGTTTTGGTGAATTCTGGGACGAAATATCGCGTGGATTGCGGAGGAGGAGGCGTGGCTAGACTTCGGTGCGGGTGGAATAAAATCGAGGGAGGGGCGGTCGTTTGTACCTCACTCTTTGATCGCAGTTGGTGTTCAACGATTATCGTGAATCAACGACACGGGGTGAAGAGAGAGGGGAGTTAAGCGGGGCGGACAAAAAAGAGAAGGGGGAATAACAAAATGAGGGGTGCAACACGAGGACTTCCCAGGAGGTCACCCATCCTAGTACTACTCTCGCCCAAGCACGTTTAACTGCGGAGTTCTGATGGGATCCGGTGCATTAGTGCTGGTATGATCGCACCCGTAAGCACATGCATGATGAAATGCTATAAGCGACCACCCCTGACCTGATCCCACAACAAGGAGGGGAGGGGAGGGGAGGGGAGGCCGCTCGTCGTCGAATTTTTACAGGAGTTTCCGGAGGGTGTTTTCCTTGTAGTAGCTATGGAATCGCTACTCCGACCGCCGGATCTTTAGAATTTCACGATGTCATCCCGGGGCCTTGGTTGAGGCAGTTTTGGTGAATTCTGGGACGAAATATCGCGTGGATTGCGGAGGAGGAGGCGTGGCTAGACTTCGGTGCGGGTGGAATAAAATCGAGGGAGGGGCGGTCGTTTGTACCTCACTCTTTGATCGCAGTTGGTGTTCAACGATTATCGTGAATCAACGACACGGGGTGAAGAGAGAGGGGAGTTAAGCGGGGCGGACAAAAAAGAGAAGGGGGAATAACAAAATGAGGGGTGCAACACGAGGACTTCCCAGGAGGTCACCCATCCTAGTACTACTCTCGCCCAAGCACGTTTAACTGCGGAGTTCTGATGGGATCCGGTGCATTAGTGCTGGTATGATCGCACCCGTAAGCACATGCATGATGAAATGCTATAAGCGACCACCCCTGACCTGATCCCACAACAAGGGGAGGGGAGGGGAGGGGAGGGGAGGCCGCTCGTCGTCGAATTTTTACAGGAGTTTCCGGAGGGTGTTTTCCTTGTAGTAGCTATGGAATCGCTACTCCGACCGCCGGATCTTTAGAATTTCACGATGTCATCCCGGGGCCTTGGTTGAGGCAGTTTTGGTGAATTCTGGGACGAAATATCGCGTGGATTGCGGAGGAGGAGGCGTGGCTAGACTTCGGTGCGGGTGGAATAAAATCGAGGGAGGGGCGGTCGTTTGTACCTCACTCTTTGATCGCAGTTGGTGTTCAACGATTATCGTGAATCAACGACACGGGGTGAAGAGAGAGGGGAGTTAAGCGGGGCGGACAAAAAAGAGAAGGGGGAATAACAAAATGAGGGGTGCAACACGAGGACTTCCCAGGAGGTCACCCATCCTAGTACTACTCTCGCCCAAGCACGTTTAACTGCGGAGTTCTGATGGGATCCGGTGCATTAGTGCTGGTATGATCGCACCCGTAAGCACATGCATGATGAAATGCTATAAGCGACCACCCCTGACCTGATCCCACAACAAGGAGGGGAGGGGAGGGGAGGGGAGGGGAGGCCGCTCGTCGTCGAATTTTTACAGGAGTTTCCGGAGGGTGTTTTCCTTGTAGTAGCTATGGAATCGCTACTCCGACCGCCGGATCTTTAGAATTTCACGATGTCATCCCGGGGCCTTGGTTGAGGCAGTTTTGGTGAATTCTGGGACGAAATATCGCGTGGATTGCGGAGGAGGAGGCGTGGCTAGACTTCGGTGCGGGTGGAATAAAATCGAGGGAGGGGCGGTCGTTTGTACCTCACTCTTTGATCGCAGTTGGTGTTCAACGATTATCGTGAATCAACGACACGGGGTGAAGAGAGAGGGGAGTTAAGCGGGGCGGACAAAAAAGAGAAGGGGGAATAACAAAATGAGGGGTGCAACACGAGGACTTCCCAGGAGGTCACCCATCCTAGTACTACTCTCGCCCAAGCACGTTTAACTGCGGAGTTCTGATGGGATCCGGTGCATTAGTGCTGGTATGATCGCACCCGTAAGCACATGCATGATGAAATGCTATAAGCGACCACCCCTGACCTGATCCCACAACAAGGAGGGGAGGGGAGGGGAGGGGAGGCCGCTCGTCGTCGAATTTTTACAGGAGTTTCCGGAGGGTGTTTTCCTTGTAGTAGCTATGGAATCGCTACTCCGACCGCCGGATCTTTAGAATTTCACGATGTCATCCCGGGGCCTTGGTTGAGGCAGTTTTGGTGAATTCTGGGACGAAATATCGCGTGGATTGCGGAGGAGGAGGCGTGGCTAGACTTCGGTGCGGGTGGAATAAAATCGAGGGAGGGGCGGTCGTTTGTACCTCACTCTTTGATCGCAGTTGGTGTTCAACGATTATCGTGAATCAACGACACGGGGTGAAGAGAGAGGGGAGTTAAGCGGGGCGGACAAAAAAGAGAAGGGGGAATAACAAAATGAGGGGTGCAACACGAGGACTTCCCAGGAGGTCACCCATCCTAGTACTACTCTCGCCCAAGCACGTTTAACTGCGGAGTTCTGATGGGATCCGGTGCATTAGTGCTGGTATGATCGCACCCGTAAGCACATGCATGATGAAATGCTATAAGCGACCACCCCTGACCTGATCCCACAACAAGGAGGGGAGGGGAGGGGAGGGGAGGCCGCTCGTCGTCGAATTTTTACAGGAGTTTCCGGAGGGTGTTTTCCTTGTAGTAGCTATGGAATCGCTACTCCGACCGCCGGATCTTTAGAATTTCACGATGTCATCCCGGGGCCTTGGTTGAGGCAGTTTTGGTGAATTCTGGGACGAAATATCGCGTGGATTGCGGAGGAGGAGGCGTGGCTAGACTTCGGTGCGGGTGGAATAAAATCGAGGGAGGGGCGGTCGTTTGTACCTCACTCTTTGATCGCAGTTGGTGTTCAACGATTATCGTGAATCAACGACACGGGGTGAAGAGAGAGGGGAGTTAAGCGGGGCGGACAAAAAAGAGAAGGGGGAATAACAAAATGAGGGGTGCAACACGAGGACTTCCCAGGAGGTCACCCATCCTAGTACTACTCTCGCCCAAGCACGTTTAACTGCGGAGTTCTGATGGGATCCGGTGCATTAGTGCTGGTATGATCGCACCCGTAAGCACATGCATGATGAAATGCTATAAGCGACCACCCCTGACCTGATCCCACAACAGGAGGGGAGGGGAGGGGAGGGGAGGGGAGGCCGCTCGTCGTCGAATTTTTACAGGAGTTTCCGGAGGGTGTTTTCCTTGTAGTAGCTATGGAATCGCTACTCCGACCGCCGGATCTTTAGAATTTCACGATGTCATCCCGGGGCCTTGGTTGAGGCAGTTTTGGTGAATTCTGGGACGAAATATCGCGTGGATTGCGGAGGAGGAGGCGTGGCTAGACTTCGGTGCGGGTGGAATAAAATCGAGGGAGGGGCGGTCGTTTGTACCTCACTCTTTGATCGCAGTTGGTGTTCAACGATTATCGTGAATCAACGACACGGGGTGAAGAGAGAGGGGAGTTAAGCGGGGCGGACAAAAAAGAGAAGGGGGAATAACAAAATGAGGGGTGCAACACGAGGACTTCCCAGGAGGTCACCCATCCTAGTACTACTCTCGCCCAAGCACGTTTAACTGCGGAGTTCTGATGGGATCCGGTGCATTAGTGCTGGTATGATCGCACCCGTAAGCACATGCATGATGAAATGCTATAAGCGACCACCCCTGACCTGATCCCACAACAAGGAGGGGAGGGGAGGGGAGGGGAGGGGAGGCCGCTCGTCGTCGAATTTTTACAGGAGTTTCCGGAGGGTGTTTTCCTTGTAGTAGCTATGGAATCGCTACTCCGACCGCCGGATCTTTAGAATTTCACGATGTCATCCCGGGGCCTTGGTTGAGGCAGTTTTGGTGAATTCTGGGACGAAATATCGCGTGGATTGCGGAGGAGGAGGCGTGGCTAGACTTCGGTGCGGGTGGAATAAAATCGAGGGAGGGGCGGTCGTTTGTACCTCACTCTTTGATCGCAGTTGGTGTTCAACGATTATCGTGAATCAACGACACGGGGTGAAGAGAGAGGGGAGTTAAGCGGGGCGGACAAAAAAGAGAAGGGGGAATAACAAAATGAGGGGTGCAACACGAGGACTTCCCAGGAGGTCACCCATCCTAGTACTACTCTCGCCCAAGCACGTTTAACTGCGGAGTTCTGATGGGATCCGGTGCATTAGTGCTGGTATGATCGCACCCGTAAGCACATGCATGATGAAATGCTATAAGCGACCACCCCTGACCTGATCCCACAACAAGGAAGGAGGGGAGGGGAGGGGAGGGGAGGCCGCTCGTCGTCGAATTTTTACAGGAGTTTCCGGAGGGTGTTTTCCTTGTAGTAGCTATGGAATCGCTACTCCGACCGCCGGATCTTTAGAATTTCACGATGTCATCCCGGGGCCTTGGTTGAGGCAGTTTTGGTGAATTCTGGGACGAAATATCGCGTGGATTGCGGAGGAGGAGGCGTGGCTAGACTTCGGTGCGGGTGGAATAAAATCGAGGGAGGGGCGGTCGTTTGTACCTCACTCTTTGATCGCAGTTGGTGTTCAACGATTATCGTGAATCAACGACACGGGGTGAAGAGAGAGGGGAGTTAAGCGGGGCGGACAAAAAAGAGAAGGGGGAATAACAAAATGAGGGGTGCAACACGAGGACTTCCCAGGAGGTCACCCATCCTAGTACTACTCTCGCCCAAGCACGTTTAACTGCGGAGTTCTGATGGGATCCGGTGCATTAGTGCTGGTATGATCGCACCCGTAAGCACATGCATGATGAAATGCTATAAGCGACCACCCCTGACCTGATCCCACAACAAGGAGGGGAGGGGAGGGGAGGGGAGGCCGCTCGTCGTCGAATTTTTACAGGAGTTTCCGGAGGGTGTTTTCCTTGTAGTAGCTATGGAATCGCTACTCCGACCGCCGGATCTTTAGAATTTCACGATGTCATCCCGGGGCCTTGGTTGAGGCAGTTTTGGTGAATTCTGGGACGAAATATCGCGTGGATTGCGGAGGAGGAGGCGTGGCTAGACTTCGGTGCGGGTGGAATAAAATCGAGGGAGGGGCGGTCGTTTGTACCTCACTCTTTGATCGCAGTTGGTGTTCAACGATTATCGTGAATCAACGACACGGGGTGAAGAGAGAGGGGAGTTAAGCGGGGCGGACAAAAAAGAGAAGGGGGAATAACAAAATGAGGGGTGCAACACGAGGACTTCCCAGGAGGTCACCCATCCTAGTACTACTCTCGCCCAAGCACGTTTAACTGCGGAGTTCTGATGGGATCCGGTGCATTAGTGCTGGTATGATCGCACCCGTAAGCACATGCATGATGAAATGCTATAAGCGACCACCCCTGACCTGATCCCACAACAGGAGGAGGGGAGGGGAGGGGAGGGGAGGCCGCTCGTCGTCGAATTTTTACAGGAGTTTCCGGAGGGTGTTTTCCTTGTAGTAGCTATGGAATCGCTACTCCGACCGCCGGATCTTTAGAATTTCACGATGTCATCCCGGGGCCTTGGTTGAGGCAGTTTTGGTGAATTCTGGGACGAAATATCGCGTGGATTGCGGAGGAGGAGGCGTGGCTAGACTTCGGTGCGGGTGGAATAAAATCGAGGGAGGGGCGGTCGTTTGTACCTCACTCTTTGATCGCAGTTGGTGTTCAACGATTATCGTGAATCAACGACACGGGGTGAAGAGAGAGGGGAGTTAAGCGGGGCGGACAAAAAAGAGAAGGGGGAATAACAAAATGAGGGGTGCAACACGAGGACTTCCCAGGAGGTCACCCATCCTAGTACTACTCTCGCCCAAGCACGTTTAACTGCGGAGTTCTGATGGGATCCGGTGCATTAGTGCTGGTATGATCGCACCCGTAAGCACATGCATGATGAAATGCTATAAGCGACCACCCCTGACCTGATCCCACAACAAGGAGGGGAGGGGAGGGGAGGGGGGGAGGCCGCTCGTCGTCGAATTTTTACAGGAGTTTCCGGAGGGTGTTTTCCTTGTAGTAGCTATGGAATCGCTACTCCGACCGCCGGATCTTTAGAATTTCACGATGTCATCCCGGGGCCTTGGTTGAGGCAGTTTTGGTGAATTCTGGGACGAAATATCGCGTGGATTGCGGAGGAGGAGGCGTGGCTAGACTTCGGTGCGGGTGGAATAAAATCGAGGGAGGGGCGGTCGTTTGTACCTCACTCTTTGATCGCAGTTGGTGTTCAACGATTATCGTGAATCAACGACACGGGGTGAAGAGAGAGGGGAGTTAAGCGGGGCGGACAAAAAAGAGAAGGGGGAATAACAAAATGAGGGGTGCAACACGAGGACTTCCCAGGAGGTCACCCATCCTAGTACTACTCTCGCCCAAGCACGTTTAACTGCGGAGTTCTGATGGGATCCGGTGCATTAGTGCTGGTATGATCGCACCCGTAAGCACATGCATGATGAAATGCTATAAGCGACCACCCCTGACCTGATCCCACAACAAGGAGGGGAGGGGAGGGGAGGGGAGGCCGCTCGTCGTCGAATTTTTACAGGAGTTTCCGGAGGGTGTTTTCCTTGTAGTAGCTATGGAATCGCTACTCCGACCGCCGGATCTTTAGAATTTCACGATGTCATCCCGGGGCCTTGGTTGAGGCAGTTTTGGTGAATTCTGGGACGAAATATCGCGTGGATTGCGGAGGAGGAGGCGTGGCTAGACTTCGGTGCGGGTGGAATAAAATCGAGGGAGGGGCGGTCGTTTGTACCTCACTCTTTGATCGCAGTTGGTGTTCAACGATTATCGTGAATCAACGACACGGGGTGAAGAGAGAGGGGAGTTAAGCGGGGCGGACAAAAAAGAGAAGGGGGAATAACAAAATGAGGGGTGCAACACGAGGACTTCCCAGGAGGTCACCCATCCTAGTACTACTCTCGCCCAAGCACGTTTAACTGCGGAGTTCTGATGGGATCCGGTGCATTAGTGCTGGTATGATCGCACCCGTAAGCACATGCATGATGAAATGCTATAAGCGACCACCCCTGACCTGATCCCACAACAAGGAGGGGAGGGGAGGGGAGGGGAGGCCGCTCGTCGTCGAATTTTTACAGGAGTTTCCGGAGGGTGTTTTCCTTGTAGTAGCTATGGAATCGCTACTCCGACCGCCGGATCTTTAGAATTTCACGATGTCATCCCGGGGCCTTGGTTGAGGCAGTTTTGGTGAATTCTGGGACGAAATATCGCGTGGATTGCGGAGGAGGAGGCGTGGCTAGACTTCGGTGCGGGTGGAATAAAATCGAGGGAGGGGCGGTCGTTTGTACCTCACTCTTTGATCGCAGTTGGTGTTCAACGATTATCGTGAATCAACGACACGGGGTGAAGAGAGAGGGGAGTTAAGCGGGGCGGACAAAAAAGAGAAGGGGGAATAACAAAATGAGGGGTGCAACACGAGGACTTCCCAGGAGGTCACCCATCCTAGTACTACTCTCGCCCAAGCACGTTTAACTGCGGAGTTCTGATGGGATCCGGTGCATTAGTGCTGGTATGATCGCACCCGTAAGCACATGCATGATGAAATGCTATAAGCGACCACCCCTGACCTGATCCCACAACAAGGAGGGGAGGGGAGGGGAGGGGAGGCCGCTCGTCGTCGAATTTTTACAGGAGTTTCCGGAGGGTGTTTTCCTTGTAGTAGCTATGGAATCGCTACTCCGACCGCCGGATCTTTAGAATTTCACGATGTCATCCCGGGGCCTTGGTTGAGGCAGTTTTGGTGAATTCTGGGACGAAATATCGCGTGGATTGCGGAGGAGGAGGCGTGGCTAGACTTCGGTGCGGGTGGAATAAAATCGAGGGAGGGGCGGTCGTTTGTACCTCACTCTTTGATCGCAGTTGGTGTTCAACGATTATCGTGAATCAACGACACGGGGTGAAGAGAGAGGGGAGTTAAGCGGGGCGGACAAAAAAGAGAAGGGGGAATAACAAAATGAGGGGTGCAACACGAGGACTTCCCAGGAGGTCACCCATCCTAGTACTACTCTCGCCCAAGCACGTTTAACTGCGGAGTTCTGATGGGATCCGGTGCATTAGTGCTGGTATGATCGCACCCGTAAGCACATGCATGATGAAATGCTATAAGCGACCACCCCTGACCTGATCCCACAACAGGAGGGGAGGGGAGGGGAGGGGAGGGGAGGCCGCTCGTCGTCGAATTTTTACAGGAGTTTCCGGAGGGTGTTTTCCTTGTAGTAGCTATGGAATCGCTACTCCGACCGCCGGATCTTTAGAATTTCACGATGTCATCCCGGGGCCTTGGTTGAGGCAGTTTTGGTGAATTCTGGGACGAAATATCGCGTGGATTGCGGAGGAGGAGGCGTGGCTAGACTTCGGTGCGGGTGGAATAAAATCGAGGGAGGGGCGGTCGTTTGTACCTCACTCTTTGATCGCAGTTGGTGTTCAACGATTATCGTGAATCAACGACACGGGGTGAAGAGAGAGGGGAGTTAAGCGGGGCGGACAAAAAAGAGAAGGGGGAATAACAAAATGAGGGGTGCAACACGAGGACTTCCCAGGAGGTCACCCATCCTAGTACTACTCTCGCCCAAGCACGTTTAACTGCGGAGTTCTGATGGGATCCGGTGCATTAGTGCTGGTATGATCGCACCCGTAAGCACATGCATGATGAAATGCTATAAGCGACCACCCCTGACCTGATCCCACAACAAGGAGGGGAGGGGAGGGGAGGGGAGGGGAGGCCGCTCGTCGTCGAATTTTTACAGGAGTTTCCGGAGGGTGTTTTCCTTGTAGTAGCTATGGAATCGCTACTCCGACCGCCGGATCTTTAGAATTTCACGATGTCATCCCGGGGCCTTGGTTGAGGCAGTTTTGGTGAATTCTGGGACGAAATATCGCGTGGATTGCGGAGGAGGAGGCGTGGCTAGACTTCGGTGCGGGTGGAATAAAATCGAGGGAGGGGCGGTCGTTTGTACCTCACTCTTTGATCGCAGTTGGTGTTCAACGATTATCGTGAATCAACGACACGGGGTGAAGAGAGAGGGGAGTTAAGCGGGGCGGACAAAAAAGAGAAGGGGGAATAACAAAATGAGGGGTGCAACACGAGGACTTCCCAGGAGGTCACCCATCCTAGTACTACTCTCGCCCAAGCACGTTTAACTGCGGAGTTCTGATGGGATCCGGTGCATTAGTGCTGGTATGATCGCACCCGTAAGCACATGCATGATGAAATGCTATAAGCGACCACCCCTGACCTGATCCCACAACAAGGAGGGGAGGGGAGGGGAGGGGAGGCCGCTCGTCGTCGAATTTTTACAGGAGTTTCCGGAGGGTGTTTTCCTTGTAGTAGCTATGGAATCGCTACTCCGACCGCCGGATCTTTAGAATTTCACGATGTCATCCCGGGGCCTTGGTTGAGGCAGTTTTGGTGAATTCTGGGACGAAATATCGCGTGGATTGCGGAGGAGGAGGCGTGGCTAGACTTCGGTGCGGGTGGAATAAAATCGAGGGAGGGGCGGTCGTTTGTACCTCACTCTTTGATCGCAGTTGGTGTTCAACGATTATCGTGAATCAACGACACGGGGTGAAGAGAGAGGGGAGTTAAGCGGGGCGGACAAAAAAGAGAAGGGGGAATAACAAAATGAGGGGTGCAACACGAGGACTTCCCAGGAGGTCACCCATCCTAGTACTACTCTCGCCCAAGCACGTTTAACTGCGGAGTTCTGATGGGATCCGGTGCATTAGTGCTGGTATGATCGCACCCGTAAGCACATGCATGATGAAATGCTATAAGCGACCACCCCTGACCTGATCCCACAACAGGAGGGGAGGGGAGGGGAGGGGAGGGGAGGCCGCTCGTCGTCGAATTTTTACAGGAGTTTCCGGAGGGTGTTTTCCTTGTAGTAGCTATGGAATCGCTACTCCGACCGCCGGATCTTTAGAATTTCACGATGTCATCCCGGGGCCTTGGTTGAGGCAGTTTTGGTGAATTCTGGGACGAAATATCGCGTGGATTGCGGAGGAGGAGGCGTGGCTAGACTTCGGTGCGGGTGGAATAAAATCGAGGGAGGGGCGGTCGTTTGTACCTCACTCTTTGATCGCAGTTGGTGTTCAACGATTATCGTGAATCAACGACACGGGGTGAAGAGAGAGGGGAGTTAAGCGGGGCGGACAAAAAAGAGAAGGGGGAATAACAAAATGAGGGGTGCAACACGAGGACTTCCCAGGAGGTCACCCATCCTAGTACTACTCTCGCCCAAGCACGTTTAACTGCGGAGTTCTGATGGGATCCGGTGCATTAGTGCTGGTATGATCGCACCCGTAAGCACATGCATGATGAAATGCTATAAGCGACCACCCCTGACCTGATCCCACAACAGGAGGGGAGGGGAGGGGAGGGGAGGGGAGGCCGCTCGTCGTCGAATTTTTACAGGAGTTTCCGGAGGGTGTTTTCCTTGTAGTAGCTATGGAATCGCTACTCCGACCGCCGGATCTTTAGAATTTCACGATGTCATCCCGGGGCCTTGGTTGAGGCAGTTTTGGTGAATTCTGGGACGAAATATCGCGTGGATTGCGGAGGAGGAGGCGTGGCTAGACTTCGGTGCGGGTGGAATAAAATCGAGGGAGGGGCGGTCGTTTGTACCTCACTCTTTGATCGCAGTTGGTGTTCAACGATTATCGTGAATCAACGACACGGGGTGAAGAGAGAGGGGAGTTAAGCGGGGCGGACAAAAAAGAGAAGGGGGAATAACAAAATGAGGGGTGCAACACGAGGACTTCCCAGGAGGTCACCCATCCTAGTACTACTCTCGCCCAAGCACGTTTAACTGCGGAGTTCTGATGGGATCCGGTGCATTAGTGCTGGTATGATCGCACCCGTAAGCACATGCATGATGAAATGCTATAAGCGACCACCCCTGACCTGATCCCACAACAAGGAGGGGAGGGGAGGGGAGGGGAGGCCGCTCGTCGTCGAATTTTTACAGGAGTTTCCGGAGGGTGTTTTCCTTGTAGTAGCTATGGAATCGCTACTCCGACCGCCGGATCTTTAGAATTTCACGATGTCATCCCGGGGCCTTGGTTGAGGCAGTTTTGGTGAATTCTGGGACGAAATATCGCGTGGATTGCGGAGGAGGAGGCGTGGCTAGACTTCGGTGCGGGTGGAATAAAATCGAGGGAGGGGCGGTCGTTTGTACCTCACTCTTTGATCGCAGTTGGTGTTCAACGATTATCGTGAATCAACGACACGGGGTGAAGAGAGAGGGGAGTTAAGCGGGGCGGACAAAAAAGAGAAGGGGGAATAACAAAATGAGGGGTGCAACACGAGGACTTCCCAGGAGGTCACCCATCCTAGTACTACTCTCGCCCAAGCACGTTTAACTGCGGAGTTCTGATGGGATCCGGTGCATTAGTGCTGGTATGATCGCACCCGTAAGCACATGCATGATGAAATGCTATAAGCGACCACCCCTGACCTGATCCCACAACAAGGAGGGGAGGGGAGGGGAGGGGAGGCCGCTCGTCGTCGAATTTTTACAGGAGTTTCCGGAGGGTGTTTTCCTTGTAGTAGCTATGGAATCGCTACTCCGACCGCCGGATCTTTAGAATTTCACGATGTCATCCCGGGGCCTTGGTTGAGGCAGTTTTGGTGAATTCTGGGACGAAATATCGCGTGGATTGCGGAGGAGGAGGCGTGGCTAGACTTCGGTGCGGGTGGAATAAAATCGAGGGAGGGGCGGTCGTTTGTACCTCACTCTTTGATCGCAGTTGGTGTTCAACGATTATCGTGAATCAACGACACGGGGTGAAGAGAGAGGGGAGTTAAGCGGGGCGGACAAAAAAGAGAAGGGGGAATAACAAAATGAGGGGTGCAACACGAGGACTTCCCAGGAGGTCACCCATCCTAGTACTACTCTCGCCCAAGCACGTTTAACTGCGGAGTTCTGATGGGATCCGGTGCATTAGTGCTGGTATGATCGCACCCGTAAGCACATGCATGATGAAATGCTATAAGCGACCACCCCTGACCTGATCCCACAACAAGGAGGGGAGGGGAGGGGAGGGGAGGCCGCTCGTCGTCGAATTTTTACAGGAGTTTCCGGAGGGTGTTTTCCTTGTAGTAGCTATGGAATCGCTACTCCGACCGCCGGATCTTTAGAATTTCACGATGTCATCCCGGGGCCTTGGTTGAGGCAGTTTTGGTGAATTCTGGGACGAAATATCGCGTGGATTGCGGAGGAGGAGGCGTGGCTAGACTTCGGTGCGGGTGGAATAAAATCGAGGGAGGGGCGGTCGTTTGTACCTCACTCTTTGATCGCAGTTGGTGTTCAACGATTATCGTGAATCAACGACACGGGGTGAAGAGAGAGGGGAGTTAAGCGGGGCGGACAAAAAAGAGAAGGGGGAATAACAAAATGAGGGGTGCAACACGAGGACTTCCCAGGAGGTCACCCATCCTAGTACTACTCTCGCCCAAGCACGTTTAACTGCGGAGTTCTGATGGGATCCGGTGCATTAGTGCTGGTATGATCGCACCCGTAAGCACATGCATGATGAAATGCTATAAGCGACCACCCCTGACCTGATCCCACAACAAGGAGGGGAGGGGAGGGGAGGGGAGGCCGCTCGTCGTCGAATTTTTACAGGAGTTTCCGGAGGGTGTTTTCCTTGTAGTAGCTATGGAATCGCTACTCCGACCGCCGGATCTTTAGAATTTCACGATGTCATCCCGGGGCCTTGGTTGAGGCAGTTTTGGTGAATTCTGGGACGAAATATCGCGTGGATTGCGGAGGAGGAGGCGTGGCTAGACTTCGGTGCGGGTGGAATAAAATCGAGGGAGGGGCGGTCGTTTGTACCTCACTCTTTGATCGCAGTTGGTGTTCAACGATTATCGTGAATCAACGACACGGGGTGAAGAGAGAGGGGAGTTAAGCGGGGCGGACAAAAAAGAGAAGGGGGAATAACAAAATGAGGGGTGCAACACGAGGACTTCCCAGGAGGTCACCCATCCTAGTACTACTCTCGCCCAAGCACGTTTAACTGCGGAGTTCTGATGGGATCCGGTGCATTAGTGCTGGTATGATCGCACCCGTAAGCACATGCATGATGAAATGCTATAAGCGACCACCCCTGACCTGATCCCACAACAAGGAGGGGAGGGGAGGGGAGGGGAGGCCGCTCGTCGTCGAATTTTTACAGGAGTTTCCGGAGGGTGTTTTCCTTGTAGTAGCTATGGAATCGCTACTCCGACCGCCGGATCTTTAGAATTTCACGATGTCATCCCGGGGCCTTGGTTGAGGCAGTTTTGGTGAATTCTGGGACGAAATATCGCGTGGATTGCGGAGGAGGAGGCGTGGCTAGACTTCGGTGCGGGTGGAATAAAATCGAGGGAGGGGCGGTCGTTTGTACCTCACTCTTTGATCGCAGTTGGTGTTCAACGATTATCGTGAATCAACGACACGGGGTGAAGAGAGAGGGGAGTTAAGCGGGGCGGACAAAAAAGAGAAGGGGGAATAACAAAATGAGGGGTGCAACACGAGGACTTCCCAGGAGGTCACCCATCCTAGTACTACTCTCGCCCAAGCACGTTTAACTGCGGAGTTCTGATGGGATCCGGTGCATTAGTGCTGGTATGATCGCACCCGTAAGCACATGCATGATGAAATGCTATAAGCGACCACCCCTGACCTGATCCCACAACAAGGGGAGGGGAGGGGAGGGGAGGGGAGGCCGCTCGTCGTCGAATTTTTACAGGAGTTTCCGGAGGGTGTTTTCCTTGTAGTAGCTATGGAATCGCTACTCCGACCGCCGGATCTTTAGAATTTCACGATGTCATCCCGGGGCCTTGGTTGAGGCAGTTTTGGTGAATTCTGGGACGAAATATCGCGTGGATTGCGGAGGAGGAGGCGTGGCTAGACTTCGGTGCGGGTGGAATAAAATCGAGGGAGGGGCGGTCGTTTGTACCTCACTCTTTGATCGCAGTTGGTGTTCAACGATTATCGTGAATCAACGACACGGGGTGAAGAGAGAGGGGAGTTAAGCGGGGCGGACAAAAAAGAGAAGGGGGAATAACAAAATGAGGGGTGCAACACGAGGACTTCCCAGGAGGTCACCCATCCTAGTACTACTCTCGCCCAAGCACGTTTAACTGCGGAGTTCTGATGGGATCCGGTGCATTAGTGCTGGTATGATCGCACCCGTAAGCACATGCATGATGAAATGCTATAAGCGACCACCCCTGACCTGATCCCACAACAAGGAGGGGAGGGGAGGGGAGGGGAGGCCGCTCGTCGTCGAATTTTTACAGGAGTTTCCGGAGGGTGTTTTCCTTGTAGTAGCTATGGAATCGCTACTCCGACCGCCGGATCTTTAGAATTTCACGATGTCATCCCGGGGCCTTGGTTGAGGCAGTTTTGGTGAATTCTGGGACGAAATATCGCGTGGATTGCGGAGGAGGAGGCGTGGCTAGACTTCGGTGCGGGTGGAATAAAATCGAGGGAGGGGCGGTCGTTTGTACCTCACTCTTTGATCGCAGTTGGTGTTCAACGATTATCGTGAATCAACGACACGGGGTGAAGAGAGAGGGGAGTTAAGCGGGGCGGACAAAAAAGAGAAGGGGGAATAACAAAATGAGGGGTGCAACACGAGGACTTCCCAGGAGGTCACCCATCCTAGTACTACTCTCGCCCAAGCACGTTTAACTGCGGAGTTCTGATGGGATCCGGTGCATTAGTGCTGGTATGATCGCACCCGTAAGCACATGCATGATGAAATGCTATAAGCGACCACCCCTGACCTGATCCCACAACAAGGAGGGGAGGGGAGGGGAGGGGAGGCCGCTCGTCGTCGAATTTTTACAGGAGTTTCCGGAGGGTGTTTTCCTTGTAGTAGCTATGGAATCGCTACTCCGACCGCCGGATCTTTAGAATTTCACGATGTCATCCCGGGGCCTTGGTTGAGGCAGTTTTGGTGAATTCTGGGACGAAATATCGCGTGGATTGCGGAGGAGGAGGCGTGGCTAGACTTCGGTGCGGGTGGAATAAAATCGAGGGAGGGGCGGTCGTTTGTACCTCACTCTTTGATCGCAGTTGGTGTTCAACGATTATCGTGAATCAACGACACGGGGTGAAGAGAGAGGGGAGTTAAGCGGGGCGGACAAAAAAGAGAAGGGGGAATAACAAAATGAGGGGTGCAACACGAGGACTTCCCAGGAGGTCACCCATCCTAGTACTACTCTCGCCCAAGCACGTTTAACTGCGGAGTTCTGATGGGATCCGGTGCATTAGTGCTGGTATGATCGCACCCGTAAGCACATGCATGATGAAATGCTATAAGCGACCACCCCTGACCTGATCCCACAACAAGGGGAGGGGAGGGGAGGGGAGGGGAGGCCGCTCGTCGTCGAATTTTTACAGGAGTTTCCGGAGGGTGTTTTCCTTGTAGTAGCTATGGAATCGCTACTCCGACCGCCGGATCTTTAGAATTTCACGATGTCATCCCGGGGCCTTGGTTGAGGCAGTTTTGGTGAATTCTGGGACGAAATATCGCGTGGATTGCGGAGGAGGAGGCGTGGCTAGACTTCGGTGCGGGTGGAATAAAATCGAGGGAGGGGCGGTCGTTTGTACCTCACTCTTTGATCGCAGTTGGTGTTCAACGATTATCGTGAATCAACGACACGGGGTGAAGAGAGAGGGGAGTTAAGCGGGGCGGACAAAAAAGAGAAGGGGGAATAACAAAATGAGGGGTGCAACACGAGGACTTCCCAGGAGGTCACCCATCCTAGTACTACTCTCGCCCAAGCACGTTTAACTGCGGAGTTCTGATGGGATCCGGTGCATTAGTGCTGGTATGATCGCACCCGTAAGCACATGCATGATGAAATGCTATAAGCGACCACCCCTGACCTGATCCCACAACAAGGAGGGGAGGGGAGGGGAGGGGAGGCCGCTCGTCGTCGAATTTTTACAGGAGTTTCCGGAGGGTGTTTTCCTTGTAGTAGCTATGGAATCGCTACTCCGACCGCCGGATCTTTAGAATTTCACGATGTCATCCCGGGGCCTTGGTTGAGGCAGTTTTGGTGAATTCTGGGACGAAATATCGCGTGGATTGCGGAGGAGGAGGCGTGGCTAGACTTCGGTGCGGGTGGAATAAAATCGAGGGAGGGGCGGTCGTTTGTACCTCACTCTTTGATCGCAGTTGGTGTTCAACGATTATCGTGAATCAACGACACGGGGTGAAGAGAGAGGGGAGTTAAGCGGGGCGGACAAAAAAGAGAAGGGGGAATAACAAAATGAGGGGTGCAACACGAGGACTTCCCAGGAGGTCACCCATCCTAGTACTACTCTCGCCCAAGCACGTTTAACTGCGGAGTTCTGATGGGATCCGGTGCATTAGTGCTGGTATGATCGCACCCGTAAGCACATGCATGATGAAATGCTATAAGCGACCACCCCTGACCTGATCCCACAACAAGGGGAGGGGAGGGGAGGGGAGGGGAGGCCGCTCGTCGTCGAATTTTTACAGGAGTTTCCGGAGGGTGTTTTCCTTGTAGTAGCTATGGAATCGCTACTCCGACCGCCGGATCTTTAGAATTTCACGATGTCATCCCGGGGCCTTGGTTGAGGCAGTTTTGGTGAATTCTGGGACGAAATATCGCGTGGATTGCGGAGGAGGAGGCGTGGCTAGACTTCGGTGCGGGTGGAATAAAATCGAGGGAGGGGCGGTCGTTTGTACCTCACTCTTTGATCGCAGTTGGTGTTCAACGATTATCGTGAATCAACGACACGGGGTGAAGAGAGAGGGGAGTTAAGCGGGGCGGACAAAAAAGAGAAGGGGGAATAACAAAATGAGGGGTGCAACACGAGGACTTCCCAGGAGGTCACCCATCCTAGTACTACTCTCGCCCAAGCACGTTTAACTGCGGAGTTCTGATGGGATCCGGTGCATTAGTGCTGGTATGATCGCACCCGTAAGCACATGCATGATGAAATGCTATAAGCGACCACCCCTGACCTGATCCCACAACAAGGGGAGGGGAGGGGAGGGGAGGGGAGGCCGCTCGTCGTCGAATTTTTACAGGAGTTTCCGGAGGGTGTTTTCCTTGTAGTAGCTATGGAATCGCTACTCCGACCGCCGGATCTTTAGAATTTCACGATGTCATCCCGGGGCCTTGGTTGAGGCAGTTTTGGTGAATTCTGGGACGAAATATCGCGTGGATTGCGGAGGAGGAGGCGTGGCTAGACTTCGGTGCGGGTGGAATAAAATCGAGGGAGGGGCGGTCGTTTGTACCTCACTCTTTGATCGCAGTTGGTGTTCAACGATTATCGTGAATCAACGACACGGGGTGAAGAGAGAGGGGAGTTAAGCGGGGCGGACAAAAAAGAGAAGGGGGAATAACAAAATGAGGGGTGCAACACGAGGACTTCCCAGGAGGTCACCCATCCTAGTACTACTCTCGCCCAAGCACGTTTAACTGCGGAGTTCTGATGGGATCCGGTGCATTAGTGCTGGTATGATCGCACCCGTAAGCACATGCATGATGAAATGCTATAAGCGACCACCCCTGACCTGATCCCACAACAAGGGGAGGGGAGGGGAGGGGAGGGGAGGCCGCTCGTCGTCGAATTTTTACAGGAGTTTCCGGAGGGTGTTTTCCTTGTAGTAGCTATGGAATCGCTACTCCGACCGCCGGATCTTTAGAATTTCACGATGTCATCCCGGGGCCTTGGTTGAGGCAGTTTTGGTGAATTCTGGGACGAAATATCGCGTGGATTGCGGAGGAGGAGGCGTGGCTAGACTTCGGTGCGGGTGGAATAAAATCGAGGGAGGGGCGGTCGTTTGTACCTCACTCTTTGATCGCAGTTGGTGTTCAACGATTATCGTGAATCAACGACACGGGGTGAAGAGAGAGGGGAGTTAAGCGGGGCGGACAAAAAAGAGAAGGGGGAATAACAAAATGAGGGGTGCAACACGAGGACTTCCCAGGAGGTCACCCATCCTAGTACTACTCTCGCCCAAGCACGTTTAACTGCGGAGTTCTGATGGGATCCGGTGCATTAGTGCTGGTATGATCGCACCCGTAAGCACATGCATGATGAAATGCTATAAGCGACCACCCCTGACCTGATCCCACAACAAGGAGGGGAGGGGAGGGGAGGGGAGGCCGCTCGTCGTCGAATTTTTACAGGAGTTTCCGGAGGGTGTTTTCCTTGTAGTAGCTATGGAATCGCTACTCCGACCGCCGGATCTTTAGAATTTCACGATGTCATCCCGGGGCCTTGGTTGAGGCAGTTTTGGTGAATTCTGGGACGAAATATCGCGTGGATTGCGGAGGAGGAGGCGTGGCTAGACTTCGGTGCGGGTGGAATAAAATCGAGGGAGGGGCGGTCGTTTGTACCTCACTCTTTGATCGCAGTTGGTGTTCAACGATTATCGTGAATCAACGACACGGGGTGAAGAGAGAGGGGAGTTAAGCGGGGCGGACAAAAAAGAGAAGGGGGAATAACAAAATGAGGGGTGCAACACGAGGACTTCCCAGGAGGTCACCCATCCTAGTACTACTCTCGCCCAAGCACGTTTAACTGCGGAGTTCTGATGGGATCCGGTGCATTAGTGCTGGTATGATCGCACCCGTAAGCACATGCATGATGAAATGCTATAAGCGACCACCCCTGACCTGATCCCACAACAAGGGGAGGGGAGGGGAGGGGAGGGGAGGCCGCTCGTCGTCGAATTTTTACAGGAGTTTCCGGAGGGTGTTTTCCTTGTAGTAGCTATGGAATCGCTACTCCGACCGCCGGATCTTTAGAATTTCACGATGTCATCCCGGGGCCTTGGTTGAGGCAGTTTTGGTGAATTCTGGGACGAAATATCGCGTGGATTGCGGAGGAGGAGGCGTGGCTAGACTTCGGTGCGGGTGGAATAAAATCGAGGGAGGGGCGGTCGTTTGTACCTCACTCTTTGATCGCAGTTGGTGTTCAACGATTATCGTGAATCAACGACACGGGGTGAAGAGAGAGGGGAGTTAAGCGGGGCGGACAAAAAAGAGAAGGGGGAATAACAAAATGAGGGGTGCAACACGAGGACTTCCCAGGAGGTCACCCATCCTAGTACTACTCTCGCCCAAGCACGTTTAACTGCGGAGTTCTGATGGGATCCGGTGCATTAGTGCTGGTATGATCGCACCCGTAAGCACATGCATGATGAAATGCTATAAGCGACCACCCCTGACCTGATCCCACAACAAGGAGGGGAGGGGAGGGGAGGGGAGGCCGCTCGTCGTCGAATTTTTACAGGAGTTTCCGGAGGGTGTTTTCCTTGTAGTAGCTATGGAATCGCTACTCCGACCGCCGGATCTTTAGAATTTCACGATGTCATCCCGGGGCCTTGGTTGAGGCAGTTTTGGTGAATTCTGGGACGAAATATCGCGTGGATTGCGGAGGAGGAGGCGTGGCTAGACTTCGGTGCGGGTGGAATAAAATCGAGGGAGGGGCGGTCGTTTGTACCTCACTCTTTGATCGCAGTTGGTGTTCAACGATTATCGTGAATCAACGACACGGGGTGAAGAGAGAGGGGAGTTAAGCGGGGCGGACAAAAAAGAGAAGGGGGAATAACAAAATGAGGGGTGCAACACGAGGACTTCCCAGGAGGTCACCCATCCTAGTACTACTCTCGCCCAAGCACGTTTAACTGCGGAGTTCTGATGGGATCCGGTGCATTAGTGCTGGTATGATCGCACCCGTAAGCACATGCATGATGAAATGCTATAAGCGACCACCCCTGACCTGATCCCACAACAAGGAGGGGAGGGGAGGGGAGGGGAGGCCGCTCGTCGTCGAATTTTTACAGGAGTTTCCGGAGGGTGTTTTCCTTGTAGTAGCTATGGAATCGCTACTCCGACCGCCGGATCTTTAGAATTTCACGATGTCATCCCGGGGCCTTGGTTGAGGCAGTTTTGGTGAATTCTGGGACGAAATATCGCGTGGATTGCGGAGGAGGAGGCGTGGCTAGACTTCGGTGCGGGTGGAATAAAATCGAGGGAGGGGCGGTCGTTTGTACCTCACTCTTTGATCGCAGTTGGTGTTCAACGATTATCGTGAATCAACGACACGGGGTGAAGAGAGAGGGGAGTTAAGCGGGGCGGACAAAAAAGAGAAGGGGGAATAACAAAATGAGGGGTGCAACACGAGGACTTCCCAGGAGGTCACCCATCCTAGTACTACTCTCGCCCAAGCACGTTTAACTGCGGAGTTCTGATGGGATCCGGTGCATTAGTGCTGGTATGATCGCACCCGTAAGCACATGCATGATGAAATGCTATAAGCGACCACCCCTGACCTGATCCCACAACAAGGAGGGGAGGGGAGGGGAGGGGAGGCCGCTCGTCGTCGAATTTTTACAGGAGTTTCCGGAGGGTGTTTTCCTTGTAGTAGCTATGGAATCGCTACTCCGACCGCCGGATCTTTAGAATTTCACGATGTCATCCCGGGGCCTTGGTTGAGGCAGTTTTGGTGAATTCTGGGACGAAATATCGCGTGGATTGCGGAGGAGGAGGCGTGGCTAGACTTCGGTGCGGGTGGAATAAAATCGAGGGAGGGGCGGTCGTTTGTACCTCACTCTTTGATCGCAGTTGGTGTTCAACGATTATCGTGAATCAACGACACGGGGTGAAGAGAGAGGGGAGTTAAGCGGGGCGGACAAAAAAGAGAAGGGGGAATAACAAAATGAGGGGTGCAACACGAGGACTTCCCAGGAGGTCACCCATCCTAGTACTACTCTCGCCCAAGCACGTTTAACTGCGGAGTTCTGATGGGATCCGGTGCATTAGTGCTGGTATGATCGCACCCGTAAGCACATGCATGATGAAATGCTATAAGCGACCACCCCTGACCTGATCCCACAACAAGGAGGGGAGGGGAGGGGAGGGGAGGCCGCTCGTCGTCGAATTTTTACAGGAGTTTCCGGAGGGTGTTTTCCTTGTAGTAGCTATGGAATCGCTACTCCGACCGCCGGATCTTTAGAATTTCACGATGTCATCCCGGGGCCTTGGTTGAGGCAGTTTTGGTGAATTCTGGGACGAAATATCGCGTGGATTGCGGAGGAGGAGGCGTGGCTAGACTTCGGTGCGGGTGGAATAAAATCGAGGGAGGGGCGGTCGTTTGTACCTCACTCTTTGATCGCAGTTGGTGTTCAACGATTATCGTGAATCAACGACACGGGGTGAAGAGAGAGGGGAGTTAAGCGGGGCGGACAAAAAAGAGAAGGGGGAATAACAAAATGAGGGGTGCAACACGAGGACTTCCCAGGAGGTCACCCATCCTAGTACTACTCTCGCCCAAGCACGTTTAACTGCGGAGTTCTGATGGGATCCGGTGCATTAGTGCTGGTATGATCGCACCCGTAAGCACATGCATGATGAAATGCTATAAGCGACCACCCCTGACCTGATCCCACAACAAGGAGGGGAGGGGAGGGGAGGGGAGGCCGCTCGTCGTCGAATTTTTACAGGAGTTTCCGGAGGGTGTTTTCCTTGTAGTAGCTATGGAATCGCTACTCCGACCGCCGGATCTTTAGAATTTCACGATGTCATCCCGGGGCCTTGGTTGAGGCAGTTTTGGTGAATTCTGGGACGAAATATCGCGTGGATTGCGGAGGAGGAGGCGTGGCTAGACTTCGGTGCGGGTGGAATAAAATCGAGGGAGGGGCGGTCGTTTGTACCTCACTCTTTGATCGCAGTTGGTGTTCAACGATTATCGTGAATCAACGACACGTG
>CM045920.1:6135523-6161222 GCA_025169955.1 Salix arbutifolia
ATTCTGGGACGAAATATCGCGTGGATTGCGGAGGAGGAGGCGTGGCTAGACTTCGGTGCGGGTGGAATAAAATCGAGGGAGGGGCGGTCGTTTGTACCTCACTCTTTGATCGCAGTTGGTGTTCAACGATTATCGTGAATCAACGACACGGGGTGAAGAGAGAGGGGAGTTAAGCGGGGCGGACAAAAAAGAGAAGGGGGAATAACAAAATGAGGGGTGCAACACGAGGACTTCCCAGGAGGTCACCCATCCTAGTACTACTCTCGCCCAAGCACGTTTAACTGCGGAGTTCTGATGGGATCCGGTGCATTAGTGCTGGTATGATCGCACCCGTAAGCACATGCATGATGAAATGCTATAAGCGACCACCCCTGACCTGATCCCACAACAAGGAGGGGAGGGGAGGGGAGGGGAGGGGAGGGGAGGCCGCTCGTCGTCGAATTTTTACAGGAGTTTCCGGAGGGTGTTTTCCTTGTAGTAGCTATGGAATCGCTACTCCGACCGCCGGATCTTTAGAATTTCACGATGTCATCCCGGGGCCTTGGTTGAGGCAGTTTTGGTGAATTCTGGGACGAAATATCGCGTGGATTGCGGAGGAGGAGGCGTGGCTAGACTTCGGTGCGGGTGGAATAAAATCGAGGGAGGGGCGGTCGTTTGTACCTCACTCTTTGATCGCAGTTGGTGTTCAACGATTATCGTGAATCAACGACACGGGGTGAAGAGAGAGGGGAGTTAAGCGGGGGCGGACAAAAAAGAGAAGGGGGAATAACAAAATGAGGGGTGCAACACGAGGACTTCCCAGGAGGTCACCCATCCTAGTACTACTCTCGCCCAAGCACGTTTAACTGCGGAGTTCTGATGGGATCCGGTGCATTAGTGCTGGTATGATCGCACCCGTAAGCACATGCATGATGAAATGCTATAAGCGACCACCCCTGACCTGATCCCACAACAAGGAGGGGAGGGGAGGGGGAGGCCGCTCGTCGTCGAATTTTTACAGGAGTTTCCGGAGGGTGTTTTCCTTGTAGTGGCTATGGAATCGCTACTCCGACCGCCGGATCTTTAGAATTTCACGATGTCATCCCGGGGCCTTGGTTGAGGCAGAGTTTTGGTGAATTCTGGGACGAAATATCGCGTGGATTGCGGAGGAGGAGGCGTGGCTAGACTTCGGTGCGGGTGGAATAAAATCGAGGGAGGGGCGGTCGTTTGTACCTCACTCTTTGATCGCAGTTGGTGTTCAACGATTATCGTGAATCAACGACACGGGGTGAAGAGAGAGGGGAGTTAAGCGGGGCGGACAAAAAAGAGAAGGGGGAATAACAAAATGAGGGGTGCAACACGAGGACTTCCCAGGAGGTCACCCATCCTAGTACTACTCTCGCCCAAGCACGTTTAACTGCGGAGTTCTGATGGGATCCGGTGCATTAGTGCTGGTATGATCGCACCCGTAAGCACATGCATGATGAAATGCTATAAGCGACCACCCCTGACCTGATCCCACAACAAGGAGGGGAGGGGAGGGGAGGGGAGGGGAGGCCGCTCGTCGTCGAATTTTTACAGGAGTTTCCGGAGGGTGTTTTCCTTGTAGTAGCTATGGAATCGCTACTCCGACCGCCGGATCTTTAGAATTTCACGATGTCATCCCGGGGCCTTGGTTGAGGCAGTTTTGGTGAATTCTGGGACGAAATATCGCGTGGATTGCGGAGGAGGAGGCGTGGCTAGACTTCGGTGCGGGTGGAATAAAATCGAGGGAGGGGCGGTCGTTTGTACCTCACTCTTTGATCGCAGTTGGTGTTCAACGATTATCGTGAATCAACGACACGGGGTGAAGAGAGAGGGGAGTTAAGCGGGGCGGACAAAAAAGAGAAGGGGGAATAACAAAATGAGGGGTGCAACACGAGGACTTCCCAGGAGGTCACCCATCCTAGTACTACTCTCGCCCAAGCACGTTTAACTGCGGAGTTCTGATGGGATCCGGTGCATTAGTGCTGGTATGATCGCACCCGTAAGCACATGCATGATGAAATGCTATAAGCGACCACCCCTGACCTGATCCCACAACAAGGAGGGGAGGGGGAGGGGAGGGGAGGGGAGGGTAGGCCGCTCGTCGTCGAATTTTTACAGGAGTTTCCGGAGGGTGTTTTCCTTGTAGTAGCTATGGAATCGCTACTCCGACCGCCGGATCTTTAGAATTTCACGATGTCATCCCGGGGCCTTGGTTGAGGCAGTTTTGGTGAATTCTGGGACGAAATATCGCGTGGATTGCGGAGGAGGAGGCGTGGCTAGACTTCGGTGCGGGTGGAATAAAATCGAGGGAGGGGCGGTCGTTTGTACCTCACTCTTTGATCGCAGTTGGTGTTCAACGATTATCGTGAATCAACGACACGGGGTGAAGAGAGAGGGGAGTTAAGCGGGGCGGACAAAAAAGAGAAGGGGGAATAACAAAATGAGGGGTGCAACACGAGGACTTCCCAGGAGGTCACCCATCCTAGTACTACTCTCGCCCAAGCACGTTTAACTGCGGAGTTCTGATGGGATCCGGTGCATTAGTGCTGGTATGATCGCACCCGTAAGCACATGCATGATGAAATGCTATAAGCGACCACCCCTGACCTGATCCCACAACAAGGAGGGGAGGGGAGGGGAGGGGAGGGGAGGGCCGCTCGTCGTCGAATTTTTACAGGAGTTTCCGGAGGGTGTTTTCCTTGTAGTGGCTATGGAATCGCTACTCCGACCGCCGGATCTTTAGAATTTCACGATGTCATCCCGGGGCCTTGGTTGAGGCAGTTTTGGTGAATTCTGGGACGAAATATCGCGTGGATTGCGGAGGAGGAGGCGTGGCTAGACTTCGGTGCGGGTGGAATAAAATCGAGGGAGGGGCGGTCGTTTGTACCTCACTCTTTGATCGCAGTTGGTGTTCAACGATTATCGTGAATCAACGACACGGGGTGAAGAGAGAGGGGAGTTAAGCGGGGCGGACAAAAAAGAGAAGGGGGAATAACAAAATGAGGGGTGCAACACGAGGACTTCCCAGGAGGTCACCCATCCTAGTACTACTCTCGCCCAAGCACGTTTAACTGCGGAGTTCTGATGGGATCCGGTGCATTAGTGCTGGTATGATCGCACCCGTAAGCACATGCATGATGAAATGCTATAAGCGACCACCCCTGACCTGATCCCACAACAAGGAGGGGAGGGGAGGGGAGGGGAGGGGAGGCCGCTCGTCGTCGAATTTTTACAGGAGTTTCCGGAGGGTGTTTTCCTTGTAGTGGCTATGGAATCGCTACTCCGACCGCCGGATCTTTAGAATTTCACGATGTCATCCCGGGGCCTTGGTTGAGGCAGTTTTGGTGAATTCTGGGACGAAATATCGCGTGGATTGCGGAGGAGGAGGCGTGGCTAGACTTCGGTGCGGGTGGAATAAAATCGAGGGAGGGGCGGTCGTTTGTACCGCACTCTTTGATCGCAGTTGGTGTTCAACGATTATCGTGAATCAACGACACGGGGTGAAGAGAGAGGGGAGTTAAGCGGGGCGGACAAAAAAGAGAAGGGGGAATAACAAAATGAGGGGTGCAACACGAGGACTTCCCAGGAGGTCACCCATCCTAGTACTACTCTCGCCCAAGCACGTTTAACTGCGGAGTTCTGATGGGATCCGGTGCATTAGTGCTGGTATGATCGCACCCGTAAGCACATGCATGATGAAATGCTATAAGCGACCACCCCTGACCTGATCCCACAACAAGGAGGGGAGGGGAGGGGAGGGGAGGGGAGGCCGCTCGTCGTCGAATTTTTACAGGAGTTTCCGGAGGGTGTTTTCCTTGTAGTAGCTATGGAATCGCTACTCCGACCGCCGGATCTTTAGAATTTCACGATGTCATCCCGGGGCCTTGGTTGAGGCAGTTTTGGTGAATTCTGGGACGAAATATCGCGTGGATTGCGGAGGAGGAGGCGTGGCTAGACTTCGGTGCGGGTGGAATAAAATCGAGGGAGGGGCGGTCGTTTGTACCTCACTCTTTGATCGCAGTTGGTGTTCAACGATTATCGTGAATCAACGACACGGGGTGAAGAGAGAGGGGAGTTAAGCGGGGCGGACAAAAAAGAGAAGGGGGAATAACAAAATGAGGGGTGCAACACGAGGACTTCCCAGGAGGTCACCCATCCTAGTACTACTCTCGCCCAAGCACGTTTAACTGCGGAGTTCTGATGGGATCCGGTGCATTAGTGCTGGTATGATCGCACCCGTAAGCACATGCATGATGAAATGCTATAAGCGACCACCCCTGACCTGATCCCACAACAAGGAGGGGAGGGGAGGGGAGGGGAGGGTAGGCCGCTCGTCGTCGAATTTTTACAGGAGTTTCCGGAGGGTGTTTTCCTTGTAGTAGCTATGGAATCGCTACTCCGACCGCCGGATCTTTAGAATTTCACGATGTCATCCCGGGGCCTTGGTTGAGGCAGTTTTGGTGAATTCTGGGACGAAATATCGCGTGGATTGCGGAGGAGGAGGCGTGGCTAGACTTCGGTGCGGGTGGAATAAAATCGAGGGAGGGGCGGTCGTTTGTACCTCACTCTTTGATCGCAGTTGGTGTTCAACGATTATCGTGAATCAACGACACGGGGTGAAGAGAGAGGGGAGTTAAGCGGGGCGGACAAAAAAGAGAAGGGGGAATAACAAAATGAGGGGTGCAACACGAGGACTTCCCAGGAGGTCACCCATCCTAGTACTACTCTCGCCCAAGCACGTTTAACTGCGGAGTTCTGATGGGATCCGGTGCATTAGTGCTGGTATGATCGCACCCGTAAGCACATGCATGATGAAATGCTATAAGCGACCACCCCTGACCTGATCCCACAACAAGGAGGGGAGGGGAGGGGAGGGGAGGGGAGGCCGCTCGTCGTCGAATTTTTACAGGAGTTTCCGGAGGGTGTTTTCCTTGTAGTAGCTATGGAATCGCTACTCCGACCGCCGGATCTTTAGAATTTCACGATGTCATCCCGGGGCCTTGGTTGAGGCAGTTTTGGTGAATTCTGGGACGAAATATCGCGTGGATTGCGGAGGAGGAGGCGTGGCTAGACTTCGGTGCGGGTGGAATAAAATCGAGGGAGGGGCGGTCGTTTGTACCTCACTCTTTGATCGCAGTTGGTCTTCAACGATTATCGTGAATCAACGACACGGGGTGAAGAGAGAGGGGAGTTAAGGGGGGCGGACAAAAAAGAGAAGGGGGAATAACAAAATGAGGGGTGCAACACGAGGACTTCCCAGGAGGTCACCCATCCTAGTACTACTCTCGCCCAAGCACGTTTAACTGCGGAGTTCTGATGGGATCCGGTGCATTAGTGCTGGTATGATCGCACCCGTAAGCACATGCATGATGAAATGCTATAAGCGACCACCCCTGACCTGATCCCACAACAAGGAGGGGAGGGGAGGGGAGGGGAGGCCGCTCGTCGTCGAATTTTTACAGGAGTTTCCGGAGGGTGTTTTCCTTGTAGTAGCTATGGAATCGCTACTCCGACCGCCGGATCTTTAGAATTTCACGATGTCATCCCGGGGCCTTGGTTGAGGCAGTTTTGGTGAATTCTGGGACGAAATATCGCGTGGATTGCGGAGGAGGAGGCGTGGCTAGACTTCGGTGCGGGTGGAATAAAATCGAGGGAGGGGCGGTCGTTTGTACCTCACTCTTTGATCGCAGTTGGTCTTCAACGATTATCGTGAATCAACGACACGGGGTGAAGAGAGAGGGGAGTTAAGGGGGGCGGACAAAAAAGAGAAGGGGGAATAACAAAATGAGGGGTGCAACACGAGGACTTCCCAGGAGGTCACCCATCCTAGTACTACTCTCGCCCAAGCACGTTTAACTGCGGAGTTCTGATGGGATCCGGTGCATTAGTGCTGGTATGATCGCACCCGTAAGCACATGCATGATGAAATGCTATAAGCGACCACCCCTGACCTGATCCCACAACAAGGAGGGGAGGGGAGGGGAGGGGAGGCCGCTCGTCGTCGAATTTTTACAGGAGTTTCCGGAGGGTGTTTTCCTTGTAGTAGCTATGGAATCGCTACTCCGACCGCCGGATCTTTAGAATTTCACGATGTCATCCCGGGGCCTTGGTTGAGGCAGTTTTGGTGAATTCTGGGACGAAATATCGCGTGGATTGCGGAGGAGGAGGCGTGGCTAGACTTCGGTGCGGGTGGAATAAAATCGAGGGAGGGGCGGTCGTTTGTACCTCACTCTTTGATCGCAGTTGGTCTTCAACGATTATCGTGAATCAACGACACGGGGTGAAGAGAGAGGGGAGTTAAGGGGGGCGGACAAAAAAGAGAAGGGGGAATAACAAAATGAGGGGTGCAACACGAGGACTTCCCAGGAGGTCACCCATCCTAGTACTACTCTCGCCCAAGCACGTTTAACTGCGGAGTTCTGATGGGATCCGGTGCATTAGTGCTGGTATGATCGCACCCGTAAGCACATGCATGATGAAATGCTATAAGCGACCACCCCTGACCTGATCCCACAACAAGGAGGGGAGGGGAGGGGAGGGGAGGGGAGGCCGCTCGTCGTCGAATTTTTACAGGAGTTTCCGGAGGGTGTTTTCCTTGTAGTAGCTATGGAATCGCTACTCCGACCGCCGGATCTTTAGAATTTCACGATGTCATCCCGGGGCCTTGGTTGAGGCAGTTTTGGTGAATTCTGGGACGAAATATCGCGTGGATTGCGGAGGAGGAGGCGTGGCTAGACTTCGGTGCGGGTGGAATAAAATCGAGGGAGGGGCGGTCGTTTGTACCTCACTCTTTGATCGCAGTTGGTCTTCAACGATTATCGTGAATCAACGACACGGGGTGAAGAGAGAGGGGAGTTAAGGGGGGCGGACAAAAAAGAGAAGGGGGAATAACAAAATGAGGGGTGCAACACGAGGACTTCCCAGGAGGTCACCCATCCTAGTACTACTCTCGCCCAAGCACGTTTAACTGCGGAGTTCTGATGGGATCCGGTGCATTAGTGCTGGTATGATCGCACCCGTAAGCACATGCATGATGAAATGCTATAAGCGACCACCCCTGACCTGATCCCACAACAAGGAGGGGAGGGGAGGGGAGGGGAGGCCGCTCGTCGTCGAATTTTTACAGGAGTTTCCGGAGGGTGTTTTCCTTGTAGTAGCTATGGAATCGCTACTCCGACCGCCGGATCTTTAGAATTTCACGATGTCATCCCGGGGCCTTGGTTGAGGCAGTTTTGGTGAATTCTGGGACGAAATATCGCGTGGATTGCGGAGGAGGAGGCGTGGCTAGACTTCGGTGCGGGTGGAATAAAATCGAGGGAGGGGCGGTCGTTTGTACCTCACTCTTTGATCGCAGTTGGTCTTCAACGATTATCGTGAATCAACGACACGGGGTGAAGAGAGAGGGGAGTTAAGGGGGGCGGACAAAAAAGAGAAGGGGGAATAACAAAATGAGGGGTGCAACACGAGGACTTCCCAGGAGGTCACCCATCCTAGTACTACTCTCGCCCAAGCACGTTTAACTGCGGAGTTCTGATGGGATCCGGTGCATTAGTGCTGGTATGATCGCACCCGTAAGCACATGCATGATGAAATGCTATAAGCGACCACCCCTGACCTGATCCCACAACAAGGAGGGGAGGGGAGGGGAGGGGAGGGGAGGCCGCTCGTCGTCGAATTTTTACAGGAGTTTCCGGAGGGTGTTTTCCTTGTAGTAGCTATGGAATCGCTACTCCGACCGCCGGATCTTTAGAATTTCACGATGTCATCCCGGGGCCTTGGTTGAGGCAGTTTTGGTGAATTCTGGGACGAAATATCGCGTGGATTGCGGAGGAGGAGGCGTGGCTAGACTTCGGTGCGGGTGGAATAAAATCGAGGGAGGGGCGGTCGTTTGTACCTCACTCTTTGATCGCAGTTGGTCTTCAACGATTATCGTGAATCAACGACACGGGGTGAAGAGAGAGGGGAGTTAAGGGGGGCGGACAAAAAAGAGAAGGGGGAATAACAAAATGAGGGGTGCAACACGAGGACTTCCCAGGAGGTCACCCATCCTAGTACTACTCTCGCCCAAGCACGTTTAACTGCGGAGTTCTGATGGGATCCGGTGCATTAGTGCTGGTATGATCGCACCCGTAAGCACATGCATGATGAAATGCTATAAGCGACCACCCCTGACCTGATCCCACAACAAGGAGGGGAGGGGAGGGGAGGGGAGGGGAGGCCGCTCGTCGTCGAATTTTTACAGGAGTTTCCGGAGGGTGTTTTCCTTGTAGTAGCTATGGAATCGCTACTCCGACCGCCGGATCTTTAGAATTTCACGATGTCATCCCGGGGCCTTGGTTGAGGCAGTTTTGGTGAATTCTGGGACGAAATATCGCGTGGATTGCGGAGGAGGAGGCGTGGCTAGACTTCGGTGCGGGTGGAATAAAATCGAGGGAGGGGCGGTCGTTTGTACCTCACTCTTTGATCGCAGTTGGTCTTCAACGATTATCGTGAATCAACGACACGGGGTGAAGAGAGAGGGGAGTTAAGGGGGGCGGACAAAAAAGAGAAGGGGGAATAACAAAATGAGGGGTGCAACACGAGGACTTCCCAGGAGGTCACCCATCCTAGTACTACTCTCGCCCAAGCACGTTTAACTGCGGAGTTCTGATGGGATCCGGTGCATTAGTGCTGGTATGATCGCACCCGTAAGCACATGCATGATGAAATGCTATAAGCGACCACCCCTGACCTGATCCCACAACAAGGAGGGGAGGGGAGGGGAGGGGAGGGGAGGCCGCTCGTCGTCGAATTTTTACAGGAGTTTCCGGAGGGTGTTTTCCTTGTAGTAGCTATGGAATCGCTACTCCGACCGCCGGATCTTTAGAATTTCACGATGTCATCCCGGGGCCTTGGTTGAGGCAGTTTTGGTGAATTCTGGGACGAAATATCGCGTGGATTGCGGAGGAGGAGGCGTGGCTAGACTTCGGTGCGGGTGGAATAAAATCGAGGGAGGGGCGGTCGTTTGTACCTCACTCTTTGATCGCAGTTGGTCTTCAACGATTATCGTGAATCAACGACACGGGGTGAAGAGAGAGGGGAGTTAAGGGGGGCGGACAAAAAAGAGAAGGGGGAATAACAAAATGAGGGGTGCAACACGAGGACTTCCCAGGAGGTCACCCATCCTAGTACTACTCTCGCCCAAGCACGTTTAACTGCGGAGTTCTGATGGGATCCGGTGCATTAGTGCTGGTATGATCGCACCCGTAAGCACATGCATGATGAAATGCTATAAGCGACCACCCCTGACCTGATCCCACAACAAGGAGGGGAGGGGAGGGGAGGGGAGGCCGCTCGTCGTCGAATTTTTACAGGAGTTTCCGGAGGGTGTTTTCCTTGTAGTAGCTATGGAATCGCTACTCCGACCGCCGGATCTTTAGAATTTCACGATGTCATCCCGGGGCCTTGGTTGAGGCAGTTTTGGTGAATTCTGGGACGAAATATCGCGTGGATTGCGGAGGAGGAGGCGTGGCTAGACTTCGGTGCGGGTGGAATAAAATCGAGGGAGGGGCGGTCGTTTGTACCTCACTCTTTGATCGCAGTTGGTCTTCAACGATTATCGTGAATCAACGACACGGGGTGAAGAGAGAGGGGAGTTAAGGGGGGCGGACAAAAAAGAGAAGGGGGAATAACAAAATGAGGGGTGCAACACGAGGACTTCCCAGGAGGTCACCCATCCTAGTACTACTCTCGCCCAAGCACGTTTAACTGCGGAGTTCTGATGGGATCCGGTGCATTAGTGCTGGTATGATCGCACCCGTAAGCACATGCATGATGAAATGCTATAAGCGACCACCCCTGACCTGATCCCACAACAAGGAGGGGAGGGGAGGGGAGGGGAGGCCGCTCGTCGTCGAATTTTTACAGGAGTTTCCGGAGGGTGTTTTCCTTGTAGTAGCTATGGAATCGCTACTCCGACCGCCGGATCTTTAGAATTTCACGATGTCATCCCGGGGCCTTGGTTGAGGCAGTTTTGGTGAATTCTGGGACGAAATATCGCGTGGATTGCGGAGGAGGAGGCGTGGCTAGACTTCGGTGCGGGTGGAATAAAATCGAGGGAGGGGCGGTCGTTTGTACCTCACTCTTTGATCGCAGTTGGTCTTCAACGATTATCGTGAATCAACGACACGGGGTGAAGAGAGAGGGGAGTTAAGGGGGGCGGACAAAAAAGAGAAGGGGGAATAACAAAATGAGGGGTGCAACACGAGGACTTCCCAGGAGGTCACCCATCCTAGTACTACTCTCGCCCAAGCACGTTTAACTGCGGAGTTCTGATGGGATCCGGTGCATTAGTGCTGGTATGATCGCACCCGTAAGCACATGCATGATGAAATGCTATAAGCGACCACCCCTGACCTGATCCCACAACAAGGAGGGGAGGGGAGGGGAGGGGAGGCCGCTCGTCGTCGAATTTTTACAGGAGTTTCCGGAGGGTGTTTTCCTTGTAGTAGCTATGGAATCGCTACTCCGACCGCCGGATCTTTAGAATTTCACGATGTCATCCCGGGGCCTTGGTTGAGGCAGTTTTGGTGAATTCTGGGACGAAATATCGCGTGGATTGCGGAGGAGGAGGCGTGGCTAGACTTCGGTGCGGGTGGAATAAAATCGAGGGAGGGGCGGTCGTTTGTACCTCACTCTTTGATCGCAGTTGGTCTTCAACGATTATCGTGAATCAACGACACGGGGTGAAGAGAGAGGGGAGTTAAGGGGGGCGGACAAAAAAGAGAAGGGGGAATAACAAAATGAGGGGTGCAACACGAGGACTTCCCAGGAGGTCACCCATCCTAGTACTACTCTCGCCCAAGCACGTTTAACTGCGGAGTTCTGATGGGATCCGGTGCATTAGTGCTGGTATGATCGCACCCGTAAGCACATGCATGATGAAATGCTATAAGCGACCACCCCTGACCTGATCCCACAACAAGGAGGGGAGGGGAGGGGAGGGGAGGCCGCTCGTCGTCGAATTTTTACAGGAGTTTCCGGAGGGTGTTTTCCTTGTAGTAGCTATGGAATCGCTACTCCGACCGCCGGATCTTTAGAATTTCACGATGTCATCCCGGGGCCTTGGTTGAGGCAGTTTTGGTGAATTCTGGGACGAAATATCGCGTGGATTGCGGAGGAGGAGGCGTGGCTAGACTTCGGTGCGGGTGGAATAAAATCGAGGGAGGGGCGGTCGTTTGTACCTCACTCTTTGATCGCAGTTGGTCTTCAACGATTATCGTGAATCAACGACACGGGGTGAAGAGAGAGGGGAGTTAAGGGGGGCGGACAAAAAAGAGAAGGGGGAATAACAAAATGAGGGGTGCAACACGAGGACTTCCCAGGAGGTCACCCATCCTAGTACTACTCTCGCCCAAGCACGTTTAACTGCGGAGTTCTGATGGGATCCGGTGCATTAGTGCTGGTATGATCGCACCCGTAAGCACATGCATGATGAAATGCTATAAGCGACCACCCCTGACCTGATCCCACAACAAGGAGGGGAGGGGAGGGGAGGGGAGGCCGCTCGTCGTCGAATTTTTACAGGAGTTTCCGGAGGGTGTTTTCCTTGTAGTAGCTATGGAATCGCTACTCCGACCGCCGGATCTTTAGAATTTCACGATGTCATCCCGGGGCCTTGGTTGAGGCAGTTTTGGTGAATTCTGGGACGAAATATCGCGTGGATTGCGGAGGAGGAGGCGTGGCTAGACTTCGGTGCGGGTGGAATAAAATCGAGGGAGGGGCGGTCGTTTGTACCTCACTCTTTGATCGCAGTTGGTCTTCAACGATTATCGTGAATCAACGACACGGGGTGAAGAGAGAGGGGAGTTAAGGGGGGCGGACAAAAAAGAGAAGGGGGAATAACAAAATGAGGGGTGCAACACGAGGACTTCCCAGGAGGTCACCCATCCTAGTACTACTCTCGCCCAAGCACGTTTAACTGCGGAGTTCTGATGGGATCCGGTGCATTAGTGCTGGTATGATCGCACCCGTAAGCACATGCATGATGAAATGCTATAAGCGACCACCCCTGACCTGATCCCACAACAAGGAGGGGAGGGGAGGGGAGGGGAGGCCGCTCGTCGTCGAATTTTTACAGGAGTTTCCGGAGGGTGTTTTCCTTGTAGTAGCTATGGAATCGCTACTCCGACCGCCGGATCTTTAGAATTTCACGATGTCATCCCGGGGCCTTGGTTGAGGCAGTTTTGGTGAATTCTGGGACGAAATATCGCGTGGATTGCGGAGGAGGAGGCGTGGCTAGACTTCGGTGCGGGTGGAATAAAATCGAGGGAGGGGCGGTCGTTTGTACCTCACTCTTTGATCGCAGTTGGTCTTCAACGATTATCGTGAATCAACGACACGGGGTGAAGAGAGAGGGGAGTTAAGGGGGGCGGACAAAAAAGAGAAGGGGGAATAACAAAATGAGGGGTGCAACACGAGGACTTCCCAGGAGGTCACCCATCCTAGTACTACTCTCGCCCAAGCACGTTTAACTGCGGAGTTCTGATGGGATCCGGTGCATTAGTGCTGGTATGATCGCACCCGTAAGCACATGCATGATGAAATGCTATAAGCGACCACCCCTGACCTGATCCCACAACAAGGAGGGGAGGGGAGGGGAGGCCGCTCGTCGTCGAATTTTTACAGGAGTTTCCGGAGGGTGTTTTCCTTGTAGTAGCTATGGAATCGCTACTCCGACCGCCGGATCTTTAGAATTTCACGATGTCATCCCGGGGCCTTGGTTGAGGCAGTTTTGGTGAATTCTGGGACGAAATATCGCGTGGATTGCGGAGGAGGAGGCGTGGCTAGACTTCGGTGCGGGTGGAATAAAATCGAGGGAGGGGCGGTCGTTTGTACCTCACTCTTTGATCGCAGTTGGTCTTCAACGATTATCGTGAATCAACGACACGGGGTGAAGAGAGAGGGGAGTTAAGGGGGGCGGACAAAAAAGAGAAGGGGGAATAACAAAATGAGGGGTGCAACACGAGGACTTCCCAGGAGGTCACCCATCCTAGTACTACTCTCGCCCAAGCACGTTTAACTGCGGAGTTCTGATGGGATCCGGTGCATTAGTGCTGGTATGATCGCACCCGTAAGCACATGCATGATGAAATGCTATAAGCGACCACCCCTGACCTGATCCCACAACAAGGAGGGGAGGGGAGGGGAGGGGAGGCCGCTCGTCGTCGAATTTTTACAGGAGTTTCCGGAGGGTGTTTTCCTTGTAGTAGCTATGGAATCGCTACTCCGACCGCCGGATCTTTAGAATTTCACGATGTCATCCCGGGGCCTTGGTTGAGGCAGTTTTGGTGAATTCTGGGACGAAATATCGCGTGGATTGCGGAGGAGGAGGCGTGGCTAGACTTCGGTGCGGGTGGAATAAAATCGAGGGAGGGGCGGTCGTTTGTACCTCACTCTTTGATCGCAGTTGGTCTTCAACGATTATCGTGAATCAACGACACGGGGTGAAGAGAGAGGGGAGTTAAGGGGGGCGGACAAAAAAGAGAAGGGGGAATAACAAAATGAGGGGTGCAACACGAGGACTTCCCAGGAGGTCACCCATCCTAGTACTACTCTCGCCCAAGCACGTTTAACTGCGGAGTTCTGATGGGATCCGGTGCATTAGTGCTGGTATGATCGCACCCGTAAGCACATGCATGATGAAATGCTATAAGCGACCACCCCTGACCTGATCCCACAACAAGGAGGGGAGGGGAGGGGAGGGGAGGCCGCTCGTCGTCGAATTTTTACAGGAGTTTCCGGAGGGTGTTTTCCTTGTAGTAGCTATGGAATCGCTACTCCGACCGCCGGATCTTTAGAATTTCACGATGTCATCCCGGGGCCTTGGTTGAGGCAGTTTTGGTGAATTCTGGGACGAAATATCGCGTGGATTGCGGAGGAGGAGGCGTGGCTAGACTTCGGTGCGGGTGGAATAAAATCGAGGGAGGGGCGGTCGTTTGTACCTCACTCTTTGATCGCAGTTGGTCTTCAACGATTATCGTGAATCAACGACACGGGGTGAAGAGAGAGGGGAGTTAAGGGGGGCGGACAAAAAAGAGAAGGGGGAATAACAAAATGAGGGGTGCAACACGAGGACTTCCCAGGAGGTCACCCATCCTAGTACTACTCTCGCCCAAGCACGTTTAACTGCGGAGTTCTGATGGGATCCGGTGCATTAGTGCTGGTATGATCGCACCCGTAAGCACATGCATGATGAAATGCTATAAGCGACCACCCCTGACCTGATCCCACAACAAGGAGGGGAGGGGAGGGGAGGCCGCTCGTCGTCGAATTTTTACAGGAGTTTCCGGAGGGTGTTTTCCTTGTAGTAGCTATGGAATCGCTACTCCGACCGCCGGATCTTTAGAATTTCACGATGTCATCCCGGGGCCTTGGTTGAGGCAGTTTTGGTGAATTCTGGGACGAAATATCGCGTGGATTGCGGAGGAGGAGGCGTGGCTAGACTTCGGTGCGGGTGGAATAAAATCGAGGGAGGGGCGGTCGTTTGTACCTCACTCTTTGATCGCAGTTGGTCTTCAACGATTATCGTGAATCAACGACACGGGGTGAAGAGAGAGGGGAGTTAAGGGGGGCGGACAAAAAAGAGAAGGGGGAATAACAAAATGAGGGGTGCAACACGAGGACTTCCCAGGAGGTCACCCATCCTAGTACTACTCTCGCCCAAGCACGTTTAACTGCGGAGTTCTGATGGGATCCGGTGCATTAGTGCTGGTATGATCGCACCCGTAAGCACATGCATGATGAAATGCTATAAGCGACCACCCCTGACCTGATCCCACAACAAGGAGGGGAGGGGAGGGGAGGGGAGGCCGCTCGTCGTCGAATTTTTACAGGAGTTTCCGGAGGGTGTTTTCCTTGTAGTAGCTATGGAATCGCTACTCCGACCGCCGGATCTTTAGAATTTCACGATGTCATCCCGGGGCCTTGGTTGAGGCAGTTTTGGTGAATTCTGGGACGAAATATCGCGTGGATTGCGGAGGAGGAGGCGTGGCTAGACTTCGGTGCGGGTGGAATAAAATCGAGGGAGGGGCGGTCGTTTGTACCTCACTCTTTGATCGCAGTTGGTCTTCAACGATTATCGTGAATCAACGACACGGGGTGAAGAGAGAGGGGAGTTAAGGGGGGCGGACAAAAAAGAGAAGGGGGAATAACAAAATGAGGGGTGCAACACGAGGACTTCCCAGGAGGTCACCCATCCTAGTACTACTCTCGCCCAAGCACGTTTAACTGCGGAGTTCTGATGGGATCCGGTGCATTAGTGCTGGTATGATCGCACCCGTAAGCACATGCATGATGAAATGCTATAAGCGACCACCCCTGACCTGATCCCACAACAAGGAGGGGAGGGGAGGGGAGGGGAGGCCGCTCGTCGTCGAATTTTTACAGGAGTTTCCGGAGGGTGTTTTCCTTGTAGTAGCTATGGAATCGCTACTCCGACCGCCGGATCTTTAGAATTTCACGATGTCATCCCGGGGCCTTGGTTGAGGCAGTTTTGGTGAATTCTGGGACGAAATATCGCGTGGATTGCGGAGGAGGAGGCGTGGCTAGACTTCGGTGCGGGTGGAATAAAATCGAGGGAGGGGCGGTCGTTTGTACCTCACTCTTTGATCGCAGTTGGTCTTCAACGATTATCGTGAATCAACGACACGGGGTGAAGAGAGAGGGGAGTTAAGGGGGGCGGACAAAAAAGAGAAGGGGGAATAACAAAATGAGGGGTGCAACACGAGGACTTCCCAGGAGGTCACCCATCCTAGTACTACTCTCGCCCAAGCACGTTTAACTGCGGAGTTCTGATGGGATCCGGTGCATTAGTGCTGGTATGATCGCACCCGTAAGCACATGCATGATGAAATGCTATAAGCGACCACCCCTGACCTGATCCCACAACAAGGAGGGGAGGGGAGGGGAGGGGAGGCCGCTCGTCGTCGAATTTTTACAGGAGTTTCCGGAGGGTGTTTTCCTTGTAGTAGCTATGGAATCGCTACTCCGACCGCCGGATCTTTAGAATTTCACGATGTCATCCCGGGGCCTTGGTTGAGGCAGTTTTGGTGAATTCTGGGACGAAATATCGCGTGGATTGCGGAGGAGGAGGCGTGGCTAGACTTCGGTGCGGGTGGAATAAAATCGAGGGAGGGGCGGTCGTTTGTACCTCACTCTTTGATCGCAGTTGGTCTTCAACGATTATCGTGAATCAACGACACGGGGTGAAGAGAGAGGGGAGTTAAGGGGGGCGGACAAAAAAGAGAAGGGGGAATAACAAAATGAGGGGTGCAACACGAGGACTTCCCAGGAGGTCACCCATCCTAGTACTACTCTCGCCCAAGCACGTTTAACTGCGGAGTTCTGATGGGATCCGGTGCATTAGTGCTGGTATGATCGCACCCGTAAGCACATGCATGATGAAATGCTATAAGCGACCACCCCTGACCTGATCCCACAACAAGGAGGGGAGGGGAGGGGAGGGGAGGCCGCTCGTCGTCGAATTTTTACAGGAGTTTCCGGAGGGTGTTTTCCTTGTAGTAGCTATGGAATCGCTACTCCGACCGCCGGATCTTTAGAATTTCACGATGTCATCCCGGGGCCTTGGTTGAGGCAGTTTTGGTGAATTCTGGGACGAAATATCGCGTGGATTGCGGAGGAGGAGGCGTGGCTAGACTTCGGTGCGGGTGGAATAAAATCGAGGGAGGGGCGGTCGTTTGTACCTCACTCTTTGATCGCAGTTGGTCTTCAACGATTATCGTGAATCAACGACACGGGGTGAAGAGAGAGGGGAGTTAAGGGGGGCGGACAAAAAAGAGAAGGGGGAATAACAAAATGAGGGGTGCAACACGAGGACTTCCCAGGAGGTCACCCATCCTAGTACTACTCTCGCCCAAGCACGTTTAACTGCGGAGTTCTGATGGGATCCGGTGCATTAGTGCTGGTATGATCGCACCCGTAAGCACATGCATGATGAAATGCTATAAGCGACCACCCCTGACCTGATCCCACAACAAGGAGGGGAGGGGAGGGGAGGGGAGGCCGCTCGTCGTCGAATTTTTACAGGAGTTTCCGGAGGGTGTTTTCCTTGTAGTAGCTATGGAATCGCTACTCCGACCGCCGGATCTTTAGAATTTCACGATGTCATCCCGGGGCCTTGGTTGAGGCAGTTTTGGTGAATTCTGGGACGAAATATCGCGTGGATTGCGGAGGAGGAGGCGTGGCTAGACTTCGGTGCGGGTGGAATAAAATCGAGGGAGGGGCGGTCGTTTGTACCTCACTCTTTGATCGCAGTTGGTCTTCAACGATTATCGTGAATCAACGACACGGGGTGAAGAGAGAGGGGAGTTAAGGGGGGCGGACAAAAAAGAGAAGGGGGAATAACAAAATGAGGGGTGCAACACGAGGACTTCCCAGGAGGTCACCCATCCTAGTACTACTCTCGCCCAAGCACGTTTAACTGCGGAGTTCTGATGGGATCCGGTGCATTAGTGCTGGTATGATCGCACCCGTAAGCACATGCATGATGAAATGCTATAAGCGACCACCCCTGACCTGATCCCACAACAAGGAGGGGAGGGGAGGGGAGGGGAGGCCGCTCGTCGTCGAATTTTTACAGGAGTTTCCGGAGGGTGTTTTCCTTGTAGTAGCTATGGAATCGCTACTCCGACCGCCGGATCTTTAGAATTTCACGATGTCATCCCGGGGCCTTGGTTGAGGCAGTTTTGGTGAATTCTGGGACGAAATATCGCGTGGATTGCGGAGGAGGAGGCGTGGCTAGACTTCGGTGCGGGTGGAATAAAATCGAGGGAGGGGCGGTCGTTTGTACCTCACTCTTTGATCGCAGTTGGTCTTCAACGATTATCGTGAATCAACGACACGGGGTGAAGAGAGAGGGGAGTTAAGGGGGGCGGACAAAAAAGAGAAGGGGGAATAACAAAATGAGGGGTGCAACACGAGGACTTCCCAGGAGGTCACCCATCCTAGTACTACTCTCGCCCAAGCACGTTTAACTGCGGAGTTCTGATGGGATCCGGTGCATTAGTGCTGGTATGATCGCACCCGTAAGCACATGCATGATGAAATGCTATAAGCGACCACCCCTGACCTGATCCCACAACAAGGAGGGGAGGGGAGGGGAGGGGAGGCCGCTCGTCGTCGAATTTTTACAGGAGTTTCCGGAGGGTGTTTTCCTTGTAGTAGCTATGGAATCGCTACTCCGACCGCCGGATCTTTAGAATTTCACGATGTCATCCCGGGGCCTTGGTTGAGGCAGTTTTGGTGAATTCTGGGACGAAATATCGCGTGGATTGCGGAGGAGGAGGCGTGGCTAGACTTCGGTGCGGGTGGAATAAAATCGAGGGAGGGGCGGTCGTTTGTACCTCACTCTTTGATCGCAGTTGGTCTTCAACGATTATCGTGAATCAACGACACGGGGTGAAGAGAGAGGGGAGTTAAGGGGGGCGGACAAAAAAGAGAAGGGGGAATAACAAAATGAGGGGTGCAACACGAGGACTTCCCAGGAGGTCACCCATCCTAGTACTACTCTCGCCCAAGCACGTTTAACTGCGGAGTTCTGATGGGATCCGGTGCATTAGTGCTGGTATGATCGCACCCGTAAGCACATGCATGATGAAATGCTATAAGCGACCACCCCTGACCTGATCCCACAACAAGGAGGGGAGGGGAGGGGAGGGGAGGCCGCTCGTCGTCGAATTTTTACAGGAGTTTCCGGAGGGTGTTTTCCTTGTAGTAGCTATGGAATCGCTACTCCGACCGCCGGATCTTTAGAATTTCACGATGTCATCCCGGGGCCTTGGTTGAGGCAGTTTTGGTGAATTCTGGGACGAAATATCGCGTGGATTGCGGAGGAGGAGGCGTGGCTAGACTTCGGTGCGGGTGGAATAAAATCGAGGGAGGGGCGGTCGTTTGTACCTCACTCTTTGATCGCAGTTGGTCTTCAACGATTATCGTGAATCAACGACACGGGGTGAAGAGAGAGGGGAGTTAAGGGGGGCGGACAAAAAAGAGAAGGGGGAATAACAAAATGAGGGGTGCAACACGAGGACTTCCCAGGAGGTCACCCATCCTAGTACTACTCTCGCCCAAGCACGTTTAACTGCGGAGTTCTGATGGGATCCGGTGCATTAGTGCTGGTATGATCGCACCCGTAAGCACATGCATGATGAAATGCTATAAGCGACCACCCCTGACCTGATCCCACAACAAGGAGGGGAGGGGAGGGGAGGCCGCTCGTCGTCGAATTTTTACAGGAGTTTCCGGAGGGTGTTTTCCTTGTAGTAGCTATGGAATCGCTACTCCGACCGCCGGATCTTTAGAATTTCACGATGTCATCCCGGGGCCTTGGTTGAGGCAGTTTTGGTGAATTCTGGGACGAAATATCGCGTGGATTGCGGAGGAGGAGGCGTGGCTAGACTTCGGTGCGGGTGGAATAAAATCGAGGGAGGGGCGGTCGTTTGTACCTCACTCTTTGATCGCAGTTGGTCTTCAACGATTATCGTGAATCAACGACACGGGGTGAAGAGAGAGGGGAGTTAAGGGGGGCGGACAAAAAAGAGAAGGGGGAATAACAAAATGAGGGGTGCAACACGAGGACTTCCCAGGAGGTCACCCATCCTAGTACTACTCTCGCCCAAGCACGTTTAACTGCGGAGTTCTGATGGGATCCGGTGCATTAGTGCTGGTATGATCGCACCCGTAAGCACATGCATGATGAAATGCTATAAGCGACCACCCCTGACCTGATCCCACAACAAGGAGGGGAGGGGAGGGGAGGCCGCTCGTCGTCGAATTTTTACAGGAGTTTCCGGAGGGTGTTTTCCTTGTAGTAGCTATGGAATCGCTACTCCGACCGCCGGATCTTTAGAATTTCACGATGTCATCCCGGGGCCTTGGTTGAGGCAGTTTTGGTGAATTCTGGGACGAAATATCGCGTGGATTGCGGAGGAGGAGGCGTGGCTAGACTTCGGTGCGGGTGGAATAAAATCGAGGGAGGGGCGGTCGTTTGTACCTCACTCTTTGATCGCAGTTGGTCTTCAACGATTATCGTGAATCAACGACACGGGGTGAAGAGAGAGGGGAGTTAAGGGGGGCGGACAAAAAAGAGAAGGGGGAATAACAAAATGAGGGGTGCAACACGAGGACTTCCCAGGAGGTCACCCATCCTAGTACTACTCTCGCCCAAGCACGTTTAACTGCGGAGTTCTGATGGGATCCGGTGCATTAGTGCTGGTATGATCGCACCCGTAAGCACATGCATGATGAAATGCTATAAGCGACCACCCCTGACCTGATCCCACAACAAGGAGGGGAGGGGAGGGGAGGGGAGGCCGCTCGTCGTCGAATTTTTACAGGAGTTTCCGGAGGGTGTTTTCCTTGTAGTAGCTATGGAATCGCTACTCCGACCGCCGGATCTTTAGAATTTCACGATGTCATCCCGGGGCCTTGGTTGAGGCAGTTTTGGTGAATTCTGGGACGAAATATCGCGTGGATTGCGGAGGAGGAGGCGTGGCTAGACTTCGGTGCGGGTGGAATAAAATCGAGGGAGGGGCGGTCGTTTGTACCTCACTCTTTGATCGCAGTTGGTCTTCAACGATTATCGTGAATCAACGACACGGGGTGAAGAGAGAGGGGAGTTAAGGGGGGCGGACAAAAAAGAGAAGGGGGAATAACAAAATGAGGGGTGCAACACGAGGACTTCCCAGGAGGTCACCCATCCTAGTACTACTCTCGCCCAAGCACGTTTAACTGCGGAGTTCTGATGGGATCCGGTGCATTAGTGCTGGTATGATCGCACCCGTAAGCACATGCATGATGAAATGCTATAAGCGACCACCCCTGACCTGATCCCACAACAAGGAGGGGAGGGGAGGGGAGGCCGCTCGTCGTCGAATTTTTACAGGAGTTTCCGGAGGGTGTTTTCCTTGTAGTAGCTATGGAATCGCTACTCCGACCGCCGGATCTTTAGAATTTCACGATGTCATCCCGGGGCCTTGGTTGAGGCAGTTTTGGTGAATTCTGGGACGAAATATCGCGTGGATTGCGGAGGAGGAGGCGTGGCTAGACTTCGGTGCGGGTGGAATAAAATCGAGGGAGGGGCGGTCGTTTGTACCTCACTCTTTGATCGCAGTTGGTCTTCAACGATTATCGTGAATCAACGACACGGGGTGAAGAGAGAGGGGAGTTAAGGGGGGCGGACAAAAAAGAGAAGGGGGAATAACAAAATGAGGGGTGCAACACGAGGACTTCCCAGGAGGTCACCCATCCTAGTACTACTCTCGCCCAAGCACGTTTAACTGCGGAGTTCTGATGGGATCCGGTGCATTAGTGCTGGTATGATCGCACCCGTAAGCACATGCATGATGAAATGCTATAAGCGACCACCCCTGACCTGATCCCACAACAAGGAGGGGAGGGGAGGGGAGGCCGCTCGTCGTCGAATTTTTACAGGAGTTTCCGGAGGGTGTTTTCCTTGTAGTAGCTATGGAATCGCTACTCCGACCGCCGGATCTTTAGAATTTCACGATGTCATCCCGGGGCCTTGGTTGAGGCAGTTTTGGTGAATTCTGGGACGAAATATCGCGTGGATTGCGGAGGAGGAGGCGTGGCTAGACTTCGGTGCGGGTGGAATAAAATCGAGGGAGGGGCGGTCGTTTGTACCTCACTCTTTGATCGCAGTTGGTCTTCAACGATTATCGTGAATCAACGACACGGGGTGAAGAGAGAGGGGAGTTAAGGGGGGCGGACAAAAAAGAGAAGGGGGAATAACAAAATGAGGGGTGCAACACGAGGACTTCCCAGGAGGTCACCCATCCTAGTACTACTCTCGCCCAAGCACGTTTAACTGCGGAGTTCTGATGGGATCCGGTGCATTAGTGCTGGTATGATCGCACCCGTAAGCACATGCATGATGAAATGCTATAAGCGACCACCCCTGACCTGATCCCACAACAAGGAGGGGAGGGGAGGGGAGGCCGCTCGTCGTCGAATTTTTACAGGAGTTTCCGGAGGGTGTTTTCCTTGTAGTAGCTATGGAATCGCTACTCCGACCGCCGGATCTTTAGAATTTCACGATGTCATCCCGGGGCCTTGGTTGAGGCAGTTTTGGTGAATTCTGGGACGAAATATCGCGTGGATTGCGGAGGAGGAGGCGTGGCTAGACTTCGGTGCGGGTGGAATAAAATCGAGGGAGGGGCGGTCGTTTGTACCTCACTCTTTGATCGCAGTTGGTCTTCAACGATTATCGTGAATCAACGACACGGGGTGAAGAGAGAGGGGAGTTAAGGGGGGCGGACAAAAAAGAGAAGGGGGAATAACAAAATGAGGGGTGCAACACGAGGACTTCCCAGGAGGTCACCCATCCTAGTACTACTCTCGCCCAAGCACGTTTAACTGCGGAGTTCTGATGGGATCCGGTGCATTAGTGCTGGTATGATCGCACCCGTAAGCACATGCATGATGAAATGCTATAAGCGACCACCCCTGACCTGATCCCACAACAAGGAGGGGAGGGGAGGGGAGGCCGCTCGTCGTCGAATTTTTACAGGAGTTTCCGGAGGGTGTTTTCCTTGTAGTAGCTATGGAATCGCTACTCCGACCGCCGGATCTTTAGAATTTCACGATGTCATCCCGGGGCCTTGGTTGAGGCAGTTTTGGTGAATTCTGGGACGAAATATCGCGTGGATTGCGGAGGAGGAGGCGTGGCTAGACTTCGGTGCGGGTGGAATAAAATCGAGGGAGGGGCGGTCGTTTGTACCTCACTCTTTGATCGCAGTTGGTCTTCAACGATTATCGTGAATCAACGACACGGGGTGAAGAGAGAGGGGAGTTAAGGGGGGCGGACAAAAAAGAGAAGGGGGAATAACAAAATGAGGGGTGCAACACGAGGACTTCCCAGGAGGTCACCCATCCTAGTACTACTCTCGCCCAAGCACGTTTAACTGCGGAGTTCTGATGGGATCCGGTGCATTAGTGCTGGTATGATCGCACCCGTAAGCACATGCATGATGAAATGCTATAAGCGACCACCCCTGACCTGATCCCACAACAAGGAGGGGAGGGGAGGGGAGGCCGCTCGTCGTCGAATTTTTACAGGAGTTTCCGGAGGGTGTTTTCCTTGTAGTAGCTATGGAATCGCTACTCCGACCGCCGGATCTTTAGAATTTCACGATGTCATCCCGGGGCCTTGGTTGAGGCAGTTTTGGTGAATTCTGGGACGAAATATCGCGTGGATTGCGGAGGAGGAGGCGTGGCTAGACTTCGGTGCGGGTGGAATAAAATCGAGGGAGGGGCGGTCGTTTGTACCTCACTCTTTGATCGCAGTTGGTCTTCAACGATTATCGTGAATCAACGACACGGGGTGAAGAGAGAGGGGAGTTAAGGGGGGCGGACAAAAAAGAGAAGGGGGAATAACAAAATGAGGGGTGCAACACGAGGACTTCCCAGGAGGTCACCCATCCTAGTACTACTCTCGCCCAAGCACGTTTAACTGCGGAGTTCTGATGGGATCCGGTGCATTAGTGCTGGTATGATCGCACCCGTAAGCACATGCATGATGAAATGCTATAAGCGACCACCCCTGACCTGATCCCACAACAAGGAGGGGAGGGGAGGGGAGGCCGCTCGTCGTCGAATTTTTACAGGAGTTTCCGGAGGGTGTTTTCCTTGTAGTAGCTATGGAATCGCTACTCCGACCGCCGGATCTTTAGAATTTCACGATGTCATCCCGGGGCCTTGGTTGAGGCAGTTTTGGTGAATTCTGGGACGAAATATCGCGTGGATTGCGGAGGAGGAGGCGTGGCTAGACTTCGGTGCGGGTGGAATAAAATCGAGGGAGGGGCGGTCGTTTGTACCTCACTCTTTGATCGCAGTTGGTCTTCAACGATTATCGTGAATCAACGACACGGGGTGAAGAGAGAGGGGAGTTAAGGGGGGCGGACAAAAAAGAGAAGGGGGAATAACAAAATGAGGGGTGCAACACGAGGACTTCCCAGGAGGTCACCCATCCTAGTACTACTCTCGCCCAAGCACGTTTAACTGCGGAGTTCTGATGGGATCCGGTGCATTAGTGCTGGTATGATCGCACCCGTAAGCACATGCATGATGAAATGCTATAAGCGACCACCCCTGACCTGATCCCACAACAAGGAGGGGAGGGGAGGGGAGGCCGCTCGTCGTCGAATTTTTACAGGAGTTTCCGGAGGGTGTTTTCCTTGTAGTAGCTATGGAATCGCTACTCCGACCGCCGGATCTTTAGAATTTCACGATGTCATCCCGGGGCCTTGGTTGAGGCAGTTTTGGTGAATTCTGGGACGAAATATCGCGTGGATTGCGGAGGAGGAGGCGTGGCTAGACTTCGGTGCGGGTGGAATAAAATCGAGGGAGGGGCGGTCGTTTGTACCTCACTCTTTGATCGCAGTTGGTCTTCAACGATTATCGTGAATCAACGACACGGGGTGAAGAGAGAGGGGAGTTAAGGGGGGCGGACAAAAAAGAGAAGGGGGAATAACAAAATGAGGGGTGCAACACGAGGACTTCCCAGGAGGTCACCCATCCTAGTACTACTCTCGCCCAAGCACGTTTAACTGCGGAGTTCTGATGGGATCCGGTGCATTAGTGCTGGTATGATCGCACCCGTAAGCACATGCATGATGAAATGCTATAAGCGACCACCCCTGACCTGATCCCACAACAAGGAGGGGAGGGGAGGGGAGGCCGCTCGTCGTCGAATTTTTACAGGAGTTTCCGGAGGGTGTTTTCCTTGTAGTAGCTATGGAATCGCTACTCCGACCGCCGGATCTTTAGAATTTCACGATGTCATCCCGGGGCCTTGGTTGAGGCAGTTTTGGTGAATTCTGGGACGAAATATCGCGTGGATTGCGGAGGAGGAGGCGTGGCTAGACTTCGGTGCGGGTGGAATAAAATCGAGGGAGGGGCGGTCGTTTGTACCTCACTCTTTGATCGCAGTTGGTCTTCAACGATTATCGTGAATCAACGACACGGGGTGAAGAGAGAGGGGAGTTAAGGGGGGCGGACAAAAAAGAGAAGGGGGAATAACAAAATGAGGGGTGCAACACGAGGACTTCCCAGGAGGTCACCCATCCTAGTACTACTCTCGCCCAAGCACGTTTAACTGCGGAGTTCTGATGGGATCCGGTGCATTAGTGCTGGTATGATCGCACCCGTAAGCACATGCATGATGAAATGCTATAAGCGACCACCCCTGACCTGATCCCACAACAAGGAGGGGAGGGGAGGGGAGGCCGCTCGTCGTCGAATTTTTACAGGAGTTTCCGGAGGGTGTTTTCCTTGTAGTAGCTATGGAATCGCTACTCCGACCGCCGGATCTTTAGAATTTCACGATGTCATCCCGGGGCCTTGGTTGAGGCAGTTTTGGTGAATTCTGGGACGAAATATCGCGTGGATTGCGGAGGAGGAGGCGTGGCTAGACTTCGGTGCGGGTGGAATAAAATCGAGGGAGGGGCGGTCGTTTGTACCTCACTCTTTGATCGCAGTTGGTCTTCAACGATTATCGTGAATCAACGACACGGGGTGAAGAGAGAGGGGAGTTAAGGGGGGCGGACAAAAAAGAGAAGGGGGAATAACAAAATGAGGGGTGCAACACGAGGACTTCCCAGGAGGTCACCCATCCTAG
>CM045920.1:6161322-6194964 GCA_025169955.1 Salix arbutifolia
GATTGCGGAGGAGGAGGCGTGGCTAGACTTCGGTGCGGGTGGAATAAAATCGAGGGAGGGGCGGTCGTTTGTACCTCACTCTTTGATCGCAGTTGGTCTTCAACGATTATCGTGAATCAACGACACGGGGTGAAGAGAGAGGGGAGTTAAGGGGGGCGGACAAAAAAGAGAAGGGGGAATAACAAAATGAGGGGTGCAACACGAGGACTTCCCAGGAGGTCACCCATCCTAGTACTACTCTCGCCCAAGCACGTTTAACTGCGGAGTTCTGATGGGATCCGGTGCATTAGTGCTGGTATGATCGCACCCGTAAGCACATGCATGATGAAATGCTATAAGCGACCACCCCTGACCTGATCCCACAACAGGAGGGGAGGGGAGGGGAGGGGAGGCCGCTCGTCGTCGAATTTTTACAGGAGTTTCCGGAGGGTGTTTTCCTTGTAGTAGCTATGGAATCGCTACTCCGACCGCCGGATCTTTAGAATTTCACGATGTCATCCCGGGGCCTTGGTTGAGGCAGTTTTGGTGAATTCTGGGACGAAATATCGCGTGGATTGCGGAGGAGGAGGCGTGGCTAGACTTCGGTGCGGGTGGAATAAAATCGAGGGAGGGGCGGTCGTTTGTACCTCACTCTTTGATCGCAGTTGGTCTTCAACGATTATCGTGAATCAACGACACGGGGTGAAGAGAGAGGGGAGTTAAGGGGGGCGGACAAAAAAGAGAAGGGGGAATAACAAAATGAGGGGTGCAACACGAGGACTTCCCAGGAGGTCACCCATCCTAGTACTACTCTCGCCCAAGCACGTTTAACTGCGGAGTTCTGATGGGATCCGGTGCATTAGTGCTGGTATGATCGCACCCGTAAGCACATGCATGATGAAATGCTATAAGCGACCACCCCTGACCTGATCCCACAACAAGGAGGGGAGGGGAGGGGAGGGGAGGCCGCTCGTCGTCGAATTTTTACAGGAGTTTCCGGAGGGTGTTTTCCTTGTAGTAGCTATGGAATCGCTACTCCGACCGCCGGATCTTTAGAATTTCACGATGTCATCCCGGGGCCTTGGTTGAGGCAGTTTTGGTGAATTCTGGGACGAAATATCGCGTGGATTGCGGAGGAGGAGGCGTGGCTAGACTTCGGTGCGGGTGGAATAAAATCGAGGGAGGGGCGGTCGTTTGTACCTCACTCTTTGATCGCAGTTGGTCTTCAACGATTATCGTGAATCAACGACACGGGGTGAAGAGAGAGGGGAGTTAAGGGGGGCGGACAAAAAAGAGAAGGGGGAATAACAAAATGAGGGGTGCAACACGAGGACTTCCCAGGAGGTCACCCATCCTAGTACTACTCTCGCCCAAGCACGTTTAACTGCGGAGTTCTGATGGGATCCGGTGCATTAGTGCTGGTATGATCGCACCCGTAAGCACATGCATGATGAAATGCTATAAGCGACCACCCCTGACCTGATCCCACAACAGGAGGGGAGGGGAGGGGAGGGGAGGCCGCTCGTCGTCGAATTTTTACAGGAGTTTCCGGAGGGTGTTTTCCTTGTAGTAGCTATGGAATCGCTACTCCGACCGCCGGATCTTTAGAATTTCACGATGTCATCCCGGGGCCTTGGTTGAGGCAGTTTTGGTGAATTCTGGGACGAAATATCGCGTGGATTGCGGAGGAGGAGGCGTGGCTAGACTTCGGTGCGGGTGGAATAAAATCGAGGGAGGGGCGGTCGTTTGTACCTCACTCTTTGATCGCAGTTGGTCTTCAACGATTATCGTGAATCAACGACACGGGGTGAAGAGAGAGGGGAGTTAAGGGGGGCGGACAAAAAAGAGAAGGGGGAATAACAAAATGAGGGGTGCAACACGAGGACTTCCCAGGAGGTCACCCATCCTAGTACTACTCTCGCCCAAGCACGTTTAACTGCGGAGTTCTGATGGGATCCGGTGCATTAGTGCTGGTATGATCGCACCCGTAAGCACATGCATGATGAAATGCTATAAGCGACCACCCCTGACCTGATCCCACAACAAGGAGGGGAGGGGAGGGGAGGGGAGGGGAGGCCGCTCGTCGTCGAATTTTTACAGGAGTTTCCGGAGGGTGTTTTCCTTGTAGTAGCTATGGAATCGCTACTCCGACCGCCGGATCTTTAGAATTTCACGATGTCATCCCGGGGCCTTGGTTGAGGCAGTTTTGGTGAATTCTGGGACGAAATATCGCGTGGATTGCGGAGGAGGAGGCGTGGCTAGACTTCGGTGCGGGTGGAATAAAATCGAGGGAGGGGCGGTCGTTTGTACCTCACTCTTTGATCGCAGTTGGTCTTCAACGATTATCGTGAATCAACGACACGGGGTGAAGAGAGAGGGGAGTTAAGGGGGGCGGACAAAAAAGAGAAGGGGGAATAACAAAATGAGGGGTGCAACACGAGGACTTCCCAGGAGGTCACCCATCCTAGTACTACTCTCGCCCAAGCACGTTTAACTGCGGAGTTCTGATGGGATCCGGTGCATTAGTGCTGGTATGATCGCACCCGTAAGCACATGCATGATGAAATGCTATAAGCGACCACCCCTGACCTGATCCCACAACAAGGAGGGGAGGGGAGGGGAGGGGAGGCCGCTCGTCGTCGAATTTTTACAGGAGTTTCCGGAGGGTGTTTTCCTTGTAGTAGCTATGGAATCGCTACTCCGACCGCCGGATCTTTAGAATTTCACGATGTCATCCCGGGGCCTTGGTTGAGGCAGTTTTGGTGAATTCTGGGACGAAATATCGCGTGGATTGCGGAGGAGGAGGCGTGGCTAGACTTCGGTGCGGGTGGAATAAAATCGAGGGAGGGGCGGTCGTTTGTACCTCACTCTTTGATCGCAGTTGGTCTTCAACGATTATCGTGAATCAACGACACGGGGTGAAGAGAGAGGGGAGTTAAGGGGGGCGGACAAAAAAGAGAAGGGGGAATAACAAAATGAGGGGTGCAACACGAGGACTTCCCAGGAGGTCACCCATCCTAGTACTACTCTCGCCCAAGCACGTTTAACTGCGGAGTTCTGATGGGATCCGGTGCATTAGTGCTGGTATGATCGCACCCGTAAGCACATGCATGATGAAATGCTATAAGCGACCACCCCTGACCTGATCCCACAACAAGGAGGGGAGGGGAGGGGAGGGGAGGCCGCTCGTCGTCGAATTTTTACAGGAGTTTCCGGAGGGTGTTTTCCTTGTAGTAGCTATGGAATCGCTACTCCGACCGCCGGATCTTTAGAATTTCACGATGTCATCCCGGGGCCTTGGTTGAGGCAGTTTTGGTGAATTCTGGGACGAAATATCGCGTGGATTGCGGAGGAGGAGGCGTGGCTAGACTTCGGTGCGGGTGGAATAAAATCGAGGGAGGGGCGGTCGTTTGTACCTCACTCTTTGATCGCAGTTGGTCTTCAACGATTATCGTGAATCAACGACACGGGGTGAAGAGAGAGGGGAGTTAAGGGGGGCGGACAAAAAAGAGAAGGGGGAATAACAAAATGAGGGGTGCAACACGAGGACTTCCCAGGAGGTCACCCATCCTAGTACTACTCTCGCCCAAGCACGTTTAACTGCGGAGTTCTGATGGGATCCGGTGCATTAGTGCTGGTATGATCGCACCCGTAAGCACATGCATGATGAAATGCTATAAGCGACCACCCCTGACCTGATCCCACAACAAGGAGGGGAGGGGAGGGGAGGGGAGGCCGCTCGTCGTCGAATTTTTACAGGAGTTTCCGGAGGGTGTTTTCCTTGTAGTAGCTATGGAATCGCTACTCCGACCGCCGGATCTTTAGAATTTCACGATGTCATCCCGGGGCCTTGGTTGAGGCAGTTTTGGTGAATTCTGGGACGAAATATCGCGTGGATTGCGGAGGAGGAGGCGTGGCTAGACTTCGGTGCGGGTGGAATAAAATCGAGGGAGGGGCGGTCGTTTGTACCTCACTCTTTGATCGCAGTTGGTCTTCAACGATTATCGTGAATCAACGACACGGGGTGAAGAGAGAGGGGAGTTAAGGGGGGCGGACAAAAAAGAGAAGGGGGAATAACAAAATGAGGGGTGCAACACGAGGACTTCCCAGGAGGTCACCCATCCTAGTACTACTCTCGCCCAAGCACGTTTAACTGCGGAGTTCTGATGGGATCCGGTGCATTAGTGCTGGTATGATCGCACCCGTAAGCACATGCATGATGAAATGCTATAAGCGACCACCCCTGACCTGATCCCACAACAAGGAGGGGAGGGGAGGGGAGGGGAGGGGAGGCCGCTCGTCGTCGAATTTTTACAGGAGTTTCCGGAGGGTGTTTTCCTTGTAGTAGCTATGGAATCGCTACTCCGACCGCCGGATCTTTAGAATTTCACGATGTCATCCCGGGGCCTTGGTTGAGGCAGTTTTGGTGAATTCTGGGACGAAATATCGCGTGGATTGCGGAGGAGGAGGCGTGGCTAGACTTCGGTGCGGGTGGAATAAAATCGAGGGAGGGGCGGTCGTTTGTACCTCACTCTTTGATCGCAGTTGGTCTTCAACGATTATCGTGAATCAACGACACGGGGTGAAGAGAGAGGGGAGTTAAGGGGGGCGGACAAAAAAGAGAAGGGGGAATAACAAAATGAGGGGTGCAACACGAGGACTTCCCAGGAGGTCACCCATCCTAGTACTACTCTCGCCCAAGCACGTTTAACTGCGGAGTTCTGATGGGATCCGGTGCATTAGTGCTGGTATGATCGCACCCGTAAGCACATGCATGATGAAATGCTATAAGCGACCACCCCTGACCTGATCCCACAACAAGGAGGGGAGGGGAGGGGAGGGGAGGCCGCTCGTCGTCGAATTTTTACAGGAGTTTCCGGAGGGTGTTTTCCTTGTAGTAGCTATGGAATCGCTACTCCGACCGCCGGATCTTTAGAATTTCACGATGTCATCCCGGGGCCTTGGTTGAGGCAGTTTTGGTGAATTCTGGGACGAAATATCGCGTGGATTGCGGAGGAGGAGGCGTGGCTAGACTTCGGTGCGGGTGGAATAAAATCGAGGGAGGGGCGGTCGTTTGTACCTCACTCTTTGATCGCAGTTGGTCTTCAACGATTATCGTGAATCAACGACACGGGGTGAAGAGAGAGGGGAGTTAAGGGGGGCGGACAAAAAAGAGAAGGGGGAATAACAAAATGAGGGGTGCAACACGAGGACTTCCCAGGAGGTCACCCATCCTAGTACTACTCTCGCCCAAGCACGTTTAACTGCGGAGTTCTGATGGGATCCGGTGCATTAGTGCTGGTATGATCGCACCCGTAAGCACATGCATGATGAAATGCTATAAGCGACCACCCCTGACCTGATCCCACAACAGGGGAGGGGAGGGGAGGGGAGGGGAGGCCGCTCGTCGTCGAATTTTTACAGGAGTTTCCGGAGGGTGTTTTCCTTGTAGTAGCTATGGAATCGCTACTCCGACCGCCGGATCTTTAGAATTTCACGATGTCATCCCGGGGCCTTGGTTGAGGCAGTTTTGGTGAATTCTGGGACGAAATATCGCGTGGATTGCGGAGGAGGAGGCGTGGCTAGACTTCGGTGCGGGTGGAATAAAATCGAGGGAGGGGCGGTCGTTTGTACCTCACTCTTTGATCGCAGTTGGTCTTCAACGATTATCGTGAATCAACGACACGGGGTGAAGAGAGAGGGGAGTTAAGGGGGGCGGACAAAAAAGAGAAGGGGGAATAACAAAATGAGGGGTGCAACACGAGGACTTCCCAGGAGGTCACCCATCCTAGTACTACTCTCGCCCAAGCACGTTTAACTGCGGAGTTCTGATGGGATCCGGTGCATTAGTGCTGGTATGATCGCACCCGTAAGCACATGCATGATGAAATGCTATAAGCGACCACCCCTGACCTGATCCCACAACAGGAGGGGAGGGGAGGGGAGGGGAGGCCGCTCGTCGTCGAATTTTTACAGGAGTTTCCGGAGGGTGTTTTCCTTGTAGTAGCTATGGAATCGCTACTCCGACCGCCGGATCTTTAGAATTTCACGATGTCATCCCGGGGCCTTGGTTGAGGCAGTTTTGGTGAATTCTGGGACGAAATATCGCGTGGATTGCGGAGGAGGAGGCGTGGCTAGACTTCGGTGCGGGTGGAATAAAATCGAGGGAGGGGCGGTCGTTTGTACCTCACTCTTTGATCGCAGTTGGTCTTCAACGATTATCGTGAATCAACGACACGGGGTGAAGAGAGAGGGGAGTTAAGGGGGGCGGACAAAAAAGAGAAGGGGGAATAACAAAATGAGGGGTGCAACACGAGGACTTCCCAGGAGGTCACCCATCCTAGTACTACTCTCGCCCAAGCACGTTTAACTGCGGAGTTCTGATGGGATCCGGTGCATTAGTGCTGGTATGATCGCACCCGTAAGCACATGCATGATGAAATGCTATAAGCGACCACCCCTGACCTGATCCCACAACAAGGAGGGGAGGGGAGGGGAGGGGAGGGGAGGCCGCTCGTCGTCGAATTTTTACAGGAGTTTCCGGAGGGTGTTTTCCTTGTAGTAGCTATGGAATCGCTACTCCGACCGCCGGATCTTTAGAATTTCACGATGTCATCCCGGGGCCTTGGTTGAGGCAGTTTTGGTGAATTCTGGGACGAAATATCGCGTGGATTGCGGAGGAGGAGGCGTGGCTAGACTTCGGTGCGGGTGGAATAAAATCGAGGGAGGGGCGGTCGTTTGTACCTCACTCTTTGATCGCAGTTGGTCTTCAACGATTATCGTGAATCAACGACACGGGGTGAAGAGAGAGGGGAGTTAAGGGGGGCGGACAAAAAAGAGAAGGGGGAATAACAAAATGAGGGGTGCAACACGAGGACTTCCCAGGAGGTCACCCATCCTAGTACTACTCTCGCCCAAGCACGTTTAACTGCGGAGTTCTGATGGGATCCGGTGCATTAGTGCTGGTATGATCGCACCCGTAAGCACATGCATGATGAAATGCTATAAGCGACCACCCCTGACCTGATCCCACAACAAGGAGGGGAGGGGAGGGGAGGGGAGGCCGCTCGTCGTCGAATTTTTACAGGAGTTTCCGGAGGGTGTTTTCCTTGTAGTAGCTATGGAATCGCTACTCCGACCGCCGGATCTTTAGAATTTCACGATGTCATCCCGGGGCCTTGGTTGAGGCAGTTTTGGTGAATTCTGGGACGAAATATCGCGTGGATTGCGGAGGAGGAGGCGTGGCTAGACTTCGGTGCGGGTGGAATAAAATCGAGGGAGGGGCGGTCGTTTGTACCTCACTCTTTGATCGCAGTTGGTCTTCAACGATTATCGTGAATCAACGACACGGGGTGAAGAGAGAGGGGAGTTAAGGGGGGCGGACAAAAAAGAGAAGGGGGAATAACAAAATGAGGGGTGCAACACGAGGACTTCCCAGGAGGTCACCCATCCTAGTACTACTCTCGCCCAAGCACGTTTAACTGCGGAGTTCTGATGGGATCCGGTGCATTAGTGCTGGTATGATCGCACCCGTAAGCACATGCATGATGAAATGCTATAAGCGACCACCCCTGACCTGATCCCACAACAAGGAGGGGAGGGGAGGGGAGGGGAGGCCGCTCGTCGTCGAATTTTTACAGGAGTTTCCGGAGGGTGTTTTCCTTGTAGTAGCTATGGAATCGCTACTCCGACCGCCGGATCTTTAGAATTTCACGATGTCATCCCGGGGCCTTGGTTGAGGCAGTTTTGGTGAATTCTGGGACGAAATATCGCGTGGATTGCGGAGGAGGAGGCGTGGCTAGACTTCGGTGCGGGTGGAATAAAATCGAGGGAGGGGCGGTCGTTTGTACCTCACTCTTTGATCGCAGTTGGTCTTCAACGATTATCGTGAATCAACGACACGGGGTGAAGAGAGAGGGGAGTTAAGGGGGGCGGACAAAAAAGAGAAGGGGGAATAACAAAATGAGGGGTGCAACACGAGGACTTCCCAGGAGGTCACCCATCCTAGTACTACTCTCGCCCAAGCACGTTTAACTGCGGAGTTCTGATGGGATCCGGTGCATTAGTGCTGGTATGATCGCACCCGTAAGCACATGCATGATGAAATGCTATAAGCGACCACCCCTGACCTGATCCCACAACAAGGAGGGGAGGGGAGGGGAGGGGAGGCCGCTCGTCGTCGAATTTTTACAGGAGTTTCCGGAGGGTGTTTTCCTTGTAGTAGCTATGGAATCGCTACTCCGACCGCCGGATCTTTAGAATTTCACGATGTCATCCCGGGGCCTTGGTTGAGGCAGTTTTGGTGAATTCTGGGACGAAATATCGCGTGGATTGCGGAGGAGGAGGCGTGGCTAGACTTCGGTGCGGGTGGAATAAAATCGAGGGAGGGGCGGTCGTTTGTACCTCACTCTTTGATCGCAGTTGGTCTTCAACGATTATCGTGAATCAACGACACGGGGTGAAGAGAGAGGGGAGTTAAGGGGGGCGGACAAAAAAGAGAAGGGGGAATAACAAAATGAGGGGTGCAACACGAGGACTTCCCAGGAGGTCACCCATCCTAGTACTACTCTCGCCCAAGCACGTTTAACTGCGGAGTTCTGATGGGATCCGGTGCATTAGTGCTGGTATGATCGCACCCGTAAGCACATGCATGATGAAATGCTATAAGCGACCACCCCTGACCTGATCCCACAACAAGGAGGGGAGGGGAGGGGAGGGGAGGGGAGGCCGCTCGTCGTCGAATTTTTACAGGAGTTTCCGGAGGGTGTTTTCCTTGTAGTAGCTATGGAATCGCTACTCCGACCGCCGGATCTTTAGAATTTCACGATGTCATCCCGGGGCCTTGGTTGAGGCAGTTTTGGTGAATTCTGGGACGAAATATCGCGTGGATTGCGGAGGAGGAGGCGTGGCTAGACTTCGGTGCGGGTGGAATAAAATCGAGGGAGGGGCGGTCGTTTGTACCTCACTCTTTGATCGCAGTTGGTCTTCAACGATTATCGTGAATCAACGACACGGGGTGAAGAGAGAGGGGAGTTAAGGGGGGCGGACAAAAAAGAGAAGGGGGAATAACAAAATGAGGGGTGCAACACGAGGACTTCCCAGGAGGTCACCCATCCTAGTACTACTCTCGCCCAAGCACGTTTAACTGCGGAGTTCTGATGGGATCCGGTGCATTAGTGCTGGTATGATCGCACCCGTAAGCACATGCATGATGAAATGCTATAAGCGACCACCCCTGACCTGATCCCACAACAAGGGGAGGGGAGGGGAGGGGAGGGGAGGCCGCTCGTCGTCGAATTTTTACAGGAGTTTCCGGAGGGTGTTTTCCTTGTAGTAGCTATGGAATCGCTACTCCGACCGCCGGATCTTTAGAATTTCACGATGTCATCCCGGGGCCTTGGTTGAGGCAGTTTTGGTGAATTCTGGGACGAAATATCGCGTGGATTGCGGAGGAGGAGGCGTGGCTAGACTTCGGTGCGGGTGGAATAAAATCGAGGGAGGGGCGGTCGTTTGTACCTCACTCTTTGATCGCAGTTGGTCTTCAACGATTATCGTGAATCAACGACACGGGGTGAAGAGAGAGGGGAGTTAAGGGGGGCGGACAAAAAAGAGAAGGGGGAATAACAAAATGAGGGGTGCAACACGAGGACTTCCCAGGAGGTCACCCATCCTAGTACTACTCTCGCCCAAGCACGTTTAACTGCGGAGTTCTGATGGGATCCGGTGCATTAGTGCTGGTATGATCGCACCCGTAAGCACATGCATGATGAAATGCTATAAGCGACCACCCCTGACCTGATCCCACAACAGGGGAGGGGAGGGGAGGGGAGGGGAGGCCGCTCGTCGTCGAATTTTTACAGGAGTTTCCGGAGGGTGTTTTCCTTGTAGTAGCTATGGAATCGCTACTCCGACCGCCGGATCTTTAGAATTTCACGATGTCATCCCGGGGCCTTGGTTGAGGCAGTTTTGGTGAATTCTGGGACGAAATATCGCGTGGATTGCGGAGGAGGAGGCGTGGCTAGACTTCGGTGCGGGTGGAATAAAATCGAGGGAGGGGCGGTCGTTTGTACCTCACTCTTTGATCGCAGTTGGTCTTCAACGATTATCGTGAATCAACGACACGGGGTGAAGAGAGAGGGGAGTTAAGGGGGGCGGACAAAAAAGAGAAGGGGGAATAACAAAATGAGGGGTGCAACACGAGGACTTCCCAGGAGGTCACCCATCCTAGTACTACTCTCGCCCAAGCACGTTTAACTGCGGAGTTCTGATGGGATCCGGTGCATTAGTGCTGGTATGATCGCACCCGTAAGCACATGCATGATGAAATGCTATAAGCGACCACCCCTGACCTGATCCCACAACAAGGAGGGGAGGGGAGGGGAGGGGAGGGGAGGCCGCTCGTCGTCGAATTTTTACAGGAGTTTCCGGAGGGTGTTTTCCTTGTAGTAGCTATGGAATCGCTACTCCGACCGCCGGATCTTTAGAATTTCACGATGTCATCCCGGGGCCTTGGTTGAGGCAGTTTTGGTGAATTCTGGGACGAAATATCGCGTGGATTGCGGAGGAGGAGGCGTGGCTAGACTTCGGTGCGGGTGGAATAAAATCGAGGGAGGGGCGGTCGTTTGTACCTCACTCTTTGATCGCAGTTGGTCTTCAACGATTATCGTGAATCAACGACACGGGGTGAAGAGAGAGGGGAGTTAAGGGGGGCGGACAAAAAAGAGAAGGGGGAATAACAAAATGAGGGGTGCAACACGAGGACTTCCCAGGAGGTCACCCATCCTAGTACTACTCTCGCCCAAGCACGTTTAACTGCGGAGTTCTGATGGGATCCGGTGCATTAGTGCTGGTATGATCGCACCCGTAAGCACATGCATGATGAAATGCTATAAGCGACCACCCCTGACCTGATCCCACAACAAGGAGGGGAGGGGAGGGGAGGGGAGGGGAGGCCGCTCGTCGTCGAATTTTTACAGGAGTTTCCGGAGGGTGTTTTCCTTGTAGTAGCTATGGAATCGCTACTCCGACCGCCGGATCTTTAGAATTTCACGATGTCATCCCGGGGCCTTGGTTGAGGCAGTTTTGGTGAATTCTGGGACGAAATATCGCGTGGATTGCGGAGGAGGAGGCGTGGCTAGACTTCGGTGCGGGTGGAATAAAATCGAGGGAGGGGCGGTCGTTTGTACCTCACTCTTTGATCGCAGTTGGTCTTCAACGATTATCGTGAATCAACGACACGGGGTGAAGAGAGAGGGGAGTTAAGGGGGGCGGACAAAAAAGAGAAGGGGGAATAACAAAATGAGGGGTGCAACACGAGGACTTCCCAGGAGGTCACCCATCCTAGTACTACTCTCGCCCAAGCACGTTTAACTGCGGAGTTCTGATGGGATCCGGTGCATTAGTGCTGGTATGATCGCACCCGTAAGCACATGCATGATGAAATGCTATAAGCGACCACCCCTGACCTGATCCCACAACAAGGAGGGGAGGGGAGGGGAGGGGAGGCCGCTCGTCGTCGAATTTTTACAGGAGTTTCCGGAGGGTGTTTTCCTTGTAGTAGCTATGGAATCGCTACTCCGACCGCCGGATCTTTAGAATTTCACGATGTCATCCCGGGGCCTTGGTTGAGGCAGTTTTGGTGAATTCTGGGACGAAATATCGCGTGGATTGCGGAGGAGGAGGCGTGGCTAGACTTCGGTGCGGGTGGAATAAAATCGAGGGAGGGGCGGTCGTTTGTACCTCACTCTTTGATCGCAGTTGGTCTTCAACGATTATCGTGAATCAACGACACGGGGTGAAGAGAGAGGGGAGTTAAGGGGGGCGGACAAAAAAGAGAAGGGGGAATAACAAAATGAGGGGTGCAACACGAGGACTTCCCAGGAGGTCACCCATCCTAGTACTACTCTCGCCCAAGCACGTTTAACTGCGGAGTTCTGATGGGATCCGGTGCATTAGTGCTGGTATGATCGCACCCGTAAGCACATGCATGATGAAATGCTATAAGCGACCACCCCTGACCTGATCCCACAACAAGGAGGGGAGGGGAGGGGAGGGGAGGGGAGGCCGCTCGTCGTCGAATTTTTACAGGAGTTTCCGGAGGGTGTTTTCCTTGTAGTAGCTATGGAATCGCTACTCCGACCGCCGGATCTTTAGAATTTCACGATGTCATCCCGGGGCCTTGGTTGAGGCAGTTTTGGTGAATTCTGGGACGAAATATCGCGTGGATTGCGGAGGAGGAGGCGTGGCTAGACTTCGGTGCGGGTGGAATAAAATCGAGGGAGGGGCGGTCGTTTGTACCTCACTCTTTGATCGCAGTTGGTCTTCAACGATTATCGTGAATCAACGACACGGGGTGAAGAGAGAGGGGAGTTAAGGGGGGCGGACAAAAAAGAGAAGGGGGAATAACAAAATGAGGGGTGCAACACGAGGACTTCCCAGGAGGTCACCCATCCTAGTACTACTCTCGCCCAAGCACGTTTAACTGCGGAGTTCTGATGGGATCCGGTGCATTAGTGCTGGTATGATCGCACCCGTAAGCACATGCATGATGAAATGCTATAAGCGACCACCCCTGACCTGATCCCACAACAAGGAGGGGAGGGGAGGGGAGGGGAGGGGAGGCCGCTCGTCGTCGAATTTTTACAGGAGTTTCCGGAGGGTGTTTTCCTTGTAGTAGCTATGGAATCGCTACTCCGACCGCCGGATCTTTAGAATTTCACGATGTCATCCCGGGGCCTTGGTTGAGGCAGTTTTGGTGAATTCTGGGACGAAATATCGCGTGGATTGCGGAGGAGGAGGCGTGGCTAGACTTCGGTGCGGGTGGAATAAAATCGAGGGAGGGGCGGTCGTTTGTACCTCACTCTTTGATCGCAGTTGGTCTTCAACGATTATCGTGAATCAACGACACGGGGTGAAGAGAGAGGGGAGTTAAGGGGGGCGGACAAAAAAGAGAAGGGGGAATAACAAAATGAGGGGTGCAACACGAGGACTTCCCAGGAGGTCACCCATCCTAGTACTACTCTCGCCCAAGCACGTTTAACTGCGGAGTTCTGATGGGATCCGGTGCATTAGTGCTGGTATGATCGCACCCGTAAGCACATGCATGATGAAATGCTATAAGCGACCACCCCTGACCTGATCCCACAACAAGGAGGGGAGGGGAGGGGAGGGGAGGGGAGGCCGCTCGTCGTCGAATTTTTACAGGAGTTTCCGGAGGGTGTTTTCCTTGTAGTAGCTATGGAATCGCTACTCCGACCGCCGGATCTTTAGAATTTCACGATGTCATCCCGGGGCCTTGGTTGAGGCAGTTTTGGTGAATTCTGGGACGAAATATCGCGTGGATTGCGGAGGAGGAGGCGTGGCTAGACTTCGGTGCGGGTGGAATAAAATCGAGGGAGGGGCGGTCGTTTGTACCTCACTCTTTGATCGCAGTTGGTCTTCAACGATTATCGTGAATCAACGACACGGGGTGAAGAGAGAGGGGAGTTAAGGGGGGCGGACAAAAAAGAGAAGGGGGAATAACAAAATGAGGGGTGCAACACGAGGACTTCCCAGGAGGTCACCCATCCTAGTACTACTCTCGCCCAAGCACGTTTAACTGCGGAGTTCTGATGGGATCCGGTGCATTAGTGCTGGTATGATCGCACCCGTAAGCACATGCATGATGAAATGCTATAAGCGACCACCCCTGACCTGATCCCACAACAAGGAAGGGAGGGGAGGGGAGGGGAGGGGAGGCCGCTCGTCGTCGAATTTTTACAGGAGTTTCCGGAGGGTGTTTTCCTTGTAGTAGCTATGGAATCGCTACTCCGACCGCCGGATCTTTAGAATTTCACGATGTCATCCCGGGGCCTTGGTTGAGGCAGTTTTGGTGAATTCTGGGACGAAATATCGCGTGGATTGCGGAGGAGGAGGCGTGGCTAGACTTCGGTGCGGGTGGAATAAAATCGAGGGAGGGGCGGTCGTTTGTACCTCACTCTTTGATCGCAGTTGGTCTTCAACGATTATCGTGAATCAACGACACGGGGTGAAGAGAGAGGGGAGTTAAGGGGGGCGGACAAAAAAGAGAAGGGGGAATAACAAAATGAGGGGTGCAACACGAGGACTTCCCAGGAGGTCACCCATCCTAGTACTACTCTCGCCCAAGCACGTTTAACTGCGGAGTTCTGATGGGATCCGGTGCATTAGTGCTGGTATGATCGCACCCGTAAGCACATGCATGATGAAATGCTATAAGCGACCACCCCTGACCTGATCCCACAACAGGGGAGGGGAGGGGAGGGGAGGGGAGGCCGCTCGTCGTCGAATTTTTACAGGAGTTTCCGGAGGGTGTTTTCCTTGTAGTAGCTATGGAATCGCTACTCCGACCGCCGGATCTTTAGAATTTCACGATGTCATCCCGGGGCCTTGGTTGAGGCAGTTTTGGTGAATTCTGGGACGAAATATCGCGTGGATTGCGGAGGAGGAGGCGTGGCTAGACTTCGGTGCGGGTGGAATAAAATCGAGGGAGGGGCGGTCGTTTGTACCTCACTCTTTGATCGCAGTTGGTCTTCAACGATTATCGTGAATCAACGACACGGGGTGAAGAGAGAGGGGAGTTAAGGGGGGCGGACAAAAAAGAGAAGGGGGAATAACAAAATGAGGGGTGCAACACGAGGACTTCCCAGGAGGTCACCCATCCTAGTACTACTCTCGCCCAAGCACGTTTAACTGCGGAGTTCTGATGGGATCCGGTGCATTAGTGCTGGTATGATCGCACCCGTAAGCACATGCATGATGAAATGCTATAAGCGACCACCCCTGACCTGATCCCACAACAAGGAGGGGAGGGGAGGGGAGGGGAGGCCGCTCGTCGTCGAATTTTTACAGGAGTTTCCGGAGGGTGTTTTCCTTGTAGTAGCTATGGAATCGCTACTCCGACCGCCGGATCTTTAGAATTTCACGATGTCATCCCGGGGCCTTGGTTGAGGCAGTTTTGGTGAATTCTGGGACGAAATATCGCGTGGATTGCGGAGGAGGAGGCGTGGCTAGACTTCGGTGCGGGTGGAATAAAATCGAGGGAGGGGCGGTCGTTTGTACCTCACTCTTTGATCGCAGTTGGTCTTCAACGATTATCGTGAATCAACGACACGGGGTGAAGAGAGAGGGGAGTTAAGGGGGGCGGACAAAAAAGAGAAGGGGGAATAACAAAATGAGGGGTGCAACACGAGGACTTCCCAGGAGGTCACCCATCCTAGTACTACTCTCGCCCAAGCACGTTTAACTGCGGAGTTCTGATGGGATCCGGTGCATTAGTGCTGGTATGATCGCACCCGTAAGCACATGCATGATGAAATGCTATAAGCGACCACCCCTGACCTGATCCCACAACAGGGGAGGGGAGGGGAGGGGAGGGGAGGCCGCTCGTCGTCGAATTTTTACAGGAGTTTCCGGAGGGTGTTTTCCTTGTAGTAGCTATGGAATCGCTACTCCGACCGCCGGATCTTTAGAATTTCACGATGTCATCCCGGGGCCTTGGTTGAGGCAGTTTTGGTGAATTCTGGGACGAAATATCGCGTGGATTGCGGAGGAGGAGGCGTGGCTAGACTTCGGTGCGGGTGGAATAAAATCGAGGGAGGGGCGGTCGTTTGTACCTCACTCTTTGATCGCAGTTGGTCTTCAACGATTATCGTGAATCAACGACACGGGGTGAAGAGAGAGGGGAGTTAAGGGGGGCGGACAAAAAAGAGAAGGGGGAATAACAAAATGAGGGGTGCAACACGAGGACTTCCCAGGAGGTCACCCATCCTAGTACTACTCTCGCCCAAGCACGTTTAACTGCGGAGTTCTGATGGGATCCGGTGCATTAGTGCTGGTATGATCGCACCCGTAAGCACATGCATGATGAAATGCTATAAGCGACCACCCCTGACCTGATCCCACAACAAGGAGGGGAGGGGAGGGGAGGGGAGGGGAGGCCGCTCGTCGTCGAATTTTTACAGGAGTTTCCGGAGGGTGTTTTCCTTGTAGTAGCTATGGAATCGCTACTCCGACCGCCGGATCTTTAGAATTTCACGATGTCATCCCGGGGCCTTGGTTGAGGCAGTTTTGGTGAATTCTGGGACGAAATATCGCGTGGATTGCGGAGGAGGAGGCGTGGCTAGACTTCGGTGCGGGTGGAATAAAATCGAGGGAGGGGCGGTCGTTTGTACCTCACTCTTTGATCGCAGTTGGTCTTCAACGATTATCGTGAATCAACGACACGGGGTGAAGAGAGAGGGGAGTTAAGGGGGGCGGACAAAAAAGAGAAGGGGGAATAACAAAATGAGGGGTGCAACACGAGGACTTCCCAGGAGGTCACCCATCCTAGTACTACTCTCGCCCAAGCACGTTTAACTGCGGAGTTCTGATGGGATCCGGTGCATTAGTGCTGGTATGATCGCACCCGTAAGCACATGCATGATGAAATGCTATAAGCGACCACCCCTGACCTGATCCCACAACAAGGGGAGGGGAGGGGAGGGGAGGGGAGGCCGCTCGTCGTCGAATTTTTACAGGAGTTTCCGGAGGGTGTTTTCCTTGTAGTAGCTATGGAATCGCTACTCCGACCGCCGGATCTTTAGAATTTCACGATGTCATCCCGGGGCCTTGGTTGAGGCAGTTTTGGTGAATTCTGGGACGAAATATCGCGTGGATTGCGGAGGAGGAGGCGTGGCTAGACTTCGGTGCGGGTGGAATAAAATCGAGGGAGGGGCGGTCGTTTGTACCTCACTCTTTGATCGCAGTTGGTCTTCAACGATTATCGTGAATCAACGACACGGGGTGAAGAGAGAGGGGAGTTAAGGGGGGCGGACAAAAAAGAGAAGGGGGAATAACAAAATGAGGGGTGCAACACGAGGACTTCCCAGGAGGTCACCCATCCTAGTACTACTCTCGCCCAAGCACGTTTAACTGCGGAGTTCTGATGGGATCCGGTGCATTAGTGCTGGTATGATCGCACCCGTAAGCACATGCATGATGAAATGCTATAAGCGACCACCCCTGACCTGATCCCACAACAAGGAGGGGAGGGGAGGGGAGGGGAGGCCGCTCGTCGTCGAATTTTTACAGGAGTTTCCGGAGGGTGTTTTCCTTGTAGTAGCTATGGAATCGCTACTCCGACCGCCGGATCTTTAGAATTTCACGATGTCATCCCGGGGCCTTGGTTGAGGCAGTTTTGGTGAATTCTGGGACGAAATATCGCGTGGATTGCGGAGGAGGAGGCGTGGCTAGACTTCGGTGCGGGTGGAATAAAATCGAGGGAGGGGCGGTCGTTTGTACCTCACTCTTTGATCGCAGTTGGTCTTCAACGATTATCGTGAATCAACGACACGGGGTGAAGAGAGAGGGGAGTTAAGGGGGGCGGACAAAAAAGAGAAGGGGGAATAACAAAATGAGGGGTGCAACACGAGGACTTCCCAGGAGGTCACCCATCCTAGTACTACTCTCGCCCAAGCACGTTTAACTGCGGAGTTCTGATGGGATCCGGTGCATTAGTGCTGGTATGATCGCACCCGTAAGCACATGCATGATGAAATGCTATAAGCGACCACCCCTGACCTGATCCCACAACAAGGAGGGGAGGGGAGGGGAGGGGAGGCCGCTCGTCGTCGAATTTTTACAGGAGTTTCCGGAGGGTGTTTTCCTTGTAGTAGCTATGGAATCGCTACTCCGACCGCCGGATCTTTAGAATTTCACGATGTCATCCCGGGGCCTTGGTTGAGGCAGTTTTGGTGAATTCTGGGACGAAATATCGCGTGGATTGCGGAGGAGGAGGCGTGGCTAGACTTCGGTGCGGGTGGAATAAAATCGAGGGAGGGGCGGTCGTTTGTACCTCACTCTTTGATCGCAGTTGGTCTTCAACGATTATCGTGAATCAACGACACGGGGTGAAGAGAGAGGGGAGTTAAGGGGGGCGGACAAAAAAGAGAAGGGGGAATAACAAAATGAGGGGTGCAACACGAGGACTTCCCAGGAGGTCACCCATCCTAGTACTACTCTCGCCCAAGCACGTTTAACTGCGGAGTTCTGATGGGATCCGGTGCATTAGTGCTGGTATGATCGCACCCGTAAGCACATGCATGATGAAATGCTATAAGCGACCACCCCTGACCTGATCCCACAACAAGGAGGGGAGGGGAGGGGAGGGGAGGGGAGGCCGCTCGTCGTCGAATTTTTACAGGAGTTTCCGGAGGGTGTTTTCCTTGTAGTAGCTATGGAATCGCTACTCCGACCGCCGGATCTTTAGAATTTCACGATGTCATCCCGGGGCCTTGGTTGAGGCAGTTTTGGTGAATTCTGGGACGAAATATCGCGTGGATTGCGGAGGAGGAGGCGTGGCTAGACTTCGGTGCGGGTGGAATAAAATCGAGGGAGGGGCGGTCGTTTGTACCTCACTCTTTGATCGCAGTTGGTCTTCAACGATTATCGTGAATCAACGACACGGGGTGAAGAGAGAGGGGAGTTAAGGGGGGCGGACAAAAAAGAGAAGGGGGAATAACAAAATGAGGGGTGCAACACGAGGACTTCCCAGGAGGTCACCCATCCTAGTACTACTCTCGCCCAAGCACGTTTAACTGCGGAGTTCTGATGGGATCCGGTGCATTAGTGCTGGTATGATCGCACCCGTAAGCACATGCATGATGAAATGCTATAAGCGACCACCCCTGACCTGATCCCACAACAAGGGGAGGGGAGGGGAGGGGAGGGGAGGCCGCTCGTCGTCGAATTTTTACAGGAGTTTCCGGAGGGTGTTTTCCTTGTAGTAGCTATGGAATCGCTACTCCGACCGCCGGATCTTTAGAATTTCACGATGTCATCCCGGGGCCTTGGTTGAGGCAGTTTTGGTGAATTCTGGGACGAAATATCGCGTGGATTGCGGAGGAGGAGGCGTGGCTAGACTTCGGTGCGGGTGGAATAAAATCGAGGGAGGGGCGGTCGTTTGTACCTCACTCTTTGATCGCAGTTGGTCTTCAACGATTATCGTGAATCAACGACACGGGGTGAAGAGAGAGGGGAGTTAAGGGGGGCGGACAAAAAAGAGAAGGGGGAATAACAAAATGAGGGGTGCAACACGAGGACTTCCCAGGAGGTCACCCATCCTAGTACTACTCTCGCCCAAGCACGTTTAACTGCGGAGTTCTGATGGGATCCGGTGCATTAGTGCTGGTATGATCGCACCCGTAAGCACATGCATGATGAAATGCTATAAGCGACCACCCCTGACCTGATCCCACAACAAGGGGAGGGGAGGGGAGGGGAGGCCGCTCGTCGTCGAATTTTTACAGGAGTTTCCGGAGGGTGTTTTCCTTGTAGTAGCTATGGAATCGCTACTCCGACCGCCGGATCTTTAGAATTTCACGATGTCATCCCGGGGCCTTGGTTGAGGCAGTTTTGGTGAATTCTGGGACGAAATATCGCGTGGATTGCGGAGGAGGAGGCGTGGCTAGACTTCGGTGCGGGTGGAATAAAATCGAGGGAGGGGCGGTCGTTTGTACCTCACTCTTTGATCGCAGTTGGTCTTCAACGATTATCGTGAATCAACGACACGGGGTGAAGAGAGAGGGGAGTTAAGGGGGGCGGACAAAAAAGAGAAGGGGGAATAACAAAATGAGGGGTGCAACACGAGGACTTCCCAGGAGGTCACCCATCCTAGTACTACTCTCGCCCAAGCACGTTTAACTGCGGAGTTCTGATGGGATCCGGTGCATTAGTGCTGGTATGATCGCACCCGTAAGCACATGCATGATGAAATGCTATAAGCGACCACCCCTGACCTGATCCCACAACAGGGGAGGGGAGGGGAGGGGAGGCCGCTCGTCGTCGAATTTTTACAGGAGTTTCCGGAGGGTGTTTTCCTTGTAGTAGCTATGGAATCGCTACTCCGACCGCCGGATCTTTAGAATTTCACGATGTCATCCCGGGGCCTTGGTTGAGGCAGTTTTGGTGAATTCTGGGACGAAATATCGCGTGGATTGCGGAGGAGGAGGCGTGGCTAGACTTCGGTGCGGGTGGAATAAAATCGAGGGAGGGGCGGTCGTTTGTACCTCACTCTTTGATCGCAGTTGGTCTTCAACGATTATCGTGAATCAACGACACGGGGTGAAGAGAGAGGGGAGTTAAGGGGGGCGGACAAAAAAGAGAAGGGGGAATAACAAAATGAGGGGTGCAACACGAGGACTTCCCAGGAGGTCACCCATCCTAGTACTACTCTCGCCCAAGCACGTTTAACTGCGGAGTTCTGATGGGATCCGGTGCATTAGTGCTGGTATGATCGCACCCGTAAGCACATGCATGATGAAATGCTATAAGCGACCACCCCTGACCTGATCCCACAACAAGGAGGGGAGGGGAGGGGAGGGGAGGGGAGGCCGCTCGTCGTCGAATTTTTACAGGAGTTTCCGGAGGGTGTTTTCCTTGTAGTAGCTATGGAATCGCTACTCCGACCGCCGGATCTTTAGAATTTCACGATGTCATCCCGGGGCCTTGGTTGAGGCAGTTTTGGTGAATTCTGGGACGAAATATCGCGTGGATTGCGGAGGAGGAGGCGTGGCTAGACTTCGGTGCGGGTGGAATAAAATCGAGGGAGGGGCGGTCGTTTGTACCTCACTCTTTGATCGCAGTTGGTCTTCAACGATTATCGTGAATCAACGACACGGGGTGAAGAGAGAGGGGAGTTAAGGGGGGCGGACAAAAAAGAGAAGGGGGAATAACAAAATGAGGGGTGCAACACGAGGACTTCCCAGGAGGTCACCCATCCTAGTACTACTCTCGCCCAAGCACGTTTAACTGCGGAGTTCTGATGGGATCCGGTGCATTAGTGCTGGTATGATCGCACCCGTAAGCACATGCATGATGAAATGCTATAAGCGACCACCCCTGACCTGATCCCACAACAAGGAGGGGAGGGGAGGGGAGGGGAGGGGAGGCCGCTCGTCGTCGAATTTTTACAGGAGTTTCCGGAGGGTGTTTTCCTTGTAGTAGCTATGGAATCGCTACTCCGACCGCCGGATCTTTAGAATTTCACGATGTCATCCCGGGGCCTTGGTTGAGGCAGTTTTGGTGAATTCTGGGACGAAATATCGCGTGGATTGCGGAGGAGGAGGCGTGGCTAGACTTCGGTGCGGGTGGAATAAAATCGAGGGAGGGGCGGTCGTTTGTACCTCACTCTTTGATCGCAGTTGGTCTTCAACGATTATCGTGAATCAACGACACGGGGTGAAGAGAGAGGGGAGTTAAGGGGGGCGGACAAAAAAGAGAAGGGGGAATAACAAAATGAGGGGTGCAACACGAGGACTTCCCAGGAGGTCACCCATCCTAGTACTACTCTCGCCCAAGCACGTTTAACTGCGGAGTTCTGATGGGATCCGGTGCATTAGTGCTGGTATGATCGCACCCGTAAGCACATGCATGATGAAATGCTATAAGCGACCACCCCTGACCTGATCCCACAACAAGGAGGGGAGGGGAGGGGAGGGGAGGGGAGGCCGCTCGTCGTCGAATTTTTACAGGAGTTTCCGGAGGGTGTTTTCCTTGTAGTAGCTATGGAATCGCTACTCCGACCGCCGGATCTTTAGAATTTCACGATGTCATCCCGGGGCCTTGGTTGAGGCAGTTTTGGTGAATTCTGGGACGAAATATCGCGTGGATTGCGGAGGAGGAGGCGTGGCTAGACTTCGGTGCGGGTGGAATAAAATCGAGGGAGGGGCGGTCGTTTGTACCTCACTCTTTGATCGCAGTTGGTCTTCAACGATTATCGTGAATCAACGACACGGGGTGAAGAGAGAGGGGAGTTAAGGGGGGCGGACAAAAAAGAGAAGGGGGAATAACAAAATGAGGGGTGCAACACGAGGACTTCCCAGGAGGTCACCCATCCTAGTACTACTCTCGCCCAAGCACGTTTAACTGCGGAGTTCTGATGGGATCCGGTGCATTAGTGCTGGTATGATCGCACCCGTAAGCACATGCATGATGAAATGCTATAAGCGACCACCCCTGACCTGATCCCACAACAAGGAGGGGAGGGGAGGGGAGGGGAGGGGAGGCCGCTCGTCGTCGAATTTTTACAGGAGTTTCCGGAGGGTGTTTTCCTTGTAGTAGCTATGGAATCGCTACTCCGACCGCCGGATCTTTAGAATTTCACGATGTCATCCCGGGGCCTTGGTTGAGGCAGTTTTGGTGAATTCTGGGACGAAATATCGCGTGGATTGCGGAGGAGGAGGCGTGGCTAGACTTCGGTGCGGGTGGAATAAAATCGAGGGAGGGGCGGTCGTTTGTACCTCACTCTTTGATCGCAGTTGGTCTTCAACGATTATCGTGAATCAACGACACGGGGTGAAGAGAGAGGGGAGTTAAGGGGGGCGGACAAAAAAGAGAAGGGGGAATAACAAAATGAGGGGTGCAACACGAGGACTTCCCAGGAGGTCACCCATCCTAGTACTACTCTCGCCCAAGCACGTTTAACTGCGGAGTTCTGATGGGATCCGGTGCATTAGTGCTGGTATGATCGCACCCGTAAGCACATGCATGATGAAATGCTATAAGCGACCACCCCTGACCTGATCCCACAACAAGGAGGGGAGGGGAGGGGAGGGGAGGGGAGGCCGCTCGTCGTCGAATTTTTACAGGAGTTTCCGGAGGGTGTTTTCCTTGTAGTAGCTATGGAATCGCTACTCCGACCGCCGGATCTTTAGAATTTCACGATGTCATCCCGGGGCCTTGGTTGAGGCAGTTTTGGTGAATTCTGGGACGAAATATCGCGTGGATTGCGGAGGAGGAGGCGTGGCTAGACTTCGGTGCGGGTGGAATAAAATCGAGGGAGGGGCGGTCGTTTGTACCTCACTCTTTGATCGCAGTTGGTCTTCAACGATTATCGTGAATCAACGACACGGGGTGAAGAGAGAGGGGAGTTAAGGGGGGCGGACAAAAAAGAGAAGGGGGAATAACAAAATGAGGGGTGCAACACGAGGACTTCCCAGGAGGTCACCCATCCTAGTACTACTCTCGCCCAAGCACGTTTAACTGCGGAGTTCTGATGGGATCCGGTGCATTAGTGCTGGTATGATCGCACCCGTAAGCACATGCATGATGAAATGCTATAAGCGACCACCCCTGACCTGATCCCACAACAAGGAGGGGAGGGGAGGGGAGGGGAGGGGAGGCCGCTCGTCGTCGAATTTTTACAGGAGTTTCCGGAGGGTGTTTTCCTTGTAGTAGCTATGGAATCGCTACTCCGACCGCCGGATCTTTAGAATTTCACGATGTCATCCCGGGGCCTTGGTTGAGGCAGTTTTGGTGAATTCTGGGACGAAATATCGCGTGGATTGCGGAGGAGGAGGCGTGGCTAGACTTCGGTGCGGGTGGAATAAAATCGAGGGAGGGGCGGTCGTTTGTACCTCACTCTTTGATCGCAGTTGGTCTTCAACGATTATCGTGAATCAACGACACGGGGTGAAGAGAGAGGGGAGTTAAGGGGGGCGGACAAAAAAGAGAAGGGGGAATAACAAAATGAGGGGTGCAACACGAGGACTTCCCAGGAGGTCACCCATCCTAGTACTACTCTCGCCCAAGCACGTTTAACTGCGGAGTTCTGATGGGATCCGGTGCATTAGTGCTGGTATGATCGCACCCGTAAGCACATGCATGATGAAATGCTATAAGCGACCACCCCTGACCTGATCCCACAACAAGGAGGGGAGGGGAGGGGAGGGGAGGGGAGGCCGCTCGTCGTCGAATTTTTACAGGAGTTTCCGGAGGGTGTTTTCCTTGTAGTAGCTATGGAATCGCTACTCCGACCGCCGGATCTTTAGAATTTCACGATGTCATCCCGGGGCCTTGGTTGAGGCAGTTTTGGTGAATTCTGGGACGAAATATCGCGTGGATTGCGGAGGAGGAGGCGTGGCTAGACTTCGGTGCGGGTGGAATAAAATCGAGGGAGGGGCGGTCGTTTGTACCTCACTCTTTGATCGCAGTTGGTCTTCAACGATTATCGTGAATCAACGACACGGGGTGAAGAGAGAGGGGAGTTAAGGGGGGCGGACAAAAAAGAGAAGGGGGAATAACAAAATGAGGGGTGCAACACGAGGACTTCCCAGGAGGTCACCCATCCTAGTACTACTCTCGCCCAAGCACGTTTAACTGCGGAGTTCTGATGGGATCCGGTGCATTAGTGCTGGTATGATCGCACCCGTAAGCACATGCATGATGAAATGCTATAAGCGACCACCCCTGACCTGATCCCACAACAAGGAGGGGAGGGGAGGGGAGGGGAGGGGAGGCCGCTCGTCGTCGAATTTTTACAGGAGTTTCCGGAGGGTGTTTTCCTTGTAGTAGCTATGGAATCGCTACTCCGACCGCCGGATCTTTAGAATTTCACGATGTCATCCCGGGGCCTTGGTTGAGGCAGTTTTGGTGAATTCTGGGACGAAATATCGCGTGGATTGCGGAGGAGGAGGCGTGGCTAGACTTCGGTGCGGGTGGAATAAAATCGAGGGAGGGGCGGTCGTTTGTACCTCACTCTTTGATCGCAGTTGGTCTTCAACGATTATCGTGAATCAACGACACGGGGTGAAGAGAGAGGGGAGTTAAGGGGGGCGGACAAAAAAGAGAAGGGGGAATAACAAAATGAGGGGTGCAACACGAGGACTTCCCAGGAGGTCACCCATCCTAGTACTACTCTCGCCCAAGCACGTTTAACTGCGGAGTTCTGATGGGATCCGGTGCATTAGTGCTGGTATGATCGCACCCGTAAGCACATGCATGATGAAATGCTATAAGCGACCACCCCTGACCTGATCCCACAACAAGGAGGGGAGGGGAGGGGAGGGGAGGGGAGGCCGCTCGTCGTCGAATTTTTACAGGAGTTTCCGGAGGGTGTTTTCCTTGTAGTAGCTATGGAATCGCTACTCCGACCGCCGGATCTTTAGAATTTCACGATGTCATCCCGGGGCCTTGGTTGAGGCAGTTTTGGTGAATTCTGGGACGAAATATCGCGTGGATTGCGGAGGAGGAGGCGTGGCTAGACTTCGGTGCGGGTGGAATAAAATCGAGGGAGGGGCGGTCGTTTGTACCTCACTCTTTGATCGCAGTTGGTCTTCAACGATTATCGTGAATCAACGACACGGGGTGAAGAGAGAGGGGAGTTAAGGGGGGCGGACAAAAAAGAGAAGGGGGAATAACAAAATGAGGGGTGCAACACGAGGACTTCCCAGGAGGTCACCCATCCTAGTACTACTCTCGCCCAAGCACGTTTAACTGCGGAGTTCTGATGGGATCCGGTGCATTAGTGCTGGTATGATCGCACCCGTAAGCACATGCATGATGAAATGCTATAAGCGACCACCCCTGACCTGATCCCACAACAGGGGAGGGGAGGGGAGGGGAGGGGAGGCCGCTCGTCGTCGAATTTTTACAGGAGTTTCCGGAGGGTGTTTTCCTTGTAGTAGCTATGGAATCGCTACTCCGACCGCCGGATCTTTAGAATTTCACGATGTCATCCCGGGGCCTTGGTTGAGGCAGTTTTGGTGAATTCTGGGACGAAATATCGCGTGGATTGCGGAGGAGGAGGCGTGGCTAGACTTCGGTGCGGGTGGAATAAAATCGAGGGAGGGGCGGTCGTTTGTACCTCACTCTTTGATCGCAGTTGGTCTTCAACGATTATCGTGAATCAACGACACGGGGTGAAGAGAGAGGGGAGTTAAGGGGGGCGGACAAAAAAGAGAAGGGGGAATAACAAAATGAGGGGTGCAACACGAGGACTTCCCAGGAGGTCACCCATCCTAGTACTACTCTCGCCCAAGCACGTTTAACTGCGGAGTTCTGATGGGATCCGGTGCATTAGTGCTGGTATGATCGCACCCGTAAGCACATGCATGATGAAATGCTATAAGCGACCACCCCTGACCTGATCCCACAACAAGGAGGGGAGGGGAGGGGAGGGGAGGGGAGGCCGCTCGTCGTCGAATTTTTACAGGAGTTTCCGGAGGGTGTTTTCCTTGTAGTAGCTATGGAATCGCTACTCCGACCGCCGGATCTTTAGAATTTCACGATGTCATCCCGGGGCCTTGGTTGAGGCAGTTTTGGTGAATTCTGGGACGAAATATCGCGTGGATTGCGGAGGAGGAGGCGTGGCTAGACTTCGGTGCGGGTGGAATAAAATCGAGGGAGGGGCGGTCGTTTGTACCTCACTCTTTGATCGCAGTTGGTCTTCAACGATTATCGTGAATCAACGACACGGGGTGAAGAGAGAGGGGAGTTAAGGGGGGCGGACAAAAAAGAGAAGGGGGAATAACAAAATGAGGGGTGCAACACGAGGACTTCCCAGGAGGTCACCCATCCTAGTACTACTCTCGCCCAAGCACGTTTAACTGCGGAGTTCTGATGGGATCCGGTGCATTAGTGCTGGTATGATCGCACCCGTAAGCACATGCATGATGAAATGCTATAAGCGACCACCCCTGACCTGATCCCACAACAAGGAGGGGAGGGGAGGGGAGGGGAGGGGAGGCCGCTCGTCGTCGAATTTTTACAGGAGTTTCCGGAGGGTGTTTTCCTTGTAGTAGCTATGGAATCGCTACTCCGACCGCCGGATCTTTAGAATTTCACGATGTCATCCCGGGGCCTTGGTTGAGGCAGTTTTGGTGAATTCTGGGACGAAATATCGCGTGGATTGCGGAGGAGGAGGCGTGGCTAGACTTCGGTGCGGGTGGAATAAAATCGAGGGAGGGGCGGTCGTTTGTACCTCACTCTTTGATCGCAGTTGGTCTTCAACGATTATCGTGAATCAACGACACGGGGTGAAGAGAGAGGGGAGTTAAGGGGGGCGGACAAAAAAGAGAAGGGGGAATAACAAAATGAGGGGTGCAACACGAGGACTTCCCAGGAGGTCACCCATCCTAGTACTACTCTCGCCCAAGCACGTTTAACTGCGGAGTTCTGATGGGATCCGGTGCATTAGTGCTGGTATGATCGCACCCGTAAGCACATGCATGATGAAATGCTATAAGCGACCACCCCTGACCTGATCCCACAACAAGGAGGGGAGGGGAGGGGAGGGGAGGGGAGGCCGCTCGTCGTCGAATTTTTACAGGAGTTTCCGGAGGGTGTTTTCCTTGTAGTAGCTATGGAATCGCTACTCCGACCGCCGGATCTTTAGAATTTCACGATGTCATCCCGGGGCCTTGGTTGAGGCAGTTTTGGTGAATTCTGGGACGAAATATCGCGTGGATTGCGGAGGAGGAGGCGTGGCTAGACTTCGGTGCGGGTGGAATAAAATCGAGGGAGGGGCGGTCGTTTGTACCTCACTCTTTGATCGCAGTTGGTCTTCAACGATTATCGTGAATCAACGACACGGGGTGAAGAGAGAGGGGAGTTAAGGGGGGCGGACAAAAAAGAGAAGGGGGAATAACAAAATGAGGGGTGCAACACGAGGACTTCCCAGGAGGTCACCCATCCTAGTACTACTCTCGCCCAAGCACGTTTAACTGCGGAGTTCTGATGGGATCCGGTGCATTAGTGCTGGTATGATCGCACCCGTAAGCACATGCATGATGAAATGCTATAAGCGACCACCCCTGACCTGATCCCACAACAGGAGGAGGGGAGGGGAGGGGAGGGGAGGCCGCTCGTCGTCGAATTTTTACAGGAGTTTCCGGAGGGTGTTTTCCTTGTAGTAGCTATGGAATCGCTACTCCGACCGCCGGATCTTTAGAATTTCACGATGTCATCCCGGGGCCTTGGTTGAGGCAGTTTTGGTGAATTCTGGGACGAAATATCGCGTGGATTGCGGAGGAGGAGGCGTGGCTAGACTTCGGTGCGGGTGGAATAAAATCGAGGGAGGGGCGGTCGTTTGTACCTCACTCTTTGATCGCAGTTGGTCTTCAACGATTATCGTGAATCAACGACACGGGGTGAAGAGAGAGGGGAGTTAAGGGGGGCGGACAAAAAAGAGAAGGGGGAATAACAAAATGAGGGGTGCAACACGAGGACTTCCCAGGAGGTCACCCATCCTAGTACTACTCTCGCCCAAGCACGTTTAACTGCGGAGTTCTGATGGGATCCGGTGCATTAGTGCTGGTATGATCGCACCCGTAAGCACATGCATGATGAAATGCTATAAGCGACCACCCCTGACCTGATCCCACAACAAGGAGGGGAGGGGAGGGGAGGGGAGGGGAGGCCGCTCGTCGTCGAATTTTTACAGGAGTTTCCGGAGGGTGTTTTCCTTGTAGTAGCTATGGAATCGCTACTCCGACCGCCGGATCTTTAGAATTTCACGATGTCATCCCGGGGCCTTGGTTGAGGCAGTTTTGGTGAATTCTGGGACGAAATATCGCGTGGATTGCGGAGGAGGAGGCGTGGCTAGACTTCGGTGCGGGTGGAATAAAATCGAGGGAGGGGCGGTCGTTTGTACCTCACTCTTTGATCGCAGTTGGTCTTCAACGATTATCGTGAATCAACGACACGGGGTGAAGAGAGAGGGGAGTTAAGGGGGGCGGACAAAAAAGAGAAGGGGGAATAACAAAATGAGGGGTGCAACACGAGGACTTCCCAGGAGGTCACCCATCCTAGTACTACTCTCGCCCAAGCACGTTTAACTGCGGAGTTCTGATGGGATCCGGTGCATTAGTGCTGGTATGATCGCACCCGTAAGCACATGCATGATGAAATGCTATAAGCGACCACCCCTGACCTGATCCCACAACAAGGAGGGGAGGGGAGGGGAGGGGAGGCCGCTCGTCGTCGAATTTTTACAGGAGTTTCCGGAGGGTGTTTTCCTTGTAGTAGCTATGGAATCGCTACTCCGACCGCCGGATCTTTAGAATTTCACGATGTCATCCCGGGGCCTTGGTTGAGGCAGTTTTGGTGAATTCTGGGACGAAATATCGCGTGGATTGCGGAGGAGGAGGCGTGGCTAGACTTCGGTGCGGGTGGAATAAAATCGAGGGAGGGGCGGTCGTTTGTACCTCACTCTTTGATCGCAGTTGGTCTTCAACGATTATCGTGAATCAACGACACGGGGTGAAGAGAGAGGGGAGTTAAGGGGGGCGGACAAAAAAGAGAAGGGGGAATAACAAAATGAGGGGTGCAACACGAGGACTTCCCAGGAGGTCACCCATCCTAGTACTACTCTCGCCCAAGCACGTTTAACTGCGGAGTTCTGATGGGATCCGGTGCATTAGTGCTGGTATGATCGCACCCGTAAGCACATGCATGATGAAATGCTATAAGCGACCACCCCTGACCTGATCCCACAACAGGGGAGGGGAGGGGAGGGGAGGCCGCTCGTCGTCGAATTTTTACAGGAGTTTCCGGAGGGTGTTTTCCTTGTAGTAGCTATGGAATCGCTACTCCGACCGCCGGATCTTTAGAATTTCACGATGTCATCCCGGGGCCTTGGTTGAGGCAGTTTTGGTGAATTCTGGGACGAAATATCGCGTGGATTGCGGAGGAGGAGGCGTGGCTAGACTTCGGTGCGGGTGGAATAAAATCGAGGGAGGGGCGGTCGTTTGTACCTCACTCTTTGATCGCAGTTGGTCTTCAACGATTATCGTGAATCAACGACACGGGGTGAAGAGAGAGGGGAGTTAAGGGGGGCGGACAAAAAAGAGAAGGGGGAATAACAAAATGAGGGGTGCAACACGAGGACTTCCCAGGAGGTCACCCATCCTAGTACTACTCTCGCCCAAGCACGTTTAACTGCGGAGTTCTGATGGGATCCGGTGCATTAGTGCTGGTATGATCGCACCCGTAAGCACATGCATGATGAAATGCTATAAGCGACCACCCCTGACCTGATCCCACAACAAGGAGGGGAGGGGAGGGGAGGGGAGGGGAGGCCGCTCGTCGTCGAATTTTTACAGGAGTTTCCGGAGGGTGTTTTCCTTGTAGTAGCTATGGAATCGCTACTCCGACCGCCGGATCTTTAGAATTTCACGATGTCATCCCGGGGCCTTGGTTGAGGCAGTTTTGGTGAATTCTGGGACGAAATATCGCGTGGATTGCGGAGGAGGAGGCGTGGCTAGACTTCGGTGCGGGTGGAATAAAATCGAGGGAGGGGCGGTCGTTTGTACCTCACTCTTTGATCGCAGTTGGTCTTCAACGATTATCGTGAATCAACGACACGGGGTGAAGAGAGAGGGGAGTTAAGGGGGGCGGACAAAAAAGAGAAGGGGGAATAACAAAATGAGGGGTGCAACACGAGGACTTCCCAGGAGGTCACCCATCCTAGTACTACTCTCGCCCAAGCACGTTTAACTGCGGAGTTCTGATGGGATCCGGTGCATTAGTGCTGGTATGATCGCACCCGTAAGCACATGCATGATGAAATGCTATAAGCGACCACCCCTGACCTGATCCCACAACAAGGAGGGGAGGGGAGGGGAGGGGAGGGGAGGCCGCTCGTCGTCGAATTTTTACAGGAGTTTCCGGAGGGTGTTTTCCTTGTAGTAGCTATGGAATCGCTACTCCGACCGCCGGATCTTTAGAATTTCACGATGTCATCCCGGGGCCTTGGTTGAGGCAGTTTTGGTGAATTCTGGGACGAAATATCGCGTGGATTGCGGAGGAGGAGGCGTGGCTAGACTTCGGTGCGGGTGGAATAAAATCGAGGGAGGGGCGGTCGTTTGTACCTCACTCTTTGATCGCAGTTGGTCTTCAACGATTATCGTGAATCAACGACACGGGGTGAAGAGAGAGGGGAGTTAAGGGGGGCGGACAAAAAAGAGAAGGGGGAATAACAAAATGAGGGGTGCAACACGAGGACTTCCCAGGAGGTCACCCATCCTAGTACTACTCTCGCCCAAGCACGTTTAACTGCGGAGTTCTGATGGGATCCGGTGCATTAGTGCTGGTATGATCGCACCCGTAAGCACATGCATGATGAAATGCTATAAGCGACCACCCCTGACCTGATCCCACAACAAGGAGGGGAGGGGAGGGGAGGGGAGGGGAGGCCGCTCGTCGTCGAATTTTTACAGGAGTTTCCGGAGGGTGTTTTCCTTGTAGTAGCTATGGAATCGCTACTCCGACCGCCGGATCTTTAGAATTTCACGATGTCATCCCGGGGCCTTGGTTGAGGCAGTTTTGGTGAATTCTGGGACGAAATATCGCGTGGATTGCGGAGGAGGAGGCGTGGCTAGACTTCGGTGCGGGTGGAATAAAATCGAGGGAGGGGCGGTCGTTTGTACCTCACTCTTTGATCGCAGTTGGTCTTCAACGATTATCGTGAATCAACGACACGGGGTGAAGAGAGAGGGGAGTTAAGGGGGGCGGACAAAAAAGAGAAGGGGGAATAACAAAATGAGGGGTGCAACACGAGGACTTCCCAGGAGGTCACCCATCCTAGTACTACTCTCGCCCAAGCACGTTTAACTGCGGAGTTCTGATGGGATCCGGTGCATTAGTGCTGGTATGATCGCACCCGTAAGCACATGCATGATGAAATGCTATAAGCGACCACCCCTGACCTGATCCCACAACAAGGAGGGGAGGGGAGGGGAGGGGAGGCCGCTCGTCGTCGAATTTTTACAGGAGTTTCCGGAGGGTGTTTTCCTTGTAGTAGCTATGGAATCGCTACTCCGACCGCCGGATCTTTAGAATTTCACGATGTCATCCCGGGGCCTTGGTTGAGGCAGTTTTGGTGAATTCTGGGACGAAATATCGCGTGGATTGCGGAGGAGGAGGCGTGGCTAGACTTCGGTGCGGGTGGAATAAAATCGAGGGAGGGGCGGTCGTTTGTACCTCACTCTTTGATCGCAGTTGGTCTTCAACGATTATCGTGAATCAACGACACGGGGTGAAGAGAGAGGGGAGTTAAGGGGGGCGGACAAAAAAGAGAAGGGGGAATAACAAAATGAGGGGTGCAACACGAGGACTTCCCAGGAGGTCACCCATCCTAGTACTACTCTCGCCCAAGCACGTTTAACTGCGGAGTTCTGATGGGATCCGGTGCATTAGTGCTGGTATGATCGCACCCGTAAGCACATGCATGATGAAATGCTATAAGCGACCACCCCTGACCTGATCCCACAACAAGGAGGGGAGGGGAGGGGAGGGGAGGGGAGGCCGCTCGTCGTCGAATTTTTACAGGAGTTTCCGGAGGGTGTTTTCCTTGTAGTAGCTATGGAATCGCTACTCCGACCGCCGGATCTTTAGAATTTCACGATGTCATCCCGGGGCCTTGGTTGAGGCAGTTTTGGTGAATTCTGGGACGAAATATCGCGTGGATTGCGGAGGAGGAGGCGTGGCTAGACTTCGGTGCGGGTGGAATAAAATCGAGGGAGGGGCGGTCGTTTGTACCTCACTCTTTGATCGCAGTTGGTCTTCAACGATTATCGTGAATCAACGACACGGGGTGAAGAGAGAGGGGAGTTAAGGGGGGCGGACAAAAAAGAGAAGGGGGAATAACAAAATGAGGGGTGCAACACGAGGACTTCCCAGGAGGTCACCCATCCTAGTACTACTCTCGCCCAAGCACGTTTAACTGCGGAGTTCTGATGGGATCCGGTGCATTAGTGCTGGTATGATCGCACCCGTAAGCACATGCATGATGAAATGCTATAAGCGACCACCCCTGACCTGATCCCACAACAAGGAGGGGAGGGGAGGGGAGGGGAGGGGAGGCCGCTCGTCGTCGAATTTTTACAGGAGTTTCCGGAGGGTGTTTTCCTTGTAGTAGCTATGGAATCGCTACTCCGACCGCCGGATCTTTAGAATTTCACGATGTCATCCCGGGGCCTTGGTTGAGGCAGTTTTGGTGAATTCTGGGACGAAATATCGCGTGGATTGCGGAGGAGGAGGCGTGGCTAGACTTCGGTGCGGGTGGAATAAAATCGAGGGAGGGGCGGTCGTTTGTACCTCACTCTTTGATCGCAGTTGGTCTTCAACGATTATCGTGAATCAACGACACGGGGTGAAGAGAGAGGGGAGTTAAGGGGGGCGGACAAAAAAGAGAAGGGGGAATAACAAAATGAGGGGTGCAACACGAGGACTTCCCAGGAGGTCACCCATCCTAGTACTACTCTCGCCCAAGCACGTTTAACTGCGGAGTTCTGATGGGATCCGGTGCATTAGTGCTGGTATGATCGCACCCGTAAGCACATGCATGATGAAATGCTATAAGCGACCACCCCTGACCTGATCCCACAACAAGGAGGGGAGGGGAGGGGAGGGGAGGGGAGGCCGCTCGTCGTCGAATTTTTACAGGAGTTTCCGGAGGGTGTTTTCCTTGTAGTAGCTATGGAATCGCTACTCCGACCGCCGGATCTTTAGAATTTCACGATGTCATCCCGGGGCCTTGGTTGAGGCAGTTTTGGTGAATTCTGGGACGAAATATCGCGTGGATTGCGGAGGAGGAGGCGTGGCTAGACTTCGGTGCGGGTGGAATAAAATCGAGGGAGGGGCGGTCGTTTGTACCTCACTCTTTGATCGCAGTTGGTCTTCAACGATTATCGTGAATCAACGACACGGGGTGAAGAGAGAGGGGAGTTAAGGGGGGCGGACAAAAAAGAGAAGGGGGAATAACAAAATGAGGGGTGCAACACGAGGACTTCCCAGGAGGTCACCCATCCTAGTACTACTCTCGCCCAAGCACGTTTAACTGCGGAGTTCTGATGGGATCCGGTGCATTAGTGCTGGTATGATCGCACC
>CM045920.1:6195064-6285407 GCA_025169955.1 Salix arbutifolia
TTTTGGTGAATTCTTGGACGAAATATCACGTGGATTGCGGAGGAGGAGGCGTGGCTAGACTTCGGTGCGGGTGGAATAAAATCGAGGGAGGGGCGGTCGTTTGTACCTCACTCTTTGATCGCAGTTGGTCTTCAACGATTATCGTGAATCAACGACACGGGGTGAAGAGAGAGGGGAGTTAAGGGGGTGCGGACAAAAAAGAGAAGGGGGAATAACAAAATGAGGGGTGCAACACGAGGACTTCCCAGGAGGTCACCCATCCTAGTACTACTCTCGCCCAAGCACGTTTAACTGCGGAGTTCTGATGGGATCCGGTGCATTAGTGCTGGTATGATCGCACCCGTAAGCACATGCATGATGAAATGCTATAAGCGACCACCCCTGACCTGATCCCACAACAAGGAGGGGAGGGGAGGGGAGGGGAGGCCGCTCGTCGTCGAATTTTTACAGGAGTTTCCGGAGGGTGTTTTCCTTGTAGTAGCTATGGAATCGCTACTCCGACCGCCGGATCTTTAGAATTTCACGATGTCATCCCGGGGCCTTGGTTGAGGCAGTTTTGGTGAATTCTGGGACGAAATATCGCGTGGATTGCGGAGGAGGAGGCGTGGCTAGACTTCGGTGCGGGTGGAATAAAATCGAGGGAGGGGCGGTCGTTTGTACCTCACTCTTTGATCGCAGTTGGTCTTCAACGATTATCGTGAATCAACGACACGGGGTGAAGAGAGAGGGGAGTTAAGGGGGGCGGACAAAAAAGAGAAGGGGGAATAACAAAATGAGGGGTGCAACACGAGGACTTCCCAGGAGGTCACCCATCCTAGTACTACTCTCGCCCAAGCACGTTTAACTGCGGAGTTCTGATGGGATCCGGTGCATTAGTGCTGGTATGATCGCACCCGGAAGCACATGCATGATGAAATGCTATAAGCGACCACCCCTGACCTGATCCCACAACAAGGAGGGGAGGGGAGGGGAGGCCGCTCGTCGTCGAATTTTTACAGGAGTTTCCGGAGGGTGTTTTCCTTGTAGTAGCTATGGAATCGCTACTCCGACCGCCGGATCTTTAGAATTTCACGATGTCATCCCGGGGCCTTGGTTGAGGCAGTTTTGGTGAATTCTGGGACGAAATATCGCGTGGATTGCGGAGGAGGAGGCGTGGCTAGACTTCGGTGCGGGTGGAATAAAATCGAGGGAGGGGCGGTCGTTTGTACCTCACTCTTTGATCGCAGTTGGTCTTCAACGATTATCGTGAATCAACGACACGGGGTGAAGAGAGAGGGGAGTTAAGGGGGGCGGACAAAAAAGAGAAGGGGGAATAACAAAATGAGGGGTGCAACACGAGGACTTCCCAGGAGGTCACCCATCCTAGTACTACTCTCGCCCAAGCACGTTTAACTGCGGAGTTCTGATGGGATCCGGTGCATTAGTGCTGGTATGATCGCACCCGTAAGCACATGCATGATGAAATGCTATAAGCGACCACCCCTGACCTGATCCCACAACAAGGAGGGGAGGGGAGGGGAGGGGAGGCCGCTCGTCGTCGAATTTTTACAGGAGTTTCCGGAGGGTGTTTTCCTTGTAGTAGCTATGGAATCGCTACTCCGACCGCCGGATCTTTAGAATTTCACGATGTCATCCCGGGGCCTTGGTTGAGGCAGTTTTGGTGAATTCTTGGACGAAATATCACGTGGATTGCGGAGGAGGAGGCGTGGCTAGACTTCGGTGCGGGTGGAATAAAATCGAGGGAGGGGCGGTCGTTTGTACCTCACTCTTTGATCGCAGTTGGTCTTCAACGATTATCGTGAATCAACGACACGGGGTGAAGAGAGAGGGGAGTTAAGGGGTGCGGACAAAAAAGAGAAGGGGGAATAACAAAATGAGGGGTGCAACACGAGGACTTCCCAGGAGGTCACCCATCCTAGTACTACTCTCGCCCAAGCACGTTTAACTGCGGAGTTCTGATGGGATCCGGTGCATTAGTGCTGGTATGATCGCACCCGTAAGCACATGCATGATGAAATGCTATAAGCGACCACCCCTGACCTGATCCCACAACAAGGAGGGGAGGGGAGGGGAGGGGAGGCCGCTCGTCGTCGAATTTTTACAGGAGTTTCCGGAGGGTGTTTTCCTTGTAGTAGCTATGGAATCGCTACTCCGACCGCCGGATCTTTAGAATTTCACGATGTCATCCCGGGGCCTTGGTTGAGGCAGTTTTGGTGAATTCTTGGACGAAATATCACGTGGATTGCGGAGGAGGAGGCGTGGCTAGACTTCGGTGCGGGTGGAATAAAATCGAGGGAGGGGCGGTCGTTTGTACCTCACTCTTTGATCGCAGTTGGTCTTCAACGATTATCGTGAATCAACGACACGGGGTGAAGAGAGAGGGGAGTTAAGGGGTGCGGACAAAAAAGAGAAGGGGGAATAACAAAATGAGGGGTGCAACACGAGGACTTCCCAGGAGGTCACCCATCCTAGTACTACTCTCGCCCAAGCACGTTTAACTGCGGAGTTCTGATGGGATCCGGTGCATTAGTGCTGGTATGATCGCACCCGTAAGCACATGCATGATGAAATGCTATAAGCGACCACCCCTGACCTGATCCCACAACAAGGAGGGGAGGGGAGGGGAGGGGAGGCCGCTCGTCGTCGAATTTTTACAGGAGTTTCCGGAGGGTGTTTTCCTTGTAGTAGCTATGGAATCGCTACTCCGACCGCCGGATCTTTAGAATTTCACGATGTCATCCCGGGGCCTTGGTTGAGGCAGTTTTGGTGAATTCTGGGACGAAATATCGCGTGGATTGCGGAGGAGGAGGCGTGGCTAGACTTCGGTGCGGGTGGAATAAAATCGAGGGAGGGGCGGTCGTTTGTACCTCACTCTTTGATCGCAGTTGGTCTTCAACGATTATCGTGAATCAACGACACGGGGTGAAGAGAGAGGGGAGTTAAGGGGGGCGGACAAAAAAGAGAAGGGGGAATAACAAAATGAGGGGTGCAACACGAGGACTTCCCAGGAGGTCACCCATCCTAGTACTACTCTCGCCCAAGCACGTTTAACTGCGGAGTTCTGATGGGATCCGGTGCATTAGTGCTGGTATGATCGCACCCGGAAGCACATGCATGATGAAATGCTATAAGCGACCACCCCTGACCTGATCCCACAACAAGGAGGGGAGGGGAGGGGAGGGGAGGCCGCTCGTCGTCGAATTTTTACAGGAGTTTCCGGAGGGTGTTTTCCTTGTAGTAGCTATGGAATCGCTACTCCGACCGCCGGATCTTTAGAATTTCACGATGTCATCCCGGGGCCTTGGTTGAGGCAGTTTTGGTGAATTCTGGGACGAAATATCGCGTGGATTGCGGAGGAGGAGGCGTGGCTAGACTTCGGTGCGGGTGGAATAAAATCGAGGGAGGGGCGGTCGTTTGTACCTCACTCTTTGATCGCAGTTGGTCTTCAACGATTATCGTGAATCAACGACACGGGGTGAAGAGAGAGGGGAGTTAAGGGGGGCGGACAAAAAAGAGAAGGGGGAATAACAAAATGAGGGGTGCAACACGAGGACTTCCCAGGAGGTCACCCATCCTAGTACTACTCTCGCCCAAGCACGTTTAACTGCGGAGTTCTGATGGGATCCGGTGCATTAGTGCTGGTATGATCGCACCCGGAAGCACATGCATGATGAAATGCTATAAGCGACCACCCCTGACCTGATCCCACAACAAGGAGGGGAGGGGAGGGGAGGGGAGGCCGCTCGTCGTCGAATTTTTACAGGAGTTTCCGGAGGGTGTTTTCCTTGTAGTAGCTATGGAATCGCTACTCCGACCGCCGGATCTTTAGAATTTCACGATGTCATCCCGGGGCCTTGGTTGAGGCAGTTTTGGTGAATTCTGGGACGAAATATCGCGTGGATTGCGGAGGAGGAGGCGTGGCTAGACTTCGGTGCGGGTGGAATAAAATCGAGGGAGGGGCGGTCGTTTGTACCTCACTCTTTGATCGCAGTTGGTCTTCAACGATTATCGTGAATGAACGACACGGGGTGAAGAGAGAGGGGAGTTAAGGGGGGCGGACAAAAAAGAGAAGGGGGAATAACAAAATGAGGGGTGCAACACGAGGACTTCCCAGGAGGTCACCCATCCTAGTACTACTCTCGCCCAAGCACGTTTAACTGCGGAGTTCTGATGGGATCCGGTGCATTAGTGCTGGTATGATCGCACCCGGAAGCACATGCATGATGAAATGCTATAAGCGACCACCCCTGACCTGATCCCACAACAAGGAGGGGAGGGGAGGGGAGGGGAGGCCGCTCGTCGTCGAATTTTTACAGGAGTTTCCGGAGGGTGTTTTCCTTGTAGTAGCTATGGAATCGCTACTCCGACCGCCGGATCTTTAGAATTTCACGATGTCATCCCGGGGCCTTGGTTGAGGCAGTTTTGGTGAATTCTGGGACGAAATATCGCGTGGATTGCGGAGGAGGAGGCGTGGCTAGACTTCGGTGCGGGTGGAATAAAATCGAGGGAGGGGCGGTCGTTTGTACCTCACTCTTTGATCGCAGTTGGTCTTCAACGATTATCGTGAATCAACGACACGGGGTGAAGAGAGAGGGGAGTTAAGGGGGGCGGACAAAAAAGAGAAGGGGGAATAACAAAATGAGGGGTGCAACACGAGGACTTCCCAGGAGGTCACCCATCCTAGTACTACTCTCGCCCAAGCACGTTTAACTGCGGAGTTCTGATGGGATCCGGTGCATTAGTGCTGGTATGATCGCACCCGGAAGCACATGCATGATGAAATGCTATAAGCGACCACCCCTGACCTGATCCCACAACAAGGAGGGGAGGGGAGGGGAGGGGAGGCCGCTCGTCGTCGAATTTTTACAGGAGTTTCCGGAGGGTGTTTTCCTTGTAGTAGCTATGGAATCGCTACTCCGACCGCCGGATCTTTAGAATTTCACGATGTCATCCCGGGGCCTTGGTTGAGGCAGTTTTGGTGAATTCTGGGACGAAATATCGCGTGGATTGCGGAGGAGGAGGCGTGGCTAGACTTCGGTGCGGGTGGAATAAAATCGAGGGAGGGGCGGTCGTTTGTACCTCACTCTTTGATCGCAGTTGGTCTTCAACGATTATCGTGAATCAACGACACGGGGTGAAGAGAGAGGGGAGTTAAGGGGGGCGGACAAAAAAGAGAAGGGGGAATAACAAAATGAGGGGTGCAACACGAGGACTTCCCAGGAGGTCACCCATCCTAGTACTACTCTCGCCCAAGCACGTTTAACTGCGGAGTTCTGATGGGATCCGGTGCATTAGTGCTGGTATGATCGCACCCGGAAGCACATGCATGATGAAATGCTATAAGCGACCACCCCTGACCTGATCCCACAACAAGGAGGGGAGGGGAGGGAGGGGAGGCCGCTCGTCGTCGAATTTTTACAGGAGTTTCCGGAGGGTGTTTTCCTTGTAGTAGCTATGGAATCGCTACTCCGACCGCCGGATCTTTAGAATTTCACGATGTCATCCCGGGGCCTTGGTTGAGGCAGTTTTGGTGAATTCTGGGACGAAATATCGCGTGGATTGCGGAGGAGGAGGCGTGGCTAGACTTCGGTGCGGGTGGAATAAAATCGAGGGAGGGGCGGTCGTTTGTACCTCACTCTTTGATCGCAGTTGGTCTTCAACGATTATCGTGAATCAACGACACGGGGTGAAGAGAGAGGGGAGTTAAGGGGGGCGGACAAAAAAGAGAAGGGGGAATAACAAAATGAGGGGTGCAACACGAGGACTTCCCAGGAGGTCACCCATCCTAGTACTACTCTCGCCCAAGCACGTTTAACTGCGGAGTTCTGATGGGATCCGGTGCATTAGTGCTGGTATGATCGCACCCGTAAGCACATGCATGATGAAATGCTATAAGCGACCACCCCTGACCTGATCCCACAACAAGGAGGGGAGGGGAGGGGAGGGGAGGCCGCTCGTCGTCGAATTTTTACAGGAGTTTCCGGAGGGTGTTTTCCTTGTAGTAGCTATGGAATCGCTACTCCGACCGCCGGATCTTTAGAATTTCACGATGTCATCCCGGGGCCTTGGTTGAGGCAGTTTTGGTGAATTCTGGGACGAAATATCGCGTGGATTGCGGAGGAGGAGGCGTGGCTAGACTTCGGTGCGGGTGGAATAAAATCGAGGGAGGGGCGGTCGTTTGTACCTCACTCTTTGATCGCAGTTGGTCTTCAACGATTATCGTGAATCAACGACACGGGGTGAAGAGAGAGGGGAGTTAAGGGGGGCGGACAAAAAAGAGAAGGGGGAATAACAAAATGAGGGGTGCAACACGAGGACTTCCCAGGAGGTCACCCATCCTAGTACTACTCTCGCCCAAGCACGTTTGACTGCGGAGTTCTGATGGGATCCGGTGCATTAGTGCTGGTATGATCGCACCCGTAAGCACATGCATGATGAAATGCTATAAGCGACCACCCCTGACCTGATCCCACAACAAGGAGGGGAGGGGAGGGGAGGGGAGGGGAGGCCGCTCGTCGTCGAATTTTTACAGGAGTTTCCGGAGGGTGTTTTCCTTGTAGTAGCTATGGAATCGCTACTCCGACCGCCGGATCTTTAGAATTTCACGATGTCACCCCGGGGCCTTGGTTGAGGCAGTTTTGGTGAATTCTGGGACGAAATATCGCGTGGATTGCGGAGGAGGAGGCGTGGCTAGACTTCGGTGTGGGTGGAATAAAATCGAGGGAGGGGCGGTCGTTTGTACCTCACTCTTTGATCGCAGTTGGTCTTCAACGATTATCGTGAATCAACGACACGGGGTGAAGAGAGAGGGGAGTTAAGGGGGGCGGACAAAAAAGAGAAGGGGGAATAACAAAATGAGGGGTGCAACACGAGGACTTCCCAGGAGGTCACCCATCCTAGTACTACTCTCGCCCAAGCACGTTTAACTGCGGAGTTCTGAATGGATCCGGTGCATTAGTGCTGGTATGATCGCACCCGTAAGCACATGCATGATGAAATGCTATAAGCGACCACCCCTGACCTGATCCCACAACAAGGAGGGGAGGGGAGGGGAGGGGAGGGGAGGCCGCTCGTCGTCGAATTTTTACAGGAGTTTCCGGAGGGTGTTTTCCTTGTAGTAGCTATGGAATCGCTACTCCGACCGCCGGATCTTTAGAATTTCACGATGTCATCCCGGGGCCTTGGTTGAGGCAGTTTTGGTGAATTCTGGGACGAAATATCGCGTGGATTGCGGAGGAGGAGGCGTGGCTAGACTTCGGTGCGGGTGGAATAAAATCGAGGGAGGGGCGGTCGTTTGTACCTCACTCTTTGATCGCAGTTGGTCTTCAACGATTATCGTGAATCAACGACACGGGGTGAAGAGAGAGGGGAGTTAAGGGGGGCGGACAAAAAAGAGAAGGGGGAATAACAAAATGAGGGGTGCAACACGAGGACTTCCCAGGAGGTCACCCATCCTAGTACTACTCTCGCCCAAGCACGTTTAACTGCGGAGTTCTGATGGGATCCGGTGCATTAGTGCTGGTATGATCGCACCCGGAAGCACATGCATGATGAAATGCTATAAGCGACCACCCCTGACCTGATCCCACAACAAGGAGGGGAGGGGAGGGGAGGGGAGGCCGCTCGTCGTCGAATTTTTACAGGAGTTTCCGGAGGGTGTTTTCCTTGTAGTAGCTATGGAATCGCTACTCCGACCGCCGGATCTTTAGAATTTCACGATGTCATCCCGGGGCCTTGGTTGAGGCAGTTTTGGTGAATTCTGGGACGAAATATCGCGTGGATTGCGGAGGAGGAGGCGTGGCTAGACTTCGGTGCGGGTGGAATAAAATCGAGGGAGGGGCGGTCGTTTGTACCTCACTCTTTGATCGCAGTTGGTCTTCAACGATTATCGTGAATCAACGACACGGGGTGAAGAGAGAGGGGAGTTAAGGGGGGCGGACAAAAAAGAGAAGGGGGAATAACAAAATGAGGGGTGCAACACGAGGACTTCCCAGGAGGTCACCCATCCTAGTACTACTCTCGCCCAAGCACGTTTAACTGCGGAGTTCTGATGGGATCCGGTGCATTAGTGCTGGTATGATCGCACCCGGAAGCACATGCATGATGAAATGCTATAAGCGACCACCCCTGACCTGATCCCACAACAAGGAGGGGAGGGGAGGGGAGGGGAGGCCGCTCGTCGTCGAATTTTTACAGGAGTTTCCGGAGGGTGTTTTCCTTGTAGTAGCTATGGAATCGCTACTCCGACCGCCGGATCTTTAGAATTTCACGATGTCATCCCGGGGCCTTGGTTGAGGCAGTTTTGGTGAATTCTGGGACGAAATATCGCGTGGATTGCGGAGGAGGAGGCGTGGCTAGACTTCGGTGCGGGTGGAATAAAATCGAGGGAGGGGCGGTCGTTTGTACCTCACTCTTTGATCGCAGTTGGTCTTCAACGATTATCGTGAATCAACGACACGGGGTGAAGAGAGAGGGGAGTTAAGGGGGGCGGACAAAAAAGAGAAGGGGGAATAACAAAATGAGGGGTGCAACACGAGGACTTCCCAGGAGGTCACCCATCCTAGTACTACTCTCGCCCAAGCACGTTTAACTGCGGAGTTCTGATGGGATCCGGTGCATTAGTGCTGGTATGATCGCACCCGGAAGCACATGCATGATGAAATGCTATAAGCGACCACCCCTGACCTGATCCCACAACAAGGAGGGGAGGGGAGGCCGCTCGTCGTCGAATTTTTACAGGAGTTTCCGGAGGGTGTTTTCCTTGTAGTAGCTATGGAATCGCTACTCCGACCGCCGGATCTTTAGAATTTCACGATGTCATCCCGGGGCCTTGGTTGAGGCAGTTTTGGTGAATTCTGGGACGAAATATCGCGTGGACTGCGGAGGAGGAGGCGTGGCTAGACTTCGGTGCGGGTGGAATAAAATCGAGGGAGGGGCGGTCGTTTGTACCTCACTCTTTGATCGCAGTTGGTCTTCAACGATTATCGTGAATCAACGACACGGGGTGAAGAGAGAGGGGAGTTAAGGGGGCGGACAAAAAAGAGAAGGGGGAATAACAAAATGAGGGGTGCAACACGAGGACTTCCCAGGAGGTCACCCATCCTAGTACTACTCTCGCCCAAGCACGTTTAACTGCGGAGTTCTGATGGGATCCGGTGCATTAGTGCTGGTATGATCGCACCCGGAAGCACATGCATGATGAAATGCTATAAGCGACCACCCCTGACCTGATCCCACAACAAGGAGGGGAGGGGAGGGGAGGGGAGGCCGCTCGTCGTCGAATTTTTACAGGAGTTTCCGGAGGGTGTTTTCCTTGTAGTAGCTATGGAATCGCTACTCCGACCGCCGGATCTTTAGAATTTCACGATGTCATCCCGGGGCCTTGGTTGAGGCAGTTTTGGTGAATTCTGGGACGAAATATCGCGTGGATTGCGGAGGAGGAGGCGTGGCTAGACTTCGGTGCGGGTGGAATAAAATCGAGGGAGGGGCGGTCGTTTGTACCTCACTCTTTGATCGCAGTTGGTCTTCAACGATTATCGTGAATCAACGACACGGGGTGAAGAGAGAGGGGAGTTAAGGGGGGCGGACAAAAAAGAGAAGGGGGAATAACAAAATGAGGGGTGCAACACGAGGACTTCCCAGGAGGTCACCCATCCTAGTACTACTCTCGCCCAAGCACGTTTAACTGCGGAGTTCTGATGGGATCCGGTGCATTAGTGCTGGTATGATCGCACCCGTAAGCACATGCATGATGAAATGCTATAAGCGACCACCCCTGACCTGATCCCACAACAAGGGGAGGGGAGGGGAGGGGAGGGGAGGCCGCTCGTCGTCGAATTTTTACAGGAGTTTCCGGAGGGTGTTTTCCTTGTAGTAGCTATGGAATCGCTACTCCGACCGCCGGATCTTTAGAATTTCACGATGTCATCCCGGGGCCTTGGTTGAGGCAGTTTTGGTGAATTCTGGGACGAAATATCGCGTGGATTGCGGAGGAGGAGGCGTGGCTAGACTTCGGTGCGGGTGGAATAAAATCGAGGGAGGGGCGGTCGTTTGTACCTCACTCTTTGATCGCAGTTGGTCTTCAACGATTATCGTGAATCAACGACACGGGGTGAAGAGAGAGGGGAGTTAAGGGGGGCGGACAAAAAAGAGAAGGGGGAATAACAAAATGAGGGGTGCAACACGAGGACTTCCCAGGAGGTCACCCATCCTAGTACTACTCTCGCCCAAGCACGTTTAACTGCGGAGTTCTGATGGGATCCGGTGCATTAGTGCTGGTATGATCGCACCCGGAAGCACATGCATGATGAAATGCTATAAGCGACCACCCCTGACCTGATCCCACAACAAGGGGAGGGGAGGGGAGGGGAGGCCGCTCGTCGTCGAATTTTTACAGGAGTTTCCGGAGGGTGTTTTCCTTGTAGTAGCTATGGAATCGCTACTCCGACCGCCGGATCTTTAGAATTTCACGATGTCATCCCGGGGCCTTGGTTGAGGCAGTTTTGGTGAATTCTGGGACGAAATATCGCGTGGATTGCGGAGGAGGAGGCGTGGCTAGACTTCGGTGCGGGTGGAATAAAATCGAGGGAGGGGCGGTCGTTTGTACCTCACTCTTTGATCGCAGTTGGTCTTCAACGATTATCGTGAATCAACGACACGGGGTGAAGAGAGAGGGGAGTTAAGGGGGGCGGACAAAAAAGAGAAGGGGGAATAACAAAATGAGGGGTGCAACACGAGGACTTCCCAGGAGGTCACCCATCCTAGTACTACTCTCGCCCAAGCACGTTTAACTGCGGAGTTCTGATGGGATCCGGTGCATTAGTGCTGGTATGATCGCACCCGGAAGCACATGCATGATGAAATGCTATAAGCGACCACCCCTGACCTGATCCCACAACAAGGAGGGGAGGGGAGGGGAGGGGAGGCCGCTCGTCGTCGAATTTTTACAGGAGTTTCCGGAGGGTGTTTTCCTTGTAGTAGCTATGGAATCGCTACTCCGACCGCCGGATCTTTAGAATTTCACGATGTCATCCCGGGGCCTTGGTTGAGGCAGTTTTGGTGAATTCTGGGACGAAATATCGCGTGGATTGCGGAGGAGGAGGCGTGGCTAGACTTCGGTGCGGGTGGAATAAAATCGAGGGAGGGGCGGTCGTTTGTACCTCACTCTTTGATCGCAGTTGGTCTTCAACGATTATCGTGAATCAACGACACGGGGTGAAGAGAGAGGGGAGTTAAGGGGGGCGGACAAAAAAGAGAAGGGGGAATAACAAAATGAGGGGTGCAACACGAGGACTTCCCAGGAGGTCACCCATCCTAGTACTACTCTCGCCCAAGCACGTTTAACTGCGGAGTTCTGATGGGATCCGGTGCATTAGTGCTGGTATGATCGCACCCGTAAGCACATGCATGATGAAATGCTATAAGCGACCACCCCTGACCTGATCCCACAACAAGGAGGGGAGGGGAGGGGAGGGGAGGCCGCTCGTCGTCGAATTTTTACAGGAGTTTCCGGAGGGTGTTTTCCTTGTAGTAGCTATGGAATCGCTACTCCGACCGCCGGATCTTTAGAATTTCACGATGTCATCCCGGGGCCTTGGTTGAGGCAGTTTTGGTGAATTCTGGGACGAAATATCGCGTGGATTGCGGAGGAGGAGGCGTGGCTAGACTTCGGTGCGGGTGGAATAAAATCGAGGGAGGGGCGGTCGTTTGTACCTCACTCTTTGATCGCAGTTGGTCTTCAACGATTATCGTGAATCAACGACACGGGGTGAAGAGAGAGGGGAGTTAAGGGGGGCGGACAAAAAAGAGAAGGGGGAATAACAAAATGAGGGGTGCAACACGAGGACTTCCCAGGAGGTCACCCATCCTAGTACTACTCTCGCCCAAGCACGTTTAACTGCGGAGTTCTGATGGGATCCGGTGCATTAGTGCTGGTATGATCGCACCCGGAAGCACATGCATGATGAAATGCTATAAGCGACCACCCCTGACCTGATCCCACAACAAGGAGGGGAGGGGAGGGGAGGCCGCTCGTCGTCGAATTTTTACAGGAGTTTCCGGAGGGTGTTTTCCTTGTAGTAGCTATGGAATCGCTACTCCGACCGCCGGATCTTTAGAATTTCACGATGTCATCCCGGGGCCTTGGTTGAGGCAGTTTTGGTGAATTCTGGGACGAAATATCGCGTGGATTGCGGAGGAGGAGGCGTGGCTAGACTTCGGTGCGGGTGGAATAAAATCGAGGGAGGGGCGGTCGTTTGTACCTCACTCTTTGATCGCAGTTGGTCTTCAACGATTATCGTGAATCAACGACACGGGGTGAAGAGAGAGGGGAGTTAAGGGGGGCGGACAAAAAAGAGAAGGGGGAATAACAAAATGAGGGGTGCAACACGAGGACTTCCCAGGAGGTCACCCATCCTAGTACTACTCTCGCCCAAGCACGTTTAACTGCGGAGTTCTGATGGGATCCGGTGCATTAGTGCTGGTATGATCGCACCCGTAAGCACATGCATGATGAAATGCTATAAGCGACCACCCCTGACCTGATCCCACAACAAGGAGGGGAGGGGAGGGGAGGGGAGGCCGCTCGTCGTCGAATTTTTACAGGAGTTTCCGGAGGGTGTTTTCCTTGTAGTAGCTATGGAATCGCTACTCCGACCGCCGGATCTTTAGAATTTCACGATGTCATCCCGGGGCCTTGGTTGAGGCAGTTTTGGTGAATTCTGGGACGAAATATCGCGTGGATTGCGGAGGAGGAGGCGTGGCTAGACTTCGGTGCGGGTGGAATAAAATCGAGGGAGGGGCGGTCGTTTGTACCTCACTCTTTGATCGCAGTTGGTCTTCAACGATTATCGTGAATCAACGACACGGGGTGAAGAGAGAGGGGAGTTAAGGGGGGCGGACAAAAAAGAGAAGGGGGAATAACAAAATGAGGGGTGCAACACGAGGACTTCCCAGGAGGTCACCCATCCTAGTACTACTCTCGCCCAAGCACGTTTAACTGCGGAGTTCTGATGGGATCCGGTGCATTAGTGCTGGTATGATCGCACCCGTAAGCACATGCATGATGAAATGCTATAAGCGACCACCCCTGACCTGATCCCACAACAAGGAGGGGAGGGGAGGGGAGGGGAGGCCGCTCGTCGTCGAATTTTTACAGGAGTTTCCGGAGGGTGTTTTCCTTGTAGTAGCTATGGAATCGCTACTCCGACCGCCGGATCTTTAGAATTTCACGATGTCATCCCGGGGCCTTGGTTGAGGCAGTTTTGGTGAATTCTGGGACGAAATATCGCGTGGATTGCGGAGGAGGAGGCGTGGCTAGACTTCGGTGCGGGTGGAATAAAATCGAGGGAGGGGCGGTCGTTTGTACCTCACTCTTTGATCGCAGTTGGTCTTCAACGATTATCGTGAATCAACGACACGGGGTGAAGAGAGAGGGGAGTTAAGGGGGGCGGACAAAAAAGAGAAGGGGGAATAACAAAATGAGGGGTGCAACACGAGGACTTCCCAGGAGGTCACCCATCCTAGTACTACTCTCGCCCAAGCACGTTTAACTGCGGAGTTCTGATGGGATCCGGTGCATTAGTGCTGGTATGATCGCACCCGTAAGCACATGCATGATGAAATGCTATAAGCGACCACCCCTGACCTGATCCCACAACAAGGAGGGGAGGGGAGGGGAGGCCGCTCGTCGTCGAATTTTTACAGGAGTTTCCGGAGGGTGTTTTCCTTGTAGTAGCTATGGAATCGCTACTCCGACCGCCGGATCTTTAGAATTTCACGATGTCATCCCGGGGCCTTGGTTGAGGCAGTTTTGGTGAATTCTGGGACGAAATATCGCGTGGATTGCGGAGGAGGAGGCGTGGCTAGACTTCGGTGCGGGTGGAATAAAATCGAGGGAGGGGCGGTCGTTTGTACCTCACTCTTTGATCGCAGTTGGTCTTCAACGATTATCGTGAATCAACGACACGGGGTGAAGAGAGAGGGGAGTTAAGGGGGGCGGACAAAAAAGAGAAGGGGGAATAACAAAATGAGGGGTGCAACACGAGGACTTCCCAGGAGGTCACCCATCCTAGTACTACTCTCGCCCAAGCACGTTTAACTGCGGAGTTCTGATGGGATCCGGTGCATTAGTGCTGGTATGATCGCACCCGTAAGCACATGCATGATGAAATGCTATAAGCGACCACCCCTGACCTGATCCCACAACAAGGAGGGGAGGGGAGGGGAGGGGAGGCCGCTCGTCGTCGAATTTTTACAGGAGTTTCCGGAGGGTGTTTTCCTTGTAGTAGCTATGGAATCGCTACTCCGACCGCCGGATCTTTAGAATTTCACGATGTCATCCCGGGGCCTTGGTTGAGGCAGTTTTGGTGAATTCTGGGACGAAATATCGCGTGGATTGCGGAGGAGGAGGCGTGGCTAGACTTCGGTGCGGGTGGAATAAAATCGAGGGAGGGGCGGTCGTTTGTACCTCACTCTTTGATCGCAGTTGGTCTTCAACGATTATCGTGAATCAACGACACGGGGTGAAGAGAGAGGGGAGTTAAGGGGGGCGGACAAAAAAGAGAAGGGGGAATAACAAAATGAGGGGTGCAACACGAGGACTTCCCAGGAGGTCACCCATCCTAGTACTACTCTCGCCCAAGCACGTTTAACTGCGGAGTTCTGATGGGATCCGGTGCATTAGTGCTGGTATGATCGCACCCGTAAGCACATGCATGATGAAATGCTATAAGCGACCACCCCTGACCTGATCCCACAACAAGGAGGGGAGGGGAGGGGAGGGGAGGCCGCTCGTCGTCGAATTTTTACAGGAGTTTCCGGAGGGTGTTTTCCTTGTAGTAGCTATGGAATCGCTACTCCGACCGCCGGATCTTTAGAATTTCACGATGTCATCCCGGGGCCTTGGTTGAGGCAGTTTTGGTGAATTCTGGGACGAAATATCGCGTGGATTGCGGAGGAGGAGGCGTGGCTAGACTTCGGTGCGGGTGGAATAAAATCGAGGGAGGGGCGGTCGTTTGTACCTCACTCTTTGATCGCAGTTGGTCTTCAACGATTATCGTGAATCAACGACACGGGGTGAAGAGAGAGGGGAGTTAAGGGGGGCGGACAAAAAAGAGAAGGGGGAATAACAAAATGAGGGGTGCAACACGAGGACTTCCCAGGAGGTCACCCATCCTAGTACTACTCTCGCCCAAGCACGTTTAACTGCGGAGTTCTGATGGGATCCGGTGCATTAGTGCTGGTATGATCGCACCCGTAAGCACATGCATGATGAAATGCTATAAGCGACCACCCCTGACCTGATCCCACAACAAGGAGGGGAGGGGAGGGGAGGGGAGGCCGCTCGTCGTCGAATTTTTACAGGAGTTTCCGGAGGGTGTTTTCCTTGTAGTAGCTATGGAATCGCTACTCCGACCGCCGGATCTTTAGAATTTCACGATGTCATCCCGGGGCCTTGGTTGAGGCAGTTTTGGTGAATTCTGGGACGAAATATCGCGTGGATTGCGGAGGAGGAGGCGTGGCTAGACTTCGGTGCGGGTGGAATAAAATCGAGGGAGGGGCGGTCGTTTGTACCTCACTCTTTGATCGCAGTTGGTCTTCAACGATTATCGTGAATCAACGACACGGGGTGAAGAGAGAGGGGAGTTAAGGGGGGCGGACAAAAAAGAGAAGGGGGAATAACAAAATGAGGGGTGCAACACGAGGACTTCCCAGGAGGTCACCCATCCTAGTACTACTCTCGCCCAAGCACGTTTAACTGCGGAGTTCTGATGGGATCCGGTGCATTAGTGCTGGTATGATCGCACCCGTAAGCACATGCATGATGAAATGCTATAAGCGACCACCCCTGACCTGATCCCACAACAAGGAGGGGAGGGGAGGGGAGGGGAGGCCGCTCGTCGTCGAATTTTTACAGGAGTTTCCGGAGGGTGTTTTCCTTGTAGTAGCTATGGAATCGCTACTCCGACCGCCGGATCTTTAGAATTTCACGATGTCATCCCGGGGCCTTGGTTGAGGCAGTTTTGGTGAATTCTGGGACGAAATATCGCGTGGATTGCGGAGGAGGAGGCGTGGCTAGACTTCGGTGCGGGTGGAATAAAATCGAGGGAGGGGCGGTCGTTTGTACCTCACTCTTTGATCGCAGTTGGTCTTCAACGATTATCGTGAATCAACGACACGGGGTGAAGAGAGAGGGGAGTTAAGGGGGGCGGACAAAAAAGAGAAGGGGGAATAACAAAATGAGGGGTGCAACACGAGGACTTCCCAGGAGGTCACCCATCCTAGTACTACTCTCGCCCAAGCACGTTTAACTGCGGAGTTCTGATGGGATCCGGTGCATTAGTGCTGGTATGATCGCACCCGTAAGCACATGCATGATGAAATGCTATAAGCGACCACCCCTGACCTGATCCCACAACAGGAGGGGAGGGGAGGGGAGGCCGCTCGTCGTCGAATTTTTACAGGAGTTTCCGGAGGGTGTTTTCCTTGTAGTAGCTATGGAATCGCTACTCCGACCGCCGGATCTTTAGAATTTCACGATGTCATCCCGGGGCCTTGGTTGAGGCAGTTTTGGTGAATTCTGGGACGAAATATCGCGTGGATTGCGGAGGAGGAGGCGTGGCTAGACTTCGGTGCGGGTGGAATAAAATCGAGGGAGGGGCGGTCGTTTGTACCTCACTCTTTGATCGCAGTTGGTCTTCAACGATTATCGTGAATCAACGACACGGGGTGAAGAGAGAGGGGAGTTAAGGGGGGCGGACAAAAAAGAGAAGGGGGAATAACAAAATGAGGGGTGCAACACGAGGACTTCCCAGGAGGTCACCCATCCTAGTACTACTCTCGCCCAAGCACGTTTAACTGCGGAGTTCTGATGGGATCCGGTGCATTAGTGCTGGTATGATCGCACCCGGAAGCACATGCATGATGAAATGCTATAAGCGACCACCCCTGACCTGATCCCACAACAAGGAGGGGAGGGGAGGGGAGGGGAGGCCGCTCGTCGTCGAATTTTTACAGGAGTTTCCGGAGGGTGTTTTCCTTGTAGTAGCTATGGAATCGCTACTCCGACCGCCGGATCTTTAGAATTTCACGATGTCATCCCGGGGCCTTGGTTGAGGCAGTTTTGGTGAATTCTGGGACGAAATATCGCGTGGATTGCGGAGGAGGAGGCGTGGCTAGACTTCGGTGCGGGTGGAATAAAATCGAGGGAGGGGCGGTCGTTTGTACCTCACTCTTTGATCGCAGTTGGTCTTCAACGATTATCGTGAATCAACGACACGGGGTGAAGAGAGAGGGGAGTTAAGGGGGGCGGACAAAAAAGAGAAGGGGGAATAACAAAATGAGGGGTGCAACACGAGGACTTCCCAGGAGGTCACCCATCCTAGTACTACTCTCGCCCAAGCACGTTTAACTGCGGAGTTCTGATGGGATCCGGTGCATTAGTGCTGGTATGATCGCACCCGTAAGCACATGCATGATGAAATGCTATAAGCGACCACCCCTGACCTGATCCCACAACAAGGAGGGGAGGGGAGGGGAGGGGAGGCCGCTCGTCGTCGAATTTTTACAGGAGTTTCCGGAGGGTGTTTTCCTTGTAGTAGCTATGGAATCGCTACTCCGACCGCCGGATCTTTAGAATTTCACGATGTCATCCCGGGGCCTTGGTTGAGGCAGTTTTGGTGAATTCTGGGACGAAATATCGCGTGGATTGCGGAGGAGGAGGCGTGGCTAGACTTCGGTGCGGGTGGAATAAAATCGAGGGAGGGGCGGTCGTTTGTACCTCACTCTTTGATCGCAGTTGGTCTTCAACGATTATCGTGAATCAACGACACGGGGTGAAGAGAGAGGGGAGTTAAGGGGGGCGGACAAAAAAGAGAAGGGGGAATAACAAAATGAGGGGTGCAACACGAGGACTTCCCAGGAGGTCACCCATCCTAGTACTACTCTCGCCCAAGCACGTTTAACTGCGGAGTTCTGATGGGATCCGGTGCATTAGTGCTGGTATGATCGCACCCGGAAGCACATGCATGATGAAATGCTATAAGCGACCACCCCTGACCTGATCCCACAACAAGGAGGGGAGGGGAGGGGAGGCCGCTCGTCGTCGAATTTTTACAGGAGTTTCCGGAGGGTGTTTTCCTTGTAGTAGCTATGGAATCGCTACTCCGACCGCCGGATCTTTAGAATTTCACGATGTCATCCCGGGGCCTTGGTTGAGGCAGTTTTGGTGAATTCTGGGACGAAATATCGCGTGGATTGCGGAGGAGGAGGCGTGGCTAGACTTCGGTGCGGGTGGAATAAAATCGAGGGAGGGGCGGTCGTTTGTACCTCACTCTTTGATCGCAGTTGGTCTTCAACGATTATCGTGAATCAACGACACGGGGTGAAGAGAGAGGGGAGTTAAGGGGGGCGGACAAAAAAGAGAAGGGGGAATAACAAAATGAGGGGTGCAACACGAGGACTTCCCAGGAGGTCACCCATCCTAGTACTACTCTCGCCCAAGCACGTTTAACTGCGGAGTTCTGATGGGATCCGGTGCATTAGTGCTGGTATGATCGCACCCGGAAGCACATGCATGATGAAATGCTATAAGCGACCACCCCTGACCTGATCCCACAACAAGGAGGGGAGGGGAGGGGAGGGGAGGCCGCTCGTCGTCGAATTTTTACAGGAGTTTCCGGAGGGTGTTTTCCTTGTAGTAGCTATGGAATCGCTACTCCGACCGCCGGATCTTTAGAATTTCACGATGTCATCCCGGGGCCTTGGTTGAGGCAGTTTTGGTGAATTCTGGGACGAAATATCGCGTGGATTGCGGAGGAGGAGGCGTGGCTAGACTTCGGTGCGGGTGGAATAAAATCGAGGGAGGGGCGGTCGTTTGTACCTCACTCTTTGATCGCAGTTGGTCTTCAACGATTATCGTGAATCAACGACACGGGGTGAAGAGAGAGGGGAGTTAAGGGGGGCGGACAAAAAAGAGAAGGGGGAATAACAAAATGAGGGGTGCAACACGAGGACTTCCCAGGAGGTCACCCATCCTAGTACTACTCTCGCCCAAGCACGTTTAACTGCGGAGTTCTGATGGGATCCGGTGCATTAGTGCTGGTATGATCGCACCCGTAAGCACATGCATGATGAAATGCTATAAGCGACCACCCCTGACCTGATCCCACAACAAGGAGGGGAGGGGAGGGGAGGGGAGGCCGCTCGTCGTCGAATTTTTACAGGAGTTTCCGGAGGGTGTTTTCCTTGTAGTAGCTATGGAATCGCTACTCCGACCGCCGGATCTTTAGAATTTCACGATGTCATCCCGGGGCCTTGGTTGAGGCAGTTTTGGTGAATTCTGGGACGAAATATCGCGTGGATTGCGGAGGAGGAGGCGTGGCTAGACTTCGGTGCGGGTGGAATAAAATCGAGGGAGGGGCGGTCGTTTGTACCTCACTCTTTGATCGCAGTTGGTCTTCAACGATTATCGTGAATCAACGACACGGGGTGAAGAGAGAGGGGAGTTAAGGGGGGCGGACAAAAAAGAGAAGGGGGAATAACAAAATGAGGGGTGCAACACGAGGACTTCCCAGGAGGTCACCCATCCTAGTACTACTCTCGCCCAAGCACGTTTAACTGCGGAGTTCTGATGGGATCCGGTGCATTAGTGCTGGTATGATCGCACCCGGAAGCACATGCATGATGAAATGCTATAAGCGACCACCCCTGACCTGATCCCACAACAGGAGGGGAGGGGAGGGGAGGGGAGGCCGCTCGTCGTCGAATTTTTACAGGAGTTTCCGGAGGGTGTTTTCCTTGTAGTAGCTATGGAATCGCTACTCCGACCGCCGGATCTTTAGAATTTCACGATGTCATCCCGGGGCCTTGGTTGAGGCAGTTTTGGTGAATTCTGGGACGAAATATCGCGTGGATTGCGGAGGAGGAGGCGTGGCTAGACTTCGGTGCGGGTGGAATAAAATCGAGGGAGGGGCGGTCGTTTGTACCTCACTCTTTGATCGCAGTTGGTCTTCAACGATTATCGTGAATCAACGACACGGGGTGAAGAGAGAGGGGAGTTAAGGGGGGCGGACAAAAAAGAGAAGGGGGAATAACAAAATGAGGGGTGCAACACGAGGACTTCCCAGGAGGTCACCCATCCTAGTACTACTCTCGCCCAAGCACGTTTAACTGCGGAGTTCTGATGGGATCCGGTGCATTAGTGCTGGTATGATCGCACCCGGAAGCACATGCATGATGAAATGCTATAAGCGACCACCCCTGACCTGATCCCACAACAAGGAGGGGAGGGGAGGGAGGGGAGGCCGCTCGTCGTCGAATTTTTACAGGAGTTTCCGGAGGGTGTTTTCCTTGTAGTAGCTATGGAATCGCTACTCCGACCGCCGGATCTTTAGAATTTCACGATGTCATCCCGGGGCCTTGGTTGAGGCAGTTTTGGTGAATTCTGGGACGAAATATCGCGTGGATTGCGGAGGAGGAGGCGTGGCTAGACTTCGGTGCGGGTGGAATAAAATCGAGGGAGGGGCGGTCGTTTGTACCTCACTCTTTGATCGCAGTTGGTCTTCAACGATTATCGTGAATCAACGACACGGGGTGAAGAGAGAGGGGAGTTAAGGGGGGCGGACAAAAAAGAGAAGGGGGAATAACAAAATGAGGGGTGCAACACGAGGACTTCCCAGGAGGTCACCCATCCTAGTACTACTCTCGCCCAAGCACGTTTAACTGCGGAGTTCTGATGGGATCCGGTGCATTAGTGCTGGTATGATCGCACCCGTAAGCACATGCATGATGAAATGCTATAAGCGACCACCCCTGACCTGATCCCACAACAAGGAGGGGAGGGGAGGGGAGGGGAGGCCGCTCGTCGTCGAATTTTTACAGGAGTTTCCGGAGGGTGTTTTCCTTGTAGTAGCTATGGAATCGCTACTCCGACCGCCGGATCTTTAGAATTTCACGATGTCATCCCGGGGCCTTGGTTGAGGCAGTTTTGGTGAATTCTGGGACGAAATATCGCGTGGATTGCGGAGGAGGAGGCGTGGCTAGACTTCGGTGCGGGTGGAATAAAATCGAGGGAGGGGCGGTCGTTTGTACCTCACTCTTTGATCGCAGTTGGTCTTCAACGATTATCGTGAATCAACGACACGGGGTGAAGAGAGAGGGGAGTTAAGGGGGGCGGACAAAAAAGAGAAGGGGGAATAACAAAATGAGGGGTGCAACACGAGGACTTCCCAGGAGGTCACCCATCCTAGTACTACTCTCGCCCAAGCACGTTTAACTGCGGAGTTCTGATGGGATCCGGTGCATTAGTGCTGGTATGATCGCACCCGTAAGCACATGCATGATGAAATGCTATAAGCGACCACCCCTGACCTGATCCCACAACAAGGAGGGGAGGGGAGGGGAGGGGAGGCCGCTCGTCGTCGAATTTTTACAGGAGTTTCCGGAGGGTGTTTTCCTTGTAGTAGCTATGGAATCGCTACTCCGACCGCCGGATCTTTAGAATTTCACGATGTCATCCCGGGGCCTTGGTTGAGGCAGTTTTGGTGAATTCTGGGACGAAATATCGCGTGGATTGCGGAGGAGGAGGCGTGGCTAGACTTCGGTGCGGGTGGAATAAAATCGAGGGAGGGGCGGTCGTTTGTACCTCACTCTTTGATCGCAGTTGGTCTTCAACGATTATCGTGAATCAACGACACGGGGTGAAGAGAGAGGGGAGTTAAGGGGGGCGGACAAAAAAGAGAAGGGGGAATAACAAAATGAGGGGTGCAACACGAGGACTTCCCAGGAGGTCACCCATCCTAGTACTACTCTCGCCCAAGCACGTTTAACTGCGGAGTTCTGATGGGATCCGGTGCATTAGTGCTGGTATGATCGCACCCGGAAGCACATGCATGATGAAATGCTATAAGCGACCACCCCTGACCTGATCCCACAACAAGGAGGGGAGGGGAGGGGAGGGGAGGCCGCTCGTCGTCGAATTTTTACAGGAGTTTCCGGAGGGTGTTTTCCTTGTAGTAGCTATGGAATCGCTACTCCGACCGCCGGATCTTTAGAATTTCACGATGTCATCCCGGGGCCTTGGTTGAGGCAGTTTTGGTGAATTCTGGGACGAAATATCGCGTGGATTGCGGAGGAGGAGGCGTGGCTAGACTTCGGTGCGGGTGGAATAAAATCGAGGGAGGGGCGGTCGTTTGTACCTCACTCTTTGATCGCAGTTGGTCTTCAACGATTATCGTGAATCAACGACACGGGGTGAAGAGAGAGGGGAGTTAAGGGGGGCGGACAAAAAAGAGAAGGGGGAATAACAAAATGAGGGGTGCAACACGAGGACTTCCCAGGAGGTCACCCATCCTAGTACTACTCTCGCCCAAGCACGTTTAACTGCGGAGTTCTGATGGGATCCGGTGCATTAGTGCTGGTATGATCGCACCCGTAAGCACATGCATGATGAAATGCTATAAGCGACCACCCCTGACCTGATCCCACAACAAGGAGGGGAGGGGAGGGGAGGGGAGGCCGCTCGTCGTCGAATTTTTACAGGAGTTTCCGGAGGGTGTTTTCCTTGTAGTAGCTATGGAATCGCTACTCCGACCGCCGGATCTTTAGAATTTCACGATGTCATCCCGGGGCCTTGGTTGAGGCAGTTTTGGTGAATTCTGGGACGAAATATCGCGTGGATTGCGGAGGAGGAGGCGTGGCTAGACTTCGGTGCGGGTGGAATAAAATCGAGGGAGGGGCGGTCGTTTGTACCTCACTCTTTGATCGCAGTTGGTCTTCAACGATTATCGTGAATCAACGACACGGGGTGAAGAGAGAGGGGAGTTAAGGGGGGCGGACAAAAAAGAGAAGGGGGAATAACAAAATGAGGGGTGCAACACGAGGACTTCCCAGGAGGTCACCCATCCTAGTACTACTCTCGCCCAAGCACGTTTAACTGCGGAGTTCTGATGGGATCCGGTGCATTAGTGCTGGTATGATCGCACCCGTAAGCACATGCATGATGAAATGCTATAAGCGACCACCCCTGACCTGATCCCACAACAAGGAGGGGAGGGGAGGGGAGGGGAGGCCGCTCGTCGTCGAATTTTTACAGGAGTTTCCGGAGGGTGTTTTCCTTGTAGTAGCTATGGAATCGCTACTCCGACCGCCGGATCTTTAGAATTTCACGATGTCATCCCGGGGCCTTGGTTGAGGCAGTTTTGGTGAATTCTGGGACGAAATATCGCGTGGATTGCGGAGGAGGAGGCGTGGCTAGACTTCGGTGCGGGTGGAATAAAATCGAGGGAGGGGCGGTCGTTTGTACCTCACTCTTTGATCGCAGTTGGTCTTCAACGATTATCGTGAATCAACGACACGGGGTGAAGAGAGAGGGGAGTTAAGGGGGGCGGACAAAAAAGAGAAGGGGGAATAACAAAATGAGGGGTGCAACACGAGGACTTCCCAGGAGGTCACCCATCCTAGTACTACTCTCGCCCAAGCACGTTTAACTGCGGAGTTCTGATGGGATCCGGTGCATTAGTGCTGGTATGATCGCACCCGTAAGCACATGCATGATGAAATGCTATAAGCGACCACCCCTGACCTGATCCCACAACAAGGAGGGGAGGGGAGGGGAGGGGAGGCCGCTCGTCGTCGAATTTTTACAGGAGTTTCCGGAGGGTGTTTTCCTTGTAGTAGCTATGGAATCGCTACTCCGACCGCCGGATCTTTAGAATTTCACGATGTCATCCCGGGGCCTTGGTTGAGGCAGTTTTGGTGAATTCTGGGACGAAATATCGCGTGGATTGCGGAGGAGGAGGCGTGGCTAGACTTCGGTGCGGGTGGAATAAAATCGAGGGAGGGGCGGTCGTTTGTACCTCACTCTTTGATCGCAGTTGGTCTTCAACGATTATCGTGAATCAACGACACGGGGTGAAGAGAGAGGGGAGTTAAGGGGGGCGGACAAAAAAGAGAAGGGGGAATAACAAAATGAGGGGTGCAACACGAGGACTTCCCAGGAGGTCACCCATCCTAGTACTACTCTCGCCCAAGCACGTTTAACTGCGGAGTTCTGATGGGATCCGGTGCATTAGTGCTGGTATGATCGCACCCGGAAGCACATGCATGATGAAATGCTATAAGCGACCACCCCTGACCTGATCCCACAACAAGGAGGGGAGGGGAGGGGAGGGGAGGCCGCTCGTCGTCGAATTTTTACAGGAGTTTCCGGAGGGTGTTTTCCTTGTAGTAGCTATGGAATCGCTACTCCGACCGCCGGATCTTTAGAATTTCACGATGTCATCCCGGGGCCTTGGTTGAGGCAGTTTTGGTGAATTCTGGGACGAAATATCGCGTGGATTGCGGAGGAGGAGGCGTGGCTAGACTTCGGTGCGGGTGGAATAAAATCGAGGGAGGGGCGGTCGTTTGTACCTCACTCTTTGATCGCAGTTGGTCTTCAACGATTATCGTGAATCAACGACACGGGGTGAAGAGAGAGGGGAGTTAAGGGGGGCGGACAAAAAAGAGAAGGGGGAATAACAAAATGAGGGGTGCAACACGAGGACTTCCCAGGAGGTCACCCATCCTAGTACTACTCTCGCCCAAGCACGTTTAACTGCGGAGTTCTGATGGGATCCGGTGCATTAGTGCTGGTATGATCGCACCCGGAAGCACATGCATGATGAAATGCTATAAGCGACCACCCCTGACCTGATCCCACAACAAGGAGGGGAGGGGAGGGGAGGGGAGGCCGCTCGTCGTCGAATTTTTACAGGAGTTTCCGGAGGGTGTTTTCCTTGTAGTAGCTATGGAATCGCTACTCCGACCGCCGGATCTTTAGAATTTCACGATGTCATCCCGGGGCCTTGGTTGAGGCAGTTTTGGTGAATTCTGGGACGAAATATCGCGTGGATTGCGGAGGAGGAGGCGTGGCTAGACTTCGGTGCGGGTGGAATAAAATCGAGGGAGGGGCGGTCGTTTGTACCTCACTCTTTGATCGCAGTTGGTCTTCAACGATTATCGTGAATCAACGACACGGGGTGAAGAGAGAGGGGAGTTAAGGGGGGCGGACAAAAAAGAGAAGGGGGAATAACAAAATGAGGGGTGCAACACGAGGACTTCCCAGGAGGTCACCCATCCTAGTACTACTCTCGCCCAAGCACGTTTAACTGCGGAGTTCTGATGGGATCCGGTGCATTAGTGCTGGTATGATCGCACCCGTAAGCACATGCATGATGAAATGCTATAAGCGACCACCCCTGACCTGATCCCACAACAAGGAGGGGAGGGGAGGGGAGGGGAGGCCGCTCGTCGTCGAATTTTTACAGGAGTTTCCGGAGGGTGTTTTCCTTGTAGTAGCTATGGAATCGCTACTCCGACCGCCGGATCTTTAGAATTTCACGATGTCATCCCGGGGCCTTGGTTGAGGCAGTTTTGGTGAATTCTGGGACGAAATATCGCGTGGATTGCGGAGGAGGAGGCGTGGCTAGACTTCGGTGCGGGTGGAATAAAATCGAGGGAGGGGCGGTCGTTTGTACCTCACTCTTTGATCGCAGTTGGTCTTCAACGATTATCGTGAATCAACGACACGGGGTGAAGAGAGAGGGGAGTTAAGGGGGGCGGACAAAAAAGAGAAGGGGGAATAACAAAATGAGGGGTGCAACACGAGGACTTCCCAGGAGGTCACCCATCCTAGTACTACTCTCGCCCAAGCACGTTTAACTGCGGAGTTCTGATGGGATCCGGTGCATTAGTGCTGGTATGATCGCACCCGTAAGCACATGCATGATGAAATGCTATAAGCGACCACCCCTGACCTGATCCCACAACAAGGAGGGGAGGGGAGGGGAGGGGAGGCCGCTCGTCGTCGAATTTTTACAGGAGTTTCCGGAGGGTGTTTTCCTTGTAGTAGCTATGGAATCGCTACTCCGACCGCCGGATCTTTAGAATTTCACGATGTCATCCCGGGGCCTTGGTTGAGGCAGTTTTGGTGAATTCTGGGACGAAATATCGCGTGGATTGCGGAGGAGGAGGCGTGGCTAGACTTCGGTGCGGGTGGAATAAAATCGAGGGAGGGGCGGTCGTTTGTACCTCACTCTTTGATCGCAGTTGGTCTTCAACGATTATCGTGAATCAACGACACGGGGTGAAGAGAGAGGGGAGTTAAGGGGGGCGGACAAAAAAGAGAAGGGGGAATAACAAAATGAGGGGTGCAACACGAGGACTTCCCAGGAGGTCACCCATCCTAGTACTACTCTCGCCCAAGCACGTTTAACTGCGGAGTTCTGATGGGATCCGGTGCATTAGTGCTGGTATGATCGCACCCGGAAGCACATGCATGATGAAATGCTATAAGCGACCACCCCTGACCTGATCCCACAACAAGGAGGGGAGGGGAGGGAGGGGAGGCCGCTCGTCGTCGAATTTTTACAGGAGTTTCCGGAGGGTGTTTTCCTTGTAGTAGCTATGGAATCGCTACTCCGACCGCCGGATCTTTAGAATTTCACGATGTCATCCCGGGGCCTTGGTTGAGGCAGTTTTGGTGAATTCTGGGACGAAATATCGCGTGGATTGCGGAGGAGGAGGCGTGGCTAGACTTCGGTGCGGGTGGAATAAAATCGAGGGAGGGGCGGTCGTTTGTACCTCACTCTTTGATCGCAGTTGGTCTTCAACGATTATCGTGAATCAACGACACGGGGTGAAGAGAGAGGGGAGTTAAGGGGGGCGGACAAAAAAGAGAAGGGGGAATAACAAAATGAGGGGTGCAACACGAGGACTTCCCAGGAGGTCACCCATCCTAGTACTACTCTCGCCCAAGCACGTTTAACTGCGGAGTTCTGATGGGATCCGGTGCATTAGTGCTGGTATGATCGCACCCGTAAGCACATGCATGATGAAATGCTATAAGCGACCACCCCTGACCTGATCCCACAACAAGGAGGGGAGGGGAGGGGAGGGGAGGCCGCTCGTCGTCGAATTTTTACAGGAGTTTCCGGAGGGTGTTTTCCTTGTAGTAGCTATGGAATCGCTACTCCGACCGCCGGATCTTTAGAATTTCACGATGTCATCCCGGGGCCTTGGTTGAGGCAGTTTTGGTGAATTCTGGGACGAAATATCGCGTGGATTGCGGAGGAGGAGGCGTGGCTAGACTTCGGTGCGGGTGGAATAAAATCGAGGGAGGGGCGGTCGTTTGTACCTCACTCTTTGATCGCAGTTGGTCTTCAACGATTATCGTGAATCAACGACACGGGGTGAAGAGAGAGGGGAGTTAAGGGGGGCGGACAAAAAAGAGAAGGGGGAATAACAAAATGAGGGGTGCAACACGAGGACTTCCCAGGAGGTCACCCATCCTAGTACTACTCTCGCCCAAGCACGTTTAACTGCGGAGTTCTGATGGGATCCGGTGCATTAGTGCTGGTATGATCGCACCCGTAAGCACATGCATGATGAAATGCTATAAGCGACCACCCCTGACCTGATCCCACAACAAGGGGAGGGGAGGGGAGGGGAGGGGAGGCCGCTCGTCGTCGAATTTTTACAGGAGTTTCCGGAGGGTGTTTTCCTTGTAGTAGCTATGGAATCGCTACTCCGACCGCCGGATCTTTAGAATTTCACGATGTCATCCCGGGGCCTTGGTTGAGGCAGTTTTGGTGAATTCTGGGACGAAATATCGCGTGGATTGCGGAGGAGGAGGCGTGGCTAGACTTCGGTGCGGGTGGAATAAAATCGAGGGAGGGGCGGTCGTTTGTACCTCACTCTTTGATCGCAGTTGGTCTTCAACGATTATCGTGAATCAACGACACGGGGTGAAGAGAGAGGGGAGTTAAGGGGGGCGGACAAAAAAGAGAAGGGGGAATAACAAAATGAGGGGTGCAACACGAGGACTTCCCAGGAGGTCACCCATCCTAGTACTACTCTCGCCCAAGCACGTTTAACTGCGGAGTTCTGATGGGATCCGGTGCATTAGTGCTGGTATGATCGCACCCGTAAGCACATGCATGATGAAATGCTATAAGCGACCACCCCTGACCTGATCCCACAACAAGGAGGGGAGGGGAGGGGAGGCCGCTCGTCGTCGAATTTTTACAGGAGTTTCCGGAGGGTGTTTTCCTTGTAGTAGCTATGGAATCGCTACTCCGACCGCCGGATCTTTAGAATTTCACGATGTCATCCCGGGGCCTTGGTTGAGGCAGTTTTGGTGAATTCTGGGACGAAATATCGCGTGGATTGCGGAGGAGGAGGCGTGGCTAGACTTCGGTGCGGGTGGAATAAAATCGAGGGAGGGGCGGTCGTTTGTACCTCACTCTTTGATCGCAGTTGGTCTTCAACGATTATCGTGAATCAACGACACGGGGTGAAGAGAGAGGGGAGTTAAGGGGGGCGGACAAAAAAGAGAAGGGGGAATAACAAAATGAGGGGTGCAACACGAGGACTTCCCAGGAGGTCACCCATCCTAGTACTACTCTCGCCCAAGCACGTTTAACTGCGGAGTTCTGATGGGATCCGGTGCATTAGTGCTGGTATGATCGCACCCGTAAGCACATGCATGATGAAATGCTATAAGCGACCACCCCTGACCTGATCCCACAACAAGGAGGGGAGGGGAGGGGAGGGGAGGCCGCTCGTCGTCGAATTTTTACAGGAGTTTCCGGAGGGTGTTTTCCTTGTAGTAGCTATGGAATCGCTACTCCGACCGCCGGATCTTTAGAATTTCACGATGTCATCCCGGGGCCTTGGTTGAGGCAGTTTTGGTGAATTCTGGGACGAAATATCGCGTGGATTGCGGAGGAGGAGGCGTGGCTAGACTTCGGTGCGGGTGGAATAAAATCGAGGGAGGGGCGGTCGTTTGTACCTCACTCTTTGATCGCAGTTGGTCTTCAACGATTATCGTGAATCAACGACACGGGGTGAAGAGAGAGGGGAGTTAAGGGGGGCGGACAAAAAAGAGAAGGGGGAATAACAAAATGAGGGGTGCAACACGAGGACTTCCCAGGAGGTCACCCATCCTAGTACTACTCTCGCCCAAGCACGTTTAACTGCGGAGTTCTGATGGGATCCGGTGCATTAGTGCTGGTATGATCGCACCCGTAAGCACATGCATGATGAAATGCTATAAGCGACCACCCCTGACCTGATCCCACAACAAGGAGGGGAGGGGAGGGGAGGGGAGGGGAGGCCGCTCGTCGTCGAATTTTTACAGGAGTTTCCGGAGGGTGTTTTCCTTGTAGTAGCTATGGAATCGCTACTCCGACCGCCGGATCTTTAGAATTTCACGATGTCATCCCGGGGCCTTGGTTGAGGCAGTTTTGGTGAATTCTGGGACGAAATATCGCGTGGATTGCGGAGGAGGAGGCGTGGCTAGACTTCGGTGCGGGTGGAATAAAATCGAGGGAGGGGCGGTCGTTTGTACCTCACTCTTTGATCGCAGTTGGTCTTCAACGATTATCGTGAATCAACGACACGGGGTGAAGAGAGAGGGGAGTTAAGGGGGGCGGACAAAAAAGAGAAGGGGGAATAACAAAATGAGGGGTGCAACACGAGGACTTCCCAGGAGGTCACCCATCCTAGTACTACTCTCGCCCAAGCACGTTTAACTGCGGAGTTCTGATGGGATCCGGTGCATTAGTGCTGGTATGATCGCACCCGTAAGCACATGCATGATGAAATGCTATAAGCGACCACCCCTGACCTGATCCCACAACAAGGAGGGGAGGGGAGGGGAGGCCGCTCGTCGTCGAATTTTTACAGGAGTTTCCGGAGGGTGTTTTCCTTGTAGTAGCTATGGAATCGCTACTCCGACCGCCGGATCTTTAGAATTTCACGATGTCATCCCGGGGCCTTGGTTGAGGCAGTTTTGGTGAATTCTGGGACGAAATATCGCGTGGATTGCGGAGGAGGAGGCGTGGCTAGACTTCGGTGCGGGTGGAATAAAATCGAGGGAGGGGCGGTCGTTTGTACCTCACTCTTTGATCGCAGTTGGTCTTCAACGATTATCGTGAATCAACGACACGGGGTGAAGAGAGAGGGGAGTTAAGGGGGGCGGACAAAAAAGAGAAGGGGGAATAACAAAATGAGGGGTGCAACACGAGGACTTCCCAGGAGGTCACCCATCCTAGTACTACTCTCGCCCAAGCACGTTTAACTGCGGAGTTCTGATGGGATCCGGTGCATTAGTGCTGGTATGATCGCACCCGTAAGCACATGCATGATGAAATGCTATAAGCGACCACCCCTGACCTGATCCCACAACAAGGAGGGGAGGGGAGGGGAGGGGAGGGGAGGCCGCTCGTCGTCGAATTTTTACAGGAGTTTCCGGAGGGTGTTTTCCTTGTAGTAGCTATGGAATCGCTACTCCGACCGCCGGATCTTTAGAATTTCACGATGTCATCCCGGGGCCTTGGTTGAGGCAGTTTTGGTGAATTCTGGGACGAAATATCGCGTGGATTGCGGAGGAGGAGGCGTGGCTAGACTTCGGTGCGGGTGGAATAAAATCGAGGGAGGGGCGGTCGTTTGTACCTCACTCTTTGATCGCAGTTGGTCTTCAACGATTATCGTGAATCAACGACACGGGGTGAAGAGAGAGGGGAGTTAAGGGGGGCGGACAAAAAAGAGAAGGGGGAATAACAAAATGAGGGGTGCAACACGAGGACTTCCCAGGAGGTCACCCATCCTAGTACTACTCTCGCCCAAGCACGTTTAACTGCGGAGTTCTGATGGGATCCGGTGCATTAGTGCTGGTATGATCGCACCCGTAAGCACATGCATGATGAAATGCTATAAGCGACCACCCCTGACCTGATCCCACAACAAGGAGGGGAGGGGAGGGGAGGGGAGGGGAGGCCGCTCGTCGTCGAATTTTTACAGGAGTTTCCGGAGGGTGTTTTCCTTGTAGTAGCTATGGAATCGCTACTCCGACCGCCGGATCTTTAGAATTTCACGATGTCATCCCGGGGCCTTGGTTGAGGCAGTTTTGGTGAATTCTGGGACGAAATATCGCGTGGATTGCGGAGGAGGAGGCGTGGCTAGACTTCGGTGCGGGTGGAATAAAATCGAGGGAGGGGCGGTCGTTTGTACCTCACTCTTTGATCGCAGTTGGTCTTCAACGATTATCGTGAATCAACGACACGGGGTGAAGAGAGAGGGGAGTTAAGGGGGGCGGACAAAAAAGAGAAGGGGGAATAACAAAATGAGGGGTGCAACACGAGGACTTCCCAGGAGGTCACCCATCCTAGTACTACTCTCGCCCAAGCACGTTTAACTGCGGAGTTCTGATGGGATCCGGTGCATTAGTGCTGGTATGATCGCACCCGTAAGCACATGCATGATGAAATGCTATAAGCGACCACCCCTGACCTGATCCCACAACAAGGAGGGGAGGGGAGGGGAGGCCGCTCGTCGTCGAATTTTTACAGGAGTTTCCGGAGGGTGTTTTCCTTGTAGTAGCTATGGAATCGCTACTCCGACCGCCGGATCTTTAGAATTTCACGATGTCATCCCGGGGCCTTGGTTGAGGCAGTTTTGGTGAATTCTGGGACGAAATATCGCGTGGATTGCGGAGGAGGAGGCGTGGCTAGACTTCGGTGCGGGTGGAATAAAATCGAGGGAGGGGCGGTCGTTTGTACCTCACTCTTTGATCGCAGTTGGTCTTCAACGATTATCGTGAATCAACGACACGGGGTGAAGAGAGAGGGGAGTTAAGGGGGGCGGACAAAAAAGAGAAGGGGGAATAACAAAATGAGGGGTGCAACACGAGGACTTCCCAGGAGGTCACCCATCCTAGTACTACTCTCGCCCAAGCACGTTTAACTGCGGAGTTCTGATGGGATCCGGTGCATTAGTGCTGGTATGATCGCACCCGTAAGCACATGCATGATGAAATGCTATAAGCGACCACCCCTGACCTGATCCCACAACAAGGAGGGGAGGGGAGGGGAGGGGAGGGGAGGCCGCTCGTCGTCGAATTTTTACAGGAGTTTCCGGAGGGTGTTTTCCTTGTAGTAGCTATGGAATCGCTACTCCGACCGCCGGATCTTTAGAATTTCACGATGTCATCCCGGGGCCTTGGTTGAGGCAGTTTTGGTGAATTCTGGGACGAAATATCGCGTGGATTGCGGAGGAGGAGGCGTGGCTAGACTTCGGTGCGGGTGGAATAAAATCGAGGGAGGGGCGGTCGTTTGTACCTCACTCTTTGATCGCAGTTGGTCTTCAACGATTATCGTGAATCAACGACACGGGGTGAAGAGAGAGGGGAGTTAAGGGGGGCGGACAAAAAAGAGAAGGGGGAATAACAAAATGAGGGGTGCAACACGAGGACTTCCCAGGAGGTCACCCATCCTAGTACTACTCTCGCCCAAGCACGTTTAACTGCGGAGTTCTGATGGGATCCGGTGCATTAGTGCTGGTATGATCGCACCCGTAAGCACATGCATGATGAAATGCTATAAGCGACCACCCCTGACCTGATCCCACAACAAGGAGGGGAGGGGAGGGGAGGGGAGGCCGCTCGTCGTCGAATTTTTACAGGAGTTTCCGGAGGGTGTTTTCCTTGTAGTAGCTATGGAATCGCTACTCCGACCGCCGGATCTTTAGAATTTCACGATGTCATCCCGGGGCCTTGGTTGAGGCAGTTTTGGTGAATTCTGGGACGAAATATCGCGTGGATTGCGGAGGAGGAGGCGTGGCTAGACTTCGGTGCGGGTGGAATAAAATCGAGGGAGGGGCGGTCGTTTGTACCTCACTCTTTGATCGCAGTTGGTCTTCAACGATTATCGTGAATCAACGACACGGGGTGAAGAGAGAGGGGAGTTAAGGGGGGCGGACAAAAAAGAGAAGGGGGAATAACAAAATGAGGGGTGCAACACGAGGACTTCCCAGGAGGTCACCCATCCTAGTACTACTCTCGCCCAAGCACGTTTAACTGCGGAGTTCTGATGGGATCCGGTGCATTAGTGCTGGTATGATCGCACCCGTAAGCACATGCATGATGAAATGCTATAAGCGACCACCCCTGACCTGATCCCACAACAAGGAGGGGAGGGGAGGGGAGGCCGCTCGTCGTCGAATTTTTACAGGAGTTTCCGGAGGGTGTTTTCCTTGTAGTAGCTATGGAATCGCTACTCCGACCGCCGGATCTTTAGAATTTCACGATGTCATCCCGGGGCCTTGGTTGAGGCAGTTTTGGTGAATTCTGGGACGAAATATCGCGTGGATTGCGGAGGAGGAGGCGTGGCTAGACTTCGGTGCGGGTGGAATAAAATCGAGGGAGGGGCGGTCGTTTGTACCTCACTCTTTGATCGCAGTTGGTCTTCAACGATTATCGTGAATCAACGACACGGGGTGAAGAGAGAGGGGAGTTAAGGGGGGCGGACAAAAAAGAGAAGGGGGAATAACAAAATGAGGGGTGCAACACGAGGACTTCCCAGGAGGTCACCCATCCTAGTACTACTCTCGCCCAAGCACGTTTAACTGCGGAGTTCTGATGGGATCCGGTGCATTAGTGCTGGTATGATCGCACCCGTAAGCACATGCATGATGAAATGCTATAAGCGACCACCCCTGACCTGATCCCACAACAAGGAGGGGAGGGGAGGGGAGGGGAGGCCGCTCGTCGTCGAATTTTTACAGGAGTTTCCGGAGGGTGTTTTCCTTGTAGTAGCTATGGAATCGCTACTCCGACCGCCGGATCTTTAGAATTTCACGATGTCATCCCGGGGCCTTGGTTGAGGCAGTTTTGGTGAATTCTGGGACGAAATATCGCGTGGATTGCGGAGGAGGAGGCGTGGCTAGACTTCGGTGCGGGTGGAATAAAATCGAGGGAGGGGCGGTCGTTTGTACCTCACTCTTTGATCGCAGTTGGTCTTCAACGATTATCGTGAATCAACGACACGGGGTGAAGAGAGAGGGGAGTTAAGGGGGGCGGACAAAAAAGAGAAGGGGGAATAACAAAATGAGGGGTGCAACACGAGGACTTCCCAGGAGGTCACCCATCCTAGTACTACTCTCGCCCAAGCACGTTTAACTGCGGAGTTCTGATGGGATCCGGTGCATTAGTGCTGGTATGATCGCACCCGTAAGCACATGCATGATGAAATGCTATAAGCGACCACCCCTGACCTGATCCCACAACAAGGAGGGGAGGGGAGGGGAGGGGAGGCCGCTCGTCGTCGAATTTTTACAGGAGTTTCCGGAGGGTGTTTTCCTTGTAGTAGCTATGGAATCGCTACTCCGACCGCCGGATCTTTAGAATTTCACGATGTCATCCCGGGGCCTTGGTTGAGGCAGTTTTGGTGAATTCTGGGACGAAATATCGCGTGGATTGCGGAGGAGGAGGCGTGGCTAGACTTCGGTGCGGGTGGAATAAAATCGAGGGAGGGGCGGTCGTTTGTACCTCACTCTTTGATCGCAGTTGGTCTTCAACGATTATCGTGAATCAACGACACGGGGTGAAGAGAGAGGGGAGTTAAGGGGGGCGGACAAAAAAGAGAAGGGGGAATAACAAAATGAGGGGTGCAACACGAGGACTTCCCAGGAGGTCACCCATCCTAGTACTACTCTCGCCCAAGCACGTTTAACTGCGGAGTTCTGATGGGATCCGGTGCATTAGTGCTGGTATGATCGCACCCGTAAGCACATGCATGATGAAATGCTATAAGCGACCACCCCTGACCTGATCCCACAACAAGGAGGGGAGGGGAGGGGAGGCCGCTCGTCGTCGAATTTTTACAGGAGTTTCCGGAGGGTGTTTTCCTTGTAGTAGCTATGGAATCGCTACTCCGACCGCCGGATCTTTAGAATTTCACGATGTCATCCCGGGGCCTTGGTTGAGGCAGTTTTGGTGAATTCTGGGACGAAATATCGCGTGGATTGCGGAGGAGGAGGCGTGGCTAGACTTCGGTGCGGGTGGAATAAAATCGAGGGAGGGGCGGTCGTTTGTACCTCACTCTTTGATCGCAGTTGGTCTTCAACGATTATCGTGAATCAACGACACGGGGTGAAGAGAGAGGGGAGTTAAGGGGGGCGGACAAAAAAGAGAAGGGGGAATAACAAAATGAGGGGTGCAACACGAGGACTTCCCAGGAGGTCACCCATCCTAGTACTACTCTCGCCCAAGCACGTTTAACTGCGGAGTTCTGATGGGATCCGGTGCATTAGTGCTGGTATGATCGCACCCGTAAGCACATGCATGATGAAATGCTATAAGCGACCACCCCTGACCTGATCCCACAACAAGGAGGGGAGGGGAGGGGAGGGGAGGGGAGGCCGCTCGTCGTCGAATTTTTACAGGAGTTTCCGGAGGGTGTTTTCCTTGTAGTAGCTATGGAATCGCTACTCCGACCGCCGGATCTTTAGAATTTCACGATGTCATCCCGGGGCCTTGGTTGAGGCAGTTTTGGTGAATTCTGGGACGAAATATCGCGTGGATTGCGGAGGAGGAGGCGTGGCTAGACTTCGGTGCGGGTGGAATAAAATCGAGGGAGGGGCGGTCGTTTGTACCTCACTCTTTGATCGCAGTTGGTCTTCAACGATTATCGTGAATCAACGACACGGGGTGAAGAGAGAGGGGAGTTAAGGGGGGCGGACAAAAAAGAGAAGGGGGAATAACAAAATGAGGGGTGCAACACGAGGACTTCCCAGGAGGTCACCCATCCTAGTACTACTCTCGCCCAAGCACGTTTAACTGCGGAGTTCTGATGGGATCCGGTGCATTAGTGCTGGTATGATCGCACCCGTAAGCACATGCATGATGAAATGCTATAAGCGACCACCCCTGACCTGATCCCACAACAAGGAGGGGAGGGGAGGGGAGGGGAGGCCGCTCGTCGTCGAATTTTTACAGGAGTTTCCGGAGGGTGTTTTCCTTGTAGTAGCTATGGAATCGCTACTCCGACCGCCGGATCTTTAGAATTTCACGATGTCATCCCGGGGCCTTGGTTGAGGCAGTTTTGGTGAATTCTGGGACGAAATATCGCGTGGATTGCGGAGGAGGAGGCGTGGCTAGACTTCGGTGCGGGTGGAATAAAATCGAGGGAGGGGCGGTCGTTTGTACCTCACTCTTTGATCGCAGTTGGTCTTCAACGATTATCGTGAATCAACGACACGGGGTGAAGAGAGAGGGGAGTTAAGGGGGGCGGACAAAAAAGAGAAGGGGGAATAACAAAATGAGGGGTGCAACACGAGGACTTCCCAGGAGGTCACCCATCCTAGTACTACTCTCGCCCAAGCACGTTTAACTGCGGAGTTCTGATGGGATCCGGTGCATTAGTGCTGGTATGATCGCACCCGTAAGCACATGCATGATGAAATGCTATAAGCGACCACCCCTGACCTGATCCCACAACAAGGAGGGGAGGGGAGGGGAGGCCGCTCGTCGTCGAATTTTTACAGGAGTTTCCGGAGGGTGTTTTCCTTGTAGTAGCTATGGAATCGCTACTCCGACCGCCGGATCTTTAGAATTTCACGATGTCATCCCGGGGCCTTGGTTGAGGCAGTTTTGGTGAATTCTGGGACGAAATATCGCGTGGATTGCGGAGGAGGAGGCGTGGCTAGACTTCGGTGCGGGTGGAATAAAATCGAGGGAGGGGCGGTCGTTTGTACCTCACTCTTTGATCGCAGTTGGTCTTCAACGATTATCGTGAATCAACGACACGGGGTGAAGAGAGAGGGGAGTTAAGGGGGGCGGACAAAAAAGAGAAGGGGGAATAACAAAATGAGGGGTGCAACACGAGGACTTCCCAGGAGGTCACCCATCCTAGTACTACTCTCGCCCAAGCACGTTTAACTGCGGAGTTCTGATGGGATCCGGTGCATTAGTGCTGGTATGATCGCACCCGTAAGCACATGCATGATGAAATGCTATAAGCGACCACCCCTGACCTGATCCCACAACAAGGAGGGGAGGGGAGGGGAGGGGAGGGGAGGCCGCTCGTCGTCGAATTTTTACAGGAGTTTCCGGAGGGTGTTTTCCTTGTAGTAGCTATGGAATCGCTACTCCGACCGCCGGATCTTTAGAATTTCACGATGTCATCCCGGGGCCTTGGTTGAGGCAGTTTTGGTGAATTCTGGGACGAAATATCGCGTGGATTGCGGAGGAGGAGGCGTGGCTAGACTTCGGTGCGGGTGGAATAAAATCGAGGGAGGGGCGGTCGTTTGTACCTCACTCTTTGATCGCAGTTGGTCTTCAACGATTATCGTGAATCAACGACACGGGGTGAAGAGAGAGGGGAGTTAAGGGGGGCGGACAAAAAAGAGAAGGGGGAATAACAAAATGAGGGGTGCAACACGAGGACTTCCCAGGAGGTCACCCATCCTAGTACTACTCTCGCCCAAGCACGTTTAACTGCGGAGTTCTGATGGGATCCGGTGCATTAGTGCTGGTATGATCGCACCCGTAAGCACATGCATGATGAAATGCTATAAGCGACCACCCCTGACCTGATCCCACAACAAGGAGGGGAGGGGAGGGGAGGGGAGGCCGCTCGTCGTCGAATTTTTACAGGAGTTTCCGGAGGGTGTTTTCCTTGTAGTAGCTATGGAATCGCTACTCCGACCGCCGGATCTTTAGAATTTCACGATGTCATCCCGGGGCCTTGGTTGAGGCAGTTTTGGTGAATTCTGGGACGAAATATCGCGTGGATTGCGGAGGAGGAGGCGTGGCTAGACTTCGGTGCGGGTGGAATAAAATCGAGGGAGGGGCGGTCGTTTGTACCTCACTCTTTGATCGCAGTTGGTCTTCAACGATTATCGTGAATCAACGACACGGGGTGAAGAGAGAGGGGAGTTAAGGGGGGCGGACAAAAAAGAGAAGGGGGAATAACAAAATGAGGGGTGCAACACGAGGACTTCCCAGGAGGTCACCCATCCTAGTACTACTCTCGCCCAAGCACGTTTAACTGCGGAGTTCTGATGGGATCCGGTGCATTAGTGCTGGTATGATCGCACCCGTAAGCACATGCATGATGAAATGCTATAAGCGACCACCCCTGACCTGATCCCACAACAAGGAGGGGAGGGGAGGGGAGGGGAGGCCGCTCGTCGTCGAATTTTTACAGGAGTTTCCGGAGGGTGTTTTCCTTGTAGTAGCTATGGAATCGCTACTCCGACCGCCGGATCTTTAGAATTTCACGATGTCATCCCGGGGCCTTGGTTGAGGCAGTTTTGGTGAATTCTGGGACGAAATATCGCGTGGATTGCGGAGGAGGAGGCGTGGCTAGACTTCGGTGCGGGTGGAATAAAATCGAGGGAGGGGCGGTCGTTTGTACCTCACTCTTTGATCGCAGTTGGTCTTCAACGATTATCGTGAATCAACGACACGGGGTGAAGAGAGAGGGGAGTTAAGGGGGGCGGACAAAAAAGAGAAGGGGGAATAACAAAATGAGGGGTGCAACACGAGGACTTCCCAGGAGGTCACCCATCCTAGTACTACTCTCGCCCAAGCACGTTTAACTGCGGAGTTCTGATGGGATCCGGTGCATTAGTGCTGGTATGATCGCACCCGTAAGCACATGCATGATGAAATGCTATAAGCGACCACCCCTGACCTGATCCCACAACAGGAGGGGAGGGGAGGGGAGGGGAGGCCGCTCGTCGTCGAATTTTTACAGGAGTTTCCGGAGGGTGTTTTCCTTGTAGTAGCTATGGAATCGCTACTCCGACCGCCGGATCTTTAGAATTTCACGATGTCATCCCGGGGCCTTGGTTGAGGCAGTTTTGGTGAATTCTGGGACGAAATATCGCGTGGATTGCGGAGGAGGAGGCGTGGCTAGACTTCGGTGCGGGTGGAATAAAATCGAGGGAGGGGCGGTCGTTTGTACCTCACTCTTTGATCGCAGTTGGTCTTCAACGATTATCGTGAATCAACGACACGGGGTGAAGAGAGAGGGGAGTTAAGGGGGGCGGACAAAAAAGAGAAGGGGGAATAACAAAATGAGGGGTGCAACACGAGGACTTCCCAGGAGGTCACCCATCCTAGTACTACTCTCGCCCAAGCACGTTTAACTGCGGAGTTCTGATGGGATCCGGTGCATTAGTGCTGGTATGATCGCACCCGTAAGCACATGCATGATGAAATGCTATAAGCGACCACCCCTGACCTGATCCCACAACAAGGAGGGGAGGGGAGGGGAGGGGAGGCCGCTCGTCGTCGAATTTTTACAGGAGTTTCCGGAGGGTGTTTTCCTTGTAGTAGCTATGGAATCGCTACTCCGACCGCCGGATCTTTAGAATTTCACGATGTCATCCCGGGGCCTTGGTTGAGGCAGTTTTGGTGAATTCTGGGACGAAATATCGCGTGGATTGCGGAGGAGGAGGCGTGGCTAGACTTCGGTGCGGGTGGAATAAAATCGAGGGAGGGGCGGTCGTTTGTACCTCACTCTTTGATCGCAGTTGGTCTTCAACGATTATCGTGAATCAACGACACGGGGTGAAGAGAGAGGGGAGTTAAGGGGGGCGGACAAAAAAGAGAAGGGGGAATAACAAAATGAGGGGTGCAACACGAGGACTTCCCAGGAGGTCACCCATCCTAGTACTACTCTCGCCCAAGCACGTTTAACTGCGGAGTTCTGATGGGATCCGGTGCATTAGTGCTGGTATGATCGCACCCGTAAGCACATGCATGATGAAATGCTATAAGCGACCACCCCTGACCTGATCCCACAACAAGGAGGGGAGGGGAGGGGAGGGGAGGCCGCTCGTCGTCGAATTTTTACAGGAGTTTCCGGAGGGTGTTTTCCTTGTAGTAGCTATGGAATCGCTACTCCGACCGCCGGATCTTTAGAATTTCACGATGTCATCCCGGGGCCTTGGTTGAGGCAGTTTTGGTGAATTCTGGGACGAAATATCGCGTGGATTGCGGAGGAGGAGGCGTGGCTAGACTTCGGTGCGGGTGGAATAAAATCGAGGGAGGGGCGGTCGTTTGTACCTCACTCTTTGATCGCAGTTGGTCTTCAACGATTATCGTGAATCAACGACACGGGGTGAAGAGAGAGGGGAGTTAAGGGGGGCGGACAAAAAAGAGAAGGGGGAATAACAAAATGAGGGGTGCAACACGAGGACTTCCCAGGAGGTCACCCATCCTAGTACTACTCTCGCCCAAGCACGTTTAACTGCGGAGTTCTGATGGGATCCGGTGCATTAGTGCTGGTATGATCGCACCCGTAAGCACATGCATGATGAAATGCTATAAGCGACCACCCCTGACCTGATCCCACAACAAGGAGGGGAGGGGAGGGGAGGGGAGGGGAGGCCGCTCGTCGTCGAATTTTTACAGGAGTTTCCGGAGGGTGTTTTCCTTGTAGTAGCTATGGAATCGCTACTCCGACCGCCGGATCTTTAGAATTTCACGATGTCATCCCGGGGCCTTGGTTGAGGCAGTTTTGGTGAATTCTGGGACGAAATATCGCGTGGATTGCGGAGGAGGAGGCGTGGCTAGACTTCGGTGCGGGTGGAATAAAATCGAGGGAGGGGCGGTCGTTTGTACCTCACTCTTTGATCGCAGTTGGTCTTCAACGATTATCGTGAATCAACGACACGGGGTGAAGAGAGAGGGGAGTTAAGGGGGGCGGACAAAAAGAGAAGGGGGAATAACAAAATGAGGGGTGCAACACGAGGACTTCCCAGGAGGTCACCCATCCTAGTACTACTCTCGCCCAAGCACGTTTAACTGCGGAGTTCTGATGGGATCCGGTGCATTAGTGCTGGTATGATCGCACCCGTAAGCACATGCATGATGAAATGCTATAAGCGACCACCCCTGACCTGATCCCACAACAAGGAGGGGAGGGGAGGGGAGGCCGCTCGTCGTCGAATTTTTACAGGAGTTTCCGGAGGGTGTTTTCCTTGTAGTAGCTATGGAATCGCTACTCCGACCGCCGGATCTTTAGAATTTCACGATGTCATCCCGGGGCCTTGGTTGAGGCAGTTTTGGTGAATTCTGGGACGAAATATCGCGTGGATTGCGGAGGAGGAGGCGTGGCTAGACTTCGGTGCGGGTGGAATAAAATCGAGGGAGGGGCGGTCGTTTGTACCTCACTCTTTGATCGCAGTTGGTCTTCAACGATTATCGTGAATCAACGACACGGGGTGAAGAGAGAGGGGAGTTAAGGGGGGCGGACAAAAAAGAGAAGGGGGAATAACAAAATGAGGGGTGCAACACGAGGACTTCCCAGGAGGTCACCCATCCTAGTACTACTCTCGCCCAAGCACGTTTAACTGCGGAGTTCTGATGGGATCCGGTGCATTAGTGCTGGTATGATCGCACCCGTAAGCACATGCATGATGAAATGCTATAAGCGACCACCCCTGACCTGATCCCACAACAAGGAGGGGAGGGGAGGGGAGGGGAGGGGAGGCCGCTCGTCGTCGAATTTTTACAGGAGTTTCCGGAGGGTGTTTTCCTTGTAGTAGCTATGGAATCGCTACTCCGACCGCCGGATCTTTAGAATTTCACGATGTCATCCCGGGGCCTTGGTTGAGGCAGTTTTGGTGAATTCTGGGACGAAATATCGCGTGGATTGCGGAGGAGGAGGCGTGGCTAGACTTCGGTGCGGGTGGAATAAAATCGAGGGAGGGGCGGTCGTTTGTACCTCACTCTTTGATCGCAGTTGGTCTTCAACGATTATCGTGAATCAACGACACGGGGTGAAGAGAGAGGGGAGTTAAGGGGGGCGGACAAAAAAGAGAAGGGGGAATAACAAAATGAGGGGTGCAACACGAGGACTTCCCAGGAGGTCACCCATCCTAGTACTACTCTCGCCCAAGCACGTTTAACTGCGGAGTTCTGATGGGATCCGGTGCATTAGTGCTGGTATGATCGCACCCGTAAGCACATGCATGATGAAATGCTATAAGCGACCACCCCTGACCTGATCCCACAACAGGAGGGGAGGGGAGGGGAGGGGAGGCCGCTCGTCGTCGAATTTTTACAGGAGTTTCCGGAGGGTGTTTTCCTTGTAGTAGCTATGGAATCGCTACTCCGACCGCCGGATCTTTAGAATTTCACGATGTCATCCCGGGGCCTTGGTTGAGGCAGTTTTGGTGAATTCTGGGACGAAATATCGCGTGGATTGCGGAGGAGGAGGCGTGGCTAGACTTCGGTGCGGGTGGAATAAAATCGAGGGAGGGGCGGTCGTTTGTACCTCACTCTTTGATCGCAGTTGGTCTTCAACGATTATCGTGAATCAACGACACGGGGTGAAGAGAGAGGGGAGTTAAGGGGGGCGGACAAAAAAGAGAAGGGGGAATAACAAAATGAGGGGTGCAACACGAGGACTTCCCAGGAGGTCACCCATCCTAGTACTACTCTCGCCCAAGCACGTTTAACTGCGGAGTTCTGATGGGATCCGGTGCATTAGTGCTGGTATGATCGCACCCGTAAGCACATGCATGATGAAATGCTATAAGCGACCACCCCTGACCTGATCCCACAACAGGGGAGGGGAGGGGAGGGGAGGGGAGGGGAGGCCGCTCGTCGTCGAATTTTTACAGGAGTTTCCGGAGGGTGTTTTCCTTGTAGTAGCTATGGAATCGCTACTCCGACCGCCGGATCTTTAGAATTTCACGATGTCATCCCGGGGCCTTGGTTGAGGCAGTTTTGGTGAATTCTGGGACGAAATATCGCGTGGATTGCGGAGGAGGAGGCGTGGCTAGACTTCGGTGCGGGTGGAATAAAATCGAGGGAGGGGCGGTCGTTTGTACCTCACTCTTTGATCGCAGTTGGTCTTCAACGATTATCGTGAATCAACGACACGGGGTGAAGAGAGAGGGGAGTTAAGGGGGGCGGACAAAAAAGAGAAGGGGGAATAACAAAATGAGGGGTGCAACACGAGGACTTCCCAGGAGGTCACCCATCCTAGTACTACTCTCGCCCAAGCACGTTTAACTGCGGAGTTCTGATGGGATCCGGTGCATTAGTGCTGGTATGATCGCACCCGTAAGCACATGCATGATGAAATGCTATAAGCGACCACCCCTGACCTGATCCCACAACAAGGAGGGGAGGGGAGGGGAGGCCGCTCGTCGTCGAATTTTTACAGGAGTTTCCGGAGGGTGTTTTCCTTGTAGTAGCTATGGAATCGCTACTCCGACCGCCGGATCTTTAGAATTTCACGATGTCATCCCGGGGCCTTGGTTGAGGCAGTTTTGGTGAATTCTGGGACGAAATATCGCGTGGATTGCGGAGGAGGAGGCGTGGCTAGACTTCGGTGCGGGTGGAATAAAATCGAGGGAGGGGCGGTCGTTTGTACCTCACTCTTTGATCGCAGTTGGTCTTCAACGATTATCGTGAATCAACGACACGGGGTGAAGAGAGAGGGGAGTTAAGGGGGGCGGACAAAAAAGAGAAGGGGGAATAACAAAATGAGGGGTGCAACACGAGGACTTCCCAGGAGGTCACCCATCCTAGTACTACTCTCGCCCAAGCACGTTTAACTGCGGAGTTCTGATGGGATCCGGTGCATTAGTGCTGGTATGATCGCACCCGTAAGCACATGCATGATGAAATGCTATAAGCGACCACCCCTGACCTGATCCCACAACAAGGAGGGGAGGGGAGGGGAGGGGAGGGGAGGCCGCTCGTCGTCGAATTTTTACAGGAGTTTCCGGAGGGTGTTTTCCTTGTAGTAGCTATGGAATCGCTACTCCGACCGCCGGATCTTTAGAATTTCACGATGTCATCCCGGGGCCTTGGTTGAGGCAGTTTTGGTGAATTCTGGGACGAAATATCGCGTGGATTGCGGAGGAGGAGGCGTGGCTAGACTTCGGTGCGGGTGGAATAAAATCGAGGGAGGGGCGGTCGTTTGTACCTCACTCTTTGATCGCAGTTGGTCTTCAACGATTATCGTGAATCAACGACACGGGGTGAAGAGAGAGGGGAGTTAAGGGGGGCGGACAAAAAAGAGAAGGGGGAATAACAAAATGAGGGGTGCAACACGAGGACTTCCCAGGAGGTCACCCATCCTAGTACTACTCTCGCCCAAGCACGTTTAACTGCGGAGTTCTGATGGGATCCGGTGCATTAGTGCTGGTATGATCGCACCCGTAAGCACATGCATGATGAAATGCTATAAGCGACCACCCCTGACCTGATCCCACAACAGGAGGGGAGGGGAGGGGAGGGGAGGCCGCTCGTCGTCGAATTTTTACAGGAGTTTCCGGAGGGTGTTTTCCTTGTAGTAGCTATGGAATCGCTACTCCGACCGCCGGATCTTTAGAATTTCACGATGTCATCCCGGGGCCTTGGTTGAGGCAGTTTTGGTGAATTCTGGGACGAAATATCGCGTGGATTGCGGAGGAGGAGGCGTGGCTAGACTTCGGTGCGGGTGGAATAAAATCGAGGGAGGGGCGGTCGTTTGTACCTCACTCTTTGATCGCAGTTGGTCTTCAACGATTATCGTGAATCAACGACACGGGGTGAAGAGAGAGGGGAGTTAAGGGGGGCGGACAAAAAAGAGAAGGGGGAATAACAAAATGAGGGGTGCAACACGAGGACTTCCCAGGAGGTCACCCATCCTAGTACTACTCTCGCCCAAGCACGTTTAACTGCGGAGTTCTGATGGGATCCGGTGCATTAGTGCTGGTATGATCGCACCCGTAAGCACATGCATGATGAAATGCTATAAGCGACCACCCCTGACCTGATCCCACAACAGGAGGGGAGGGGAGGGGAGGGGAGGCCGCTCGTCGTCGAATTTTTACAGGAGTTTCCGGAGGGTGTTTTCCTTGTAGTAGCTATGGAATCGCTACTCCGACCGCCGGATCTTTAGAATTTCACGATGTCATCCCGGGGCCTTGGTTGAGGCAGTTTTGGTGAATTCTGGGACGAAATATCGCGTGGATTGCGGAGGAGGAGGCGTGGCTAGACTTCGGTGCGGGTGGAATAAAATCGAGGGAGGGGCGGTCGTTTGTACCTCACTCTTTGATCGCAGTTGGTCTTCAACGATTATCGTGAATCAACGACACGGGGTGAAGAGAGAGGGGAGTTAAGGGGGGCGGACAAAAAAGAGAAGGGGGAATAACAAAATGAGGGGTGCAACACGAGGACTTCCCAGGAGGTCACCCATCCTAGTACTACTCTCGCCCAAGCACGTTTAACTGCGGAGTTCTGATGGGATCCGGTGCATTAGTGCTGGTATGATCGCACCCGTAAGCACATGCATGATGAAATGCTATAAGCGACCACCCCTGACCTGATCCCACAACAAGGGGAGGGGAGGGGAGGGGAGGCCGCTCGTCGTCGAATTTTTACAGGAGTTTCCGGAGGGTGTTTTCCTTGTAGTAGCTATGGAATCGCTACTCCGACCGCCGGATCTTTAGAATTTCACGATGTCATCCCGGGGCCTTGGTTGAGGCAGTTTTGGTGAATTCTGGGACGAAATATCGCGTGGATTGCGGAGGAGGAGGCGTGGCTAGACTTCGGTGCGGGTGGAATAAAATCGAGGGAGGGGCGGTCGTTTGTACCTCACTCTTTGATCGCAGTTGGTCTTCAACGATTATCGTGAATCAACGACACGGGGTGAAGAGAGAGGGGAGTTAAGGGGGGCGGACAAAAAAGAGAAGGGGGAATAACAAAATGAGGGGTGCAACACGAGGACTTCCCAGGAGGTCACCCATCCTAGTACTACTCTCGCCCAAGCACGTTTAACTGCGGAGTTCTGATGGGATCCGGTGCATTAGTGCTGGTATGATCGCACCCGTAAGCACATGCATGATGAAATGCTATAAGCGACCACCCCTGACCTGATCCCACAACAAGGAGGGGAGGGGAGGGGAGGGGAGGGGAGGCCGCTCGTCGTCGAATTTTTACAGGAGTTTCCGGAGGGTGTTTTCCTTGTAGTAGCTATGGAATCGCTACTCCGACCGCCGGATCTTTAGAATTTCACGATGTCATCCCGGGGCCTTGGTTGAGGCAGTTTTGGTGAATTCTGGGACGAAATATCGCGTGGATTGCGGAGGAGGAGGCGTGGCTAGACTTCGGTGCGGGTGGAATAAAATCGAGGGAGGGGCGGTCGTTTGTACCTCACTCTTTGATCGCAGTTGGTCTTCAACGATTATCGTGAATCAACGACACGGGGTGAAGAGAGAGGGGAGTTAAGGGGGGCGGACAAAAAAGAGAAGGGGGAATAACAAAATGAGGGGTGCAACACGAGGACTTCCCAGGAGGTCACCCATCCTAGTACTACTCTCGCCCAAGCACGTTTAACTGCGGAGTTCTGATGGGATCCGGTGCATTAGTGCTGGTATGATCGCACCCGTAAGCACATGCATGATGAAATGCTATAAGCGACCACCCCTGACCTGATCCCACAACAGGAGGGGAGGGGAGGGGAGGGGAGGCCGCTCGTCGTCGAATTTTTACAGGAGTTTCCGGAGGGTGTTTTCCTTGTAGTAGCTATGGAATCGCTACTCCGACCGCCGGATCTTTAGAATTTCACGATGTCATCCCGGGGCCTTGGTTGAGGCAGTTTTGGTGAATTCTGGGACGAAATATCGCGTGGATTGCGGAGGAGGAGGCGTGGCTAGACTTCGGTGCGGGTGGAATAAAATCGAGGGAGGGGCGGTCGTTTGTACCTCACTCTTTGATCGCAGTTGGTCTTCAACGATTATCGTGAATCAACGACACGGGGTGAAGAGAGAGGGGAGTTAAGGGGGGCGGACAAAAAAGAGAAGGGGGAATAACAAAATGAGGGGTGCAACACGAGGACTTCCCAGGAGGTCACCCATCCTAGTACTACTCTCGCCCAAGCACGTTTAACTGCGGAGTTCTGATGGGATCCGGTGCATTAGTGCTGGTATGATCGCACCCGTAAGCACATGCATGATGAAATGCTATAAGCGACCACCCCTGACCTGATCCCACAACAAGGAGGGGAGGGGAGGGGAGGGGAGGCCGCTCGTCGTCGAATTTTTACAGGAGTTTCCGGAGGGTGTTTTCCTTGTAGTAGCTATGGAATCGCTACTCCGACCGCCGGATCTTTAGAATTTCACGATGTCATCCCGGGGCCTTGGTTGAGGCAGTTTTGGTGAATTCTGGGACGAAATATCGCGTGGATTGCGGAGGAGGAGGCGTGGCTAGACTTCGGTGCGGGTGGAATAAAATCGAGGGAGGGGCGGTCGTTTGTACCTCACTCTTTGATCGCAGTTGGTCTTCAACGATTATCGTGAATCAACGACACGGGGTGAAGAGAGAGGGGAGTTAAGGGGGGCGGACAAAAAAGAGAAGGGGGAATAACAAAATGAGGGGTGCAACACGAGGACTTCCCAGGAGGTCACCCATCCTAGTACTACTCTCGCCCAAGCACGTTTAACTGCGGAGTTCTGATGGGATCCGGTGCATTAGTGCTGGTATGATCGCACCCGTAAGCACATGCATGATGAAATGCTATAAGCGACCACCCCTGACCTGATCCCACAACAAGGGGAGGGGAGGGGAGGGGAGGCCGCTCGTCGTCGAATTTTTACAGGAGTTTCCGGAGGGTGTTTTCCTTGTAGTAGCTATGGAATCGCTACTCCGACCGCCGGATCTTTAGAATTTCACGATGTCATCCCGGGGCCTTGGTTGAGGCAGTTTTGGTGAATTCTGGGACGAAATATCGCGTGGATTGCGGAGGAGGAGGCGTGGCTAGACTTCGGTGCGGGTGGAATAAAATCGAGGGAGGGGCGGTCGTTTGTACCTCACTCTTTGATCGCAGTTGGTCTTCAACGATTATCGTGAATCAACGACACGGGGTGAAGAGAGAGGGGAGTTAAGGGGGGCGGACAAAAAAGAGAAGGGGGAATAACAAAATGAGGGGTGCAACACGAGGACTTCCCAGGAGGTCACCCATCCTAGTACTACTCTCGCCCAAGCACGTTTAACTGCGGAGTTCTGATGGGATCCGGTGCATTAGTGCTGGTATGATCGCACCCGTAAGCACATGCATGATGAAATGCTATAAGCGACCACCCCTGACCTGATCCCACAACAGGAGGGGAGGGGAGGGGAGGGGAGGCCGCTCGTCGTCGAATTTTTACAGGAGTTTCCGGAGGGTGTTTTCCTTGTAGTAGCTATGGAATCGCTACTCCGACCGCCGGATCTTTAGAATTTCACGATGTCATCCCGGGGCCTTGGTTGAGGCAGTTTTGGTGAATTCTGGGACGAAATATCGCGTGGATTGCGGAGGAGGAGGCGTGGCTAGACTTCGGTGCGGGTGGAATAAAATCGAGGGAGGGGCGGTCGTTTGTACCTCACTCTTTGATCGCAGTTGGTCTTCAACGATTATCGTGAATCAACGACACGGGGTGAAGAGAGAGGGGAGTTAAGGGGGGCGGACAAAAAAGAGAAGGGGGAATAACAAAATGAGGGGTGCAACACGAGGACTTCCCAGGAGGTCACCCATCCTAGTACTACTCTCGCCCAAGCACGTTTAACTGCGGAGTTCTGATGGGATCCGGTGCATTAGTGCTGGTATGATCGCACCCGTAAGCACATGCATGATGAAATGCTATAAGCGACCACCCCTGACCTGATCCCACAACAGGGGAGGGGAGGGGAGGGGAGGGGAGGGGAGGCCGCTCGTCGTCGAATTTTTACAGGAGTTTCCGGAGGGTGTTTTCCTTGTAGTAGCTATGGAATCGCTACTCCGACCGCCGGATCTTTAGAATTTCACGATGTCATCCCGGGGCCTTGGTTGAGGCAGTTTTGGTGAATTCTGGGACGAAATATCGCGTGGATTGCGGAGGAGGAGGCGTGGCTAGACTTCGGTGCGGGTGGAATAAAATCGAGGGAGGGGCGGTCGTTTGTACCTCACTCTTTGATCGCAGTTGGTCTTCAACGATTATCGTGAATCAACGACACGGGGTGAAGAGAGAGGGGAGTTAAGGGGGGCGGACAAAAAAGAGAAGGGGGAATAACAAAATGAGGGGTGCAACACGAGGACTTCCCAGGAGGTCACCCATCCTAGTACTACTCTCGCCCAAGCACGTTTAACTGCGGAGTTCTGATGGGATCCGGTGCATTAGTGCTGGTATGATCGCACCCGTAAGCACATGCATGATGAAATGCTATAAGCGACCACCCCTGACCTGATCCCACAACAAGGAGGGGAGGGGAGGGGAGGGGAGGGGAGGCCGCTCGTCGTCGAATTTTTACAGGAGTTTCCGGAGGGTGTTTTCCTTGTAGTAGCTATGGAATCGCTACTCCGACCGCCGGATCTTTAGAATTTCACGATGTCATCCCGGGGCCTTGGTTGAGGCAGTTTTGGTGAATTCTGGGACGAAATATCGCGTGGATTGCGGAGGAGGAGGCGTGGCTAGACTTCGGTGCGGGTGGAATAAAATCGAGGGAGGGGCGGTCGTTTGTACCTCACTCTTTGATCGCAGTTGGTCTTCAACGATTATCGTGAATCAACGACACGGGGTGAAGAGAGAGGGGAGTTAAGGGGGGCGGACAAAAAAGAGAAGGGGGAATAACAAAATGAGGGGTGCAACACGAGGACTTCCCAGGAGGTCACCCATCCTAGTACTACTCTCGCCCAAGCACGTTTAACTGCGGAGTTCTGATGGGATCCGGTGCATTAGTGCTGGTATGATCGCACCCGTAAGCACATGCATGATGAAATGCTATAAGCGACCACCCCTGACCTGATCCCACAACAAGGAGGGGAGGGGAGGGGAGGGGAGGCCGCTCGTCGTCGAATTTTTACAGGAGTTTCCGGAGGGTGTTTTCCTTGTAGTAGCTATAAGGGTGTTTTCCATGCTATAAGGGTGTTTTCCTTACAGGAGATTCCATAATCGCTACTCCGACCGCCGGATCTTTAGAATTTCACGATGTCATCCCGGGGCCTTGGTTGAGGCAGTTTTGGTGAATTCTGGGACGAAATATCGCGTGGATTGCGGAGGAGGAGGCGTGGCTAGACTTCGGTGCGGGTGGAATAAAATCGAGGGAGGGGCGGTCGTTTGTACCTCACTCTTTGATCGCAGTTGGTCTTTAACGATTATCGTGAATCAGCGACACGGGGTGAAGAGAGAGGGGAGTTAAGCGGGGCGGACAAAAAAGAGAAGGGGGAATAACAAAATGAGGGGTGCCACACGAGGACTTCCCAGGAGGTCACCCATCCTAGTACTACTCTGGCCCAAGCACGTTTAACTGCGTAGTTCTGATGGGATCCGGTGCAGTAGTGCTGGTATGATCGCACCCGTAAGCACATGCATGATGAAATGCTATAAGCGACCACCCCTGACCTGATCCCACAACAAGGAGGGGAGGGGAGGGGAGGGGAGGCCGCTCGTCGTCGAATTTTTACAGGAGTTTCCATAGGGTGTTTTCCTTGTAGTAGCTATGGAATCGCTACTCCGACCGCCGGATCTTTAGAATTTCACGATGTCATCCCGGGGCCTTGGTTGAGGCAGTTTTGGTGAATTCTGGGACGAACTATCGCGTGGATTGCGGAGGAGGAGGCGTGGCTAGACTTCGGTGCGGGTGGAATAAAATCGAGGGAGGGGCGGTCGTTTGTACCTCACTCTTTGATCGCAGTTGATCTTCAACGATTATCGTGAATCAACAACACGGTGTGAAGAGAGAGGGGAGTTAAGCGGGGCGGACAAAAAAGAGAAGGGGGAATAACAAAATGAGGGGTGCAACACGAGGACTTCCCAGGAGGTCACCCATCCTAGTACTACTCTCGCCCAAGCACGTTTAACTGCGGAGTTCTGATGGGATCCGGTGCATTAGTGCTGGTATGATCGCACCCGTAAGCACATGCATGATGAAATGCTATAAGCGACCACCCCTGACCTGATCCCGCAACAAGGAGGGGCAGGGAGGGGAGGGGAGGGGAGGGGAGGCCGCTCGTCGTCGAATTTTTACAGGAGTTTCCGGAGGGTGTTTTCCTTGTAGTAGCTATGGAATCGCTACTCCGACCGCCGGATCTTTAGAATTTCACGATGTCATCCCGGGGCCTTGGTTGAGGCAGTTTTGGTGAATTATGGGACGAACTATCGCGTGGATTGCGGAGGAGGAGGCGTGGCTAGACTTCGGTGCGGGTGGAATAAAATCGAGGGAGGGGCGGTCGTTTGTACCTCACTCTTTGATCGCAGTTGGTCTTCAACGATTATCGTGAATCAACGACACGGTGTGAAGAGAGAGGGGAGTTAAGCGGGGCGGACAAAAAAGAGAAGGGGGAATAACAAAATGAGGGGTGCAACACGAGGACTTCCCAGGAGGTCACCCATCCTAGTACTACTCTCGCCCAAGCACGTTTAACTGCGGAGTTCTGATGGGATCCGGTGCATTAGTGCTGGTATGATCGCACCCGTAAGCACATGCATGATGAAATGCTATAAGCGACCACCCCTGACCTGATCCCACAACAGGGGAGGGGAGGGGAGGGGAGGGGAGGCCGCTCGTCGTCGAATTTTTACAGGAGTTTCCGGAGGGTGTTTTCCTTGTAGTAGCTATGGAATCGCTACTCCGACCGCCGGATCTTTAGAATTTCACGATGTCATCCCGGGGCCTTGGTTGAGGCAGTTTTGGTGAATTCTGGGACGAAATATCGCGTGGATTGCGGAGGAGGAGGCGTGGCTAGACTTCGGTGCGGGTGGAATAAAATCGAGGGAGGGGCGGTCGTTTGTACCTCACTCTTTGATCGCAGTTGGTCTTCAACGATTATCGTGAATCAACGACACGGGGTGAAGAGAGAGGGGAGTTAAGCGGGGCGGACAAAAAAGAGAAGGGGGAATAACAAAATGAGGGGTGCAACACGAGGACTTCCCAGGAGGTCACCCATCCTAGTACTACTCTCGCCCAAGCACGTTTAACTGCGGAGTTCTGATGGGATCCGGTGCATTAGTGCTGGTATGATCGCACCCGTAAGCACATGCATGATGAAATGCTATAAGCGACCACCCCTGACCTGATCCCACAACAGGAGGGGAGGGGAGGGGAGGGGAGGCCGCTCGTCGTCGAATTTTTACAGGAGTTTCCGGAGGGTGTTTTCCTTGTAGTAGCTATGGAATCGCTACTCCGACCGCCGGATCTTTAGAATTTCACGATGTCATCCCGGGGCCTTGGTTGAGGCAGTTTTGGTGAATTCTGGGACGAAATATCGCGTGGATTGCGGAGGAGGAGGCGTGGCTAGACTTCGGTGCGGGTGGAATAAAATCGAGGGAGGGGCGGTCGTTTGTACCTCACTCTTTGATCGCAGTTGGTCTTCAACGATTATCGTGAATCAACGACACGGGGTGAAGAGAGAGGGGAGTTAAGCGGGGCGGACAAAAAAGAGAAGGGGGAATAACAAAATGAGGGGTGCAACACGAGGACTTCCCAGGAGGTCACCCATCCTAGTACTACTCTCGCCCAAGCACGTTTAACTGCGGAGTTCTGATGGGATCCGGTGCATTAGTGCTGGTATGATCGCACCCGTAAGCACATGCATGATGAAATGCTATAAGCGACCACCCCTGACCTGATCCCACAACAAGGAGGGGAGGGGAGGGGAGGGGAGGGGAGGGGAGGCCGCTCGTCGTCGAATTTTTACAGGAGTTTCCGGAGGGTGTTTTCCTTGTAGTAGCTATGGAATCGCTACTCCGACCGCCGGATCTTTAGAATTTCACGATGTCATCCCGGGGCCTTGGTTGAGGCAGTTTTGGTGAATTCTGGGACGAAATATCGCGTGGATTGCGGAGGAGGAGGCGTGGCTAGACTTCGGTGCGGGTGGAATAAAATCGAGGGAGGGGCGGTCGTTTGTACCTCACTCTTTGATCGCAGTTGGTCTTCAACGATTATCGTGAATCAACGACACGGGGTGAAGAGAGAGGGGAGTTAAGCGGGGCGGACAAAAAAGAGAAGGGGGAATAACAAAATGAGGGGTGCAACACGAGGACTTCCCAGGAGGTCACCCATCCTAGTACTACTCTCGCCCAAGCACGTTTAACTGCGGAGTTCTGATGGGATCCGGTGCATTAGTGCTGGTATGATCGCACCCGTAAGCACATGCATGATGAAATGCTATAAGCGACCACCCCTGACCTGATCCCACAACAGGGGAGGGGAGGGGAGGGGAGGGGAGGCCGCTCGTCGTCGAATTTTTACAGGAGTTTCCGGAGGGTGTTTTCCTTGTAGTAGCTATGGAATCGCTACTCCGACCGCCGGATCTTTAGAATTTCACGATGTCATCCCGGGGCCTTGGTTGAGGCAGTTTTGGTGAATTCTGGGACGAAATATCGCGTGGATTGCGGAGGAGGAGGCGTGGCTAGACTTCGGTGCGGGTGGAATAAAATCGAGGGAGGGGCGGTCGTTTGTACCTCACTCTTTGATCGCAGTTGGTCTTCAACGATTATCGTGAATCAACGACACGGGGTGAAGAGAGAGGGGAGTTAAGGGGGCGGACAAAAAAGAGAAGGGGGAATAACAAAATGAGGGGTGCAACACGAGGACTTCCCAGGAGGTCACCCATCCTAGTACTACTCTCGCCCAAGCACGTTTAACTGCGGAGTTCTGATGGGATCCGGTGCATTAGTGCTGGTATGATCGCACCCGTAAGCACATGCATGATGAAATGCTATAAGCGACCACCCCTGACCTGATCCCACAACAGGGGAGGGGAGGGGAGGGGAGGGGAGGCCGCTCGTCGTCGAATTTTTACAGGAGTTTCCGGAGGGTGTTTTCCTTGTAGTAGCTATGGAATCGCTACTCCGACCGCCGGATCTTTAGAATTTCACGATGTCATCCCGGGGCCTTGGTTGAGGCAGTTTTGGTGAATTCTGGGACGAAATATCGCGTGGATTGCGGAGGAGGAGGCGTGGCTAGACTTCGGTGCGGGTGGAATAAAATCGAGGGAGGGGCGGTCGTTTGTACCTCACTCTTTGATCGCAGTTGGTCTTCAACGATTATCGTGAATCAAGGACACGGGGTGAAGAGAGAGGGGAGCTAAGCGGGGCGGACAAAAAAGAGAAGGGGGAATAACAAAATGAGGGGTGCAACACGAGGACTTCCCAGGAGGTCACCCATCCTAGTACTACTCTCGCCCAAGCACGTTTAACTGCGGAGTTCTGATGGGATCCGGTGCATTAGTGCTGGTATGATCGCACCCGTAAGCACATGCATGATGAAATGCTATAAGCGACCACCCCTGACCTGATCCCACAACAAGGAGGGGAGGGGAGGGGAGGGGAGGCCGCTCGTCGTCGAATTTTTACAGGAGTTTCCGGAGGGTGTTTTCCTTGTAGTAGCTATGGAATCGCTACTCCGACCGCCGGATCTTTAGAATTTCACGATGTCATCCCGGGGCCTTGGTTGAGGCAGTTTTGGTGAATTCTGGGACGAAATATCGCGTGGATTGCGGAGGAGGAGGCGTGGCTAGACTTCGGTGCGGGTGGAATAAAATCGAGGGAGGGGCGGTCGTTTGTACCTCACTCTTTGATCGCAGTTGGTCTTCAACGATTATCGTGAATCAACGACACGGGGTGAAGAGAGAGGGGAGTTAAGGGGGGCGGACAAAAAAGAGAAGGGGGAATAACAAAATGAGGGGTGCAACACGAGGACTTCCCAGGAGGTCACCCATCCTAGTACTACTCTCGCCCAAGCACGTTTAACTGCGGAGTTCTGATGGGATCCGGTGCATTAGTGCTGGTATGATCGCACCCGTAAGCACATGCATGATGAAATGCTATAAGCGACCACCCCTGACCTGATCCCACAACAAGGAGGGGAGGGGAGGGGAGGGGAGGCCGCTCGTCGTCGAATTTTTACAGGAGTTTCCGGAGGGTGTTTTCCTTGTAGTAGCTATGGAATCGCTACTCCGACCGCCGGATCTTTAGAATTTCACGATGTCATCCCGGGGCCTTGGTTGAGGCAGTTTTGGTGAATTCTGGGACGAAATATCGCGTGGATTGCGGAGGAGGAGGCGTGGCTAGACTTCGGTGCGGGTGGAATAAAATCGAGGGAGGGGCGGTCGTTTGTACCTCACTCTTTGATCGCAGTTGGTCTTCAACGATTATCGTGAATCAACGACACGGGGTGAAGAGAGAGGGGAGTTAAGGGGGCGGACAAAAAAGAGAAGGGGGAATAACAAAATGAGGGGTGCAACACGAGGACTTCCCAGGAGGTCACCCATCCTAGTACTACTCTCGCCCAAGCACGTTTAACTGCGGAGTTCTGATGGGATCCGGTGCATTAGTGCTGGTATGATCGCACCCGTAAGCACATGCATGATGAAATGCTATAAGCGACCACCCCTGACCTGATCCCACAACAGGGGAGGGGAGGGGAGGGGAGGGGAGGCCGCTCGTCGTCGAATTTTTACAGGAGTTTCCGGAGGGTGTTTTCCTTGTAGTAGCTATGGAATCGCTACTCCGACCGCCGGATCTTTAGAATTTCACGATGTCATCCCGGGGCCTTGGTTGAGGCAGTTTTGGTGAATTCTGGGACGAAATATCGCGTGGATTGCGGAGGAGGAGGCGTGGCTAGACTTCGGTGCGGGTGGAATAAAATCGAGGGAGGGGCGGTCGTTTGTACCTCACTCTTTGATCGCAGTTGGTCTTCAACGATTATCGTGAATCAACGACACGGGGTGAAGAGAGAGGGGAGTTAAGCGGGGCGGACAAAAAAGAGAAGGGGGAATAACAAAATGAGGGGTGCAACACGAGGACTTCCCAGGAGGTCACCCATCCTAGTACTACTCTCGCCCAAGCACGTTTAACTGCGGAGTTCTGATGGGATCCGGTGCATTAGTGCTGGTATGATCGCACCCGTAAGCACATGCATGATGAAATGCTATAAGCGACCACCCCTGACCTGATCCCACAACAAGGAGGGGAGGGGAGGGGAGGGGAGGCCGCTCGTCGTCGAATTTTTACAGGAGTTTCCGGAGGGTGTTTTCCTTGTAGTAGCTATGGAATCGCTACTCCGACCGCCGGATCTTTAGAATTTCACGATGTCATCCCGGGGCCTTGGTTGAGGCAGTTTTGGTGAATTCTGGGACGAAATATCGCGTGGATTGCGGAGGAGGAGGCGTGGCTAGACTTCGGTGCGGGTGGAATAAAATCGAGGGAGGGGCGGTCGTTTGTACCTCACTCTTTGATCGCAGTTGGTCTTCAACGATTATCGTGAATCAACGACACGGGGTGAAGAGAGAGGGGAGTTAAGCGGGGCGGACAAAAAAGAGAAGGGGGAATAACAAAATGAGGGGTGCAACACGAGGACTTCCCAGGAGGTCACCCATCCTAGTACTACTCTCGCCCAAGCACGTTTAACTGCGGAGTTCTGATGGGATCCGGTGCATTAGTGCTGGTATGATCGCACCCGTAAGCACATGCATGATGAAATGCTATAAGCGACCACCCCTGACCTGATCCCACAACAAGGAGGGGAGGGGAGGGGAGGGGAGGGGAGGCCGCTCGTCGTCGAATTTTTACAGGAGTTTCCGGAGGGTGTTTTCCTTGTAGTAGCTATGGAATCGCTACTCCGACCGCCGGATCTTTAGAATTTCACGATGTCATCCCGGGGCCTTGGTTGAGGCAGTTTTGGTGAATTCTGGGACGAAATATCGCGTGGATTGCGGAGGAGGAGGCGTGGCTAGACTTCGGTGCGGGTGGAATAAAATCGAGGGAGGGGCGGTCGTTTGTACCTCACTCTTTGATCGCAGTTGGTCTTCAACGATTATCGTGAATCAACGACACGGGGTGAAGAGAGAGGGGAGTTAAGCGGGGCGGACAAAAAAGAGAAGGGGGAATAACAAAATGAGGGGTGCAACACGAGGACTTCCCAGGAGGTCACCCATCCTAGTACTACTCTCGCCCAAGCACGTTTAACTGCGGAGTTCTGATGGGATCCGGTGCATTAGTGCTGGTATGATCGCACCCGTAAGCACATGCATGATGAAATGCTATAAGCGACCACCCCTGACCTGATCCCACAACAAGGAGGGGAGGGGAGGGGAGGGGAGGCCGCTCGTCGTCGAATTTTTACAGGAGTTTCCGGAGGGTGTTTTCCTTGTAGTAGCTATGGAATCGCTACTCCGACCGCCGGATCTTTAGAATTTCACGATGTCATCCCGGGGCCTTGGTTGAGGCAGTTTTGGTGAATTCTGGGACGAAATATCGCGTGGATTGCGGAGGAGGAGGCGTGGCTAGACTTCGGTGCGGGTGGAATAAAATCGAGGGAGGGGCGGTCGTTTGTACCTCACTCTTTGATCGCAGTTGGTCTTCAACGATTATCGTGAATCAACGACACGGGGTGAAGAGAGAGGGGAGTTAAGCGGGGCGGACAAAAAAGAGAAGGGGGAATAACAAAATGAGGGGTGCAACACGAGGACTTCCCAGGAGGTCACCCATCCTAGTACTACTCTCGCCCAAGCACGTTTAACTGCGGAGTTCTGATGGGATCCGGTGCATTAGTGCTGGTATGATCGCACCCGTAAGCACATGCATGATGAAATGCTATAAGCGACCACCCCTGACCTGATCCCACAACAAGGAGGGGAGGGGAGGGGAGGGGAGGCCGCTCGTCGTCGAATTTTTACAGGAGTTTCCGGAGGGTGTTTTCCTTGTAGTAGCTATGGAATCGCTACTCCGACCGCCGGATCTTTAGAATTTCACGATGTCATCCCGGGGCCTTGGTTGAGGCAGTTTTGGTGAATTCTGGGACGAAATATCGCGTGGATTGCGGAGGAGGAGGCGTGGCTAGACTTCGGTGCGGGTGGAATAAAATCGAGGGAGGGGCGGTCGTTTGTACCTCACTCTTTGATCGCAGTTGGTCTTCAACGATTATCGTGAATCAACGACACGGGGTGAAGAGAGAGGGGAGTTAAGCGGGGCGGACAAAAAAGAGAAGGGGGAATAACAAAATGAGGGGTGCAACACGAGGACTTCCCAGGAGGTCACCCATCCTAGTACTACTCTCGCCCAAGCACGTTTAACTGCGGAGTTCTGATGGGATCCGGTGCATTAGTGCTGGTATGATCGCACCCGTAAGCACATGCATGATGAAATGCTATAAGCGACCACCCCTGACCTGATCCCACAACAGGAGGGGAGGGGAGGGGAGGGGAGGCCGCTCGTCGTCGAATTTTTACAGGAGTTTCCGGAGGGTGTTTTCCTTGTAGTAGCTATGGAATCGCTACTCCGACCGCCGGATCTTTAGAATTTCACGATGTCATCCCGGGGCCTTGGTTGAGGCAGTTTTGGTGAATTCTGGGACGAAATATCGCGTGGATTGCGGAGGAGGAGGCGTGGCTAGACTTCGGTGCGGGTGGAATAAAATCGAGGGAGGGGCGGTCGTTTGTACCTCACTCTTTGATCGCAGTTGGTCTTCAACGATTATCGTGAATCAACGACACGGGGTGAAGAGAGAGGGGAGCTAAGCGGGGCGGACAAAAAAGAGAAGGGGGAATAACAAAATGAGGGGTGCAACACGAGGACTTCCCAGGAGGTCACCCATCCTAGTACTACTCTCGCCCAAGCACGTTTAACTGCGGAGTTCTGATGGGATCCGGTGCATTAGTGCTGGTATGATCGCACCCGTAAGCACATGCATGATGAAATGCTATAAGCGACCACCCCTGACCTGATCCCCAACAAACAGGGGAGGGGAGGGGAGGGGAGGGGAGGCCGCTCGTCGTCGAATTTTTACAGGAGTTTCCGGAGGGTGTTTTCCTTGTAGTAGCTATGGAATCGCTACTCCGACCGCCGGATCTTTAGAATTTCACGATGTCATCCCGGGGCCTTGGTTGAGGCAGTTTTGGTGAATTCTGGGACGAAATATCGCGTGGATTGCGGAGGAGGAGGCGTGGCTAGACTTCGGTGCGGGTGGAATAAAATCGAGGGAGGGGCGGTCGTTTGTACCTCACTCTTTGATCGCAGTTGGTCTTCAACGATTATCGTGAATCAACGACACGGGGTGAAGAGAGAGGGGAGTTAAGCGGGGCGGACAAAAAAGAGAAGGGGGAATAACAAAATGAGGGGTGCAACACGAGGACTTCCCAGGAGGTCACCCATCCTAGTACTACTCTCGCCCAAGCACGTTTAACTGCGGAGTTCTGATGGGATCCGGTGCATTAGTGCTGGTATGATCGCACCCGTAAGCACATGCATGATGAAATGCTATAAGCGACCACCCCTGACCTGATCCCACAACAAGGGGAGGGGAGGGGAGGGGAGGCCGCTCGTCGTCGAATTTTTACAGGAGTTTCCGGAGGGTGTTTTCCTTGTAGTAGCTATGGAATCGCTACTCCGACCGCCGGATCTTTAGAATTTCACGATGTCATCCCGGGGCCTTGGTTGAGGCAGTTTTGGTGAATTCTGGGACGAAATATCGCGTGGATTGCGGAGGAGGAGGCGTGGCTAGACTTCGGTGCGGGTGGAATAAAATCGAGGGAGGGGCGGTCGTTTGTACCTCACTCTTTGATCGCAGTTGGTCTTCAACGATTATCGTGAATCAACGACACGGGGTGAAGAGAGAGGGGAGCTAAGCGGGGCGGACAAAAAAGAGAAGGGGGAATAACAAAATGAGGGGTGCAACACGAGGACTTCCCAGGAGGTCACCCATCCTAGTACTACTCTCGCCCAAGCACGTTTAACTGCGGAGTTCTGATGGGATCCGGTGCATTAGTGCTGGTATGATCGCACCCGTAAGCACATGCATGATGAAATGCTATAAGCGACCACCCCTGACCTGATCCCACAACAGGAGGGGAGGGGAGGGGAGGGGAGGCCGCTCGTCGTCGAATTTTTACAGGAGTTTCCGGAGGGTGTTTTCCTTGTAGTAGCTATGGAATCGCTACTCCGACCGCCGGATCTTTAGAATTTCACGATGTCATCCCGGGGCCTTGGTTGAGGCAGTTTTGGTGAATTCTGGGACGAAATATCGCGTGGATTGCGGAGGAGGAGGCGTGGCTAGACTTCGGTGCGGGTGGAATAAAATCGAGGGAGGGGCGGTCGTTTGTACCTCACTCTTTGATCGCAGTTGGTCTTCAACGATTATCGTGAATCAAGGACACGGGGTGAAGAGAGAGGGGAGCTAAGCGGGGCGGACAAAAAAGAGAAGGGGGAATAACAAAATGAGGGGTGCAACACGAGGACTTCCCAGGAGGTCACCCATCCTAGTACTACTCTCGCCCAAGCACGTTTAACTGCGGAGTTCTGATGGGATCCGGTGCATTAGTGCTGGTATGATCGCACCCGTAAGCACATGCATGATGAAATGCTATAAGCGACCACCCCTGACCTGATCCCACAACAAGGAGGGGAGGGGAGGGGAGGGGAGGCCGCTCGTCGTCGAATTTTTACAGGAGTTTCCGGAGGGTGTTTTCCTTGTAGTAGCTATGGAATCGCTACTCCGACCGCCGGATCTTTAGAATTTCACGATGTCATCCCGGGGCCTTGGTTGAGGCAGTTTTGGTGAATTCTGGGACGAAATATCGCGTGGATTGCGGAGGAGGAGGCGTGGCTAGACTTCGGTGCGGGTGGAATAAAATCGAGGGAGGGGCGGTCGTTTGTACCTCACTCTTTGATCGCAGTTGGTCTTCAACGATTATCGTGAATCAAGGACACGGGGTGAAGAGAGAGGGGAGCTAAGCGGGGCGGACAAAAAAGAGAAGGGGGAATAACAAAATGAGGGGTGCAACACGAGGACTTCCCAGGAGGTCACCCATCCTAGTACTACTCTCGCCCAAGCACGTTTAACTGCGGAGTTCTGATGGGATCCGGTGCATTAGTGCTGGTATGATCGCACCCGTAAGCACATGCATGATGAAATGCTATAAGCGACCACCCCTGACCTGATCCCACAACAAGGAGGGGAGGGGAGGGGAGGCCGCTCGTCGTCGAATTTTTACAGGAGTTTCCGGAGGGTGTTTTCCTTGTAGTAGCTATGGAATCGCTACTCCGACCGCCGGATCTTTAGAATTTCACGATGTCATCCCGGGGCCTTGGTTGAGGCAGTTTTGGTGAATTCTGGGACGAAATATCGCGTGGATTGCGGAGGAGGAGGCGTGGCTAGACTTCGGTGCGGGTGGAATAAAATCGAGGGAGGGGCGGTCGTTTGTACCTCACTCTTTGATCGCAGTTGGTCTTCAACGATTATCGTGAATCAAGGACACGGGGTGAAGAGAGAGGGGAGCTAAGCGGGGCGGACAAAAAAGAGAAGGGGGAATAACAAAATGAGGGGTGCAACACGAGGACTTCCCAGGAGGTCACCCATCCTAGTACTACTCTCGCCCAAGCACGTTTAACTGCGGAGTTCTGATGGGATCCGGTGCATTAGTGCTGGTATGATCGCACCCGTAAGCACATGCATGATGAAATGCTATAAGCGACCACCCCTGACCTGATCCCACAACAGGAGGGGAGGGGAGGGGAGGGGAGGCCGCTCGTCGTCGAATTTTTACAGGAGTTTCCGGAGGGTGTTTTCCTTGTAGTAGCTATGGAATCGCTACTCCGACCGCCGGATCTTTAGAATTTCACGATGTCATCCCGGGGCCTTGGTTGAGGCAGTTTTGGTGAATTCTGGGACGAAATATCGCGTGGATTGCGGAGGAGGAGGCGTGGCTAGACTTCGGTGCGGGTGGAATAAAATCGAGGGAGGGGCGGTCGTTTGTACCTCACTCTTTGATCGCAGTTGGTCTTCAACGATTATCGTGAATCAAGGACACGGGGTGAAGAGAGAGGGGAGCTAAGCGGGGCGGACAAAAAAGAGAAGGGGGAATAACAAAATGAGGGGTGCAACACGAGGACTTCCCAGGAGGTCACCCATCCTAGTACTACTCTCGCCCAAGCACGTTTAACTGCGGAGTTCTGATGGGATCCGGTGCATTAGTGCTGGTATGATCGCACCCGTAAGCACATGCATGATGAAATGCTATAAGCGACCACCCCTGACCTGATCCCACAACAAGGAGGGGAGGGGAGGGGAGGGGAGGCCGCTCGTCGTCGAATTTTTACAGGAGTTTCCGGAGGGTGTTTTCCTTGTAGTAGCTATGGAATCGCTACTCCGACCGCCGGATCTTTAGAATTTCACGATGTCATCCCGGGGCCTTGGTTGAGGCAGTTTTGGTGAATTCTGGGACGAAATATCGCGTGGATTGCGGAGGAGGAGGCGTGGCTAGACTTCGGTGCGGGTGGAATAAAATCGAGGGAGGGGCGGTCGTTTGTACCTCACTCTTTGATCGCAGTTGGTCTTCAACGATTATCGTGAATCAAGGACACGGGGTGAAGAGAGAGGGGAGCTAAGCGGGGCGGACAAAAAAGAGAAGGGGGAATAACAAAATGAGGGGTGCAACACGAGGACTTCCCAGGAGGTCACCCATCCTAGTACTACTCTCGCCCAAGCACGTTTAACTGCGGAGTTCTGATGGGATCCGGTGCATTAGTGCTGGTATGATCGCACCCGTAAGCACATGCATGATGAAATGCTATAAGCGACCACCCCTGACCTGATCCCACAACAAGGAGGGGAGGGGAGGGGAGGCCGCTCGTCGTCGAATTTTTACAGGAGTTTCCGGAGGGTGTTTTCCTTGTAGTAGCTATGGAATCGCTACTCCGACCGCCGGATCTTTAGAATTTCACGATGTCATCCCGGGGCCTTGGTTGAGGCAGTTTTGGTGAATTCTGGGACGAAATATCGCGTGGATTGCGGAGGAGGAGGCGTGGCTAGACTTCGGTGCGGGTGGAATAAAATCGAGGGAGGGGCGGTCGTTTGTACCTCACTCTTTGATCGCAGTTGGTCTTCAACGATTATCGTGAATCAAGGACACGGGGTGAAGAGAGAGGGGAGCTAAGCGGGGCGGACAAAAAAGAGAAGGGGGAATAACAAAATGAGGGGTGCAACACGAGGACTTCCCAGGAGGTCACCCATCCTAGTACTACTCTCGCCCAAGCACGTTTAACTGCGGAGTTCTGATGGGATCCGGTGCATTAGTGCTGGTATGATCGCACCCGTAAGCACATGCATGATGAAATGCTATAAGCGACCACCCCTGACCTGATCCCACAACAAGGAGGGGAGGGGAGGGGAGGGGAGGCCGCTCGTCGTCGAATTTTTACAGGAGTTTCCGGAGGGTGTTTTCCTTGTAGTAGCTATGGAATCGCTACTCCGACCGCCGGATCTTTAGAATTTCACGATGTCATCCCGGGGCCTTGGTTGAGGCAGTTTTGGTGAATTCTGGGACGAAATATCGCGTGGATTGCGGAGGAGGAGGCGTGGCTAGACTTCGGTGCGGGTGGAATAAAATCGAGGGAGGGGCGGTCGTTTGTACCTCACTCTTTGATCGCAGTTGGTCTTCAACGATTATCGTGAATCAACGACACGGGGTGAAGAGAGAGGGGAGCTAAGCGGGGCGGACAAAAAAGAGAAGGGGGAATAACAAAATGAGGGGTGCAACACGAGGACTTCCCAGGAGGTCACCCATCCTAGTACTACTCTCGCCCAAGCACGTTTAACTGCGGAGTTCTGATGGGATCCGGTGCATTAGTGCTGGTATGATCGCACCCGTAAGCACATGCATGATGAAATGCTATAAGCGACCACCCCTGACCTGATCCCACAACAAGGAGGGGAGGGGAGGGGAGGGGAGGCCGCTCGTCGTCGAATTTTTACAGGAGTTTCCGGAGGGTGTTTTCCTTGTAGTAGCTATGGAATCGCTACTCCGACCGCCGGATCTTTAGAATTTCACGATGTCATCCCGGGGCCTTGGTTGAGGCAGTTTTGGTGAATTCTGGGACGAAATATCGCGTGGATTGCGGAGGAGGAGGCGTGGCTAGACTTCGGTGCGGGTGGAATAAAATCGAGGGAGGGGCGGTCGTTTGTACCTCACTCTTTGATCGCAGTTGGTCTTCAACGATTATCGTGAATCAACGACACGGGGTGAAGAGAGAGGGGAGCTAAGCGGGGCGGACAAAAAAGAGAAGGGGGAATAACAAAATGAGGGGTGCAACACGAGGACTTCCCAGGAGGTCACCCATCCTAGTACTACTCTCGCCCAAGCACGTTTAACTGCGGAGTTCTGATGGGATCCGGTGCATTAGTGCTGGTATGATCGCACCCGTAAGCACATGCATGATGAAATGCTATAAGCGACCACCCCTGACCTGATCCCACAACAAGGAGGGGAGGGGAGGGGAGGGGAGGCCGCTCGTCGTCGAATTTTTACAGGAGTTTCCGGAGGGTGTTTTCCTTGTAGTAGCTATGGAATCGCTACTCCGACCGCCGGATCTTTAGAATTTCACGATGTCATCCCGGGGCCTTGGTTGAGGCAGTTTTGGTGAATTCTGGGACGAAATATCGCGTGGATTGCGGAGGAGGAGGCGTGGCTAGACTTCGGTGCGGGTGGAATAAAATCGAGGGAGGGGCGGTCGTTTGTACCTCACTCTTTGATCGCAGTTGGTCTTCAACGATTATCGTGAATCAAGGACACGGGGTGAAGAGAGAGGGGAGCTAAGCGGGGCGGACAAAAAAGAGAAGGGGGAATAACAAAATGAGGGGTGCAACACGAGGACTTCCCAGGAGGTCACCCATCCTAGTACTACTCTCGCCCAAGCACGTTTAACTGCGGAGTTCTGATGGGATCCGGTGCATTAGTGCTGGTATGATCGCACCCGTAAGCACATGCATGATGAAATGCTATAAGCGACCACCCCTGACCTGATCCCACAACAAGGGGAGGGGAGGGGAGGGGAGGCCGCTCGTCGTCGAATTTTTACAGGAGTTTCCGGAGGGTGTTTTCCTTGTAGTAGCTATGGAATCGCTACTCCGACCGCCGGATCTTTAGAATTTCACGATGTCATCCCGGGGCCTTGGTTGAGGCAGTTTTGGTGAATTCTGGGACGAAATATCGCGTGGATTGCGGAGGAGGAGGCGTGGCTAGACTTCGGTGCGGGTGGAATAAAATCGAGGGAGGGGCGGTCGTTTGTACCTCACTCTTTGATCGCAGTTGGTCTTCAACGATTATCGTGAATCAACGACACGGGGTGAAGAGAGAGGGGAGCTAAGCGGGGCGGACAAAAAAGAGAAGGGGGAATAACAAAATGAGGGGTGCAACACGAGGACTTCCCAGGAGGTCACCCATCCTAGTACTACTCTCGCCCAAGCACGTTTAACTGCGGAGTTCTGATGGGATCCGGTGCATTAGTGCTGGTATGATCGCACCCGTAAGCACATGCATGATGAAATGCTATAAGCGACCACCCCTGACCTGATCCCACAACAGGAGGGGAGGGGAGGGGAGGGGAGGCCGCTCGTCGTCGAATTTTTACAGGAGTTTCCGGAGGGTGTTTTCCTTGTAGTAGCTATGGAATCGCTACTCCGACCGCCGGATCTTTAGAATTTCACGATGTCATCCCGGGGCCTTGGTTGAGGCAGTTTTGGTGAATTCTGGGACGAAATATCGCGTGGATTGCGGAGGAGGAGGCGTGGCTAGACTTCGGTGCGGGTGGAATAAAATCGAGGGAGGGGCGGTCGTTTGTACCTCACTCTTTGATCGCAGTTGGTCTTCAACGATTATCGTGAATCAACGACACGGGGTGAAGAGAGAGGGGAGCTAAGCGGGGCGGACAAAAAAGAGAAGGGGGAATAACAAAATGAGGGGTGCAACACGAGGACTTCCCAGGAGGTCACCCATCCTAGTACTACTCTCGCCCAAGCACGTTTAACTGCGGAGTTCTGATGGGATCCGGTGCATTAGTGCTGGTATGATCGCACCCGTAAGCACATGCATGATGAAATGCTATAAGCGACCACCCCTGACCTGATCCCCAACAAAGGAGGGGAGGGGAGGGGAGGGGAGGCCGCTCGTCGTCGAATTTTTACAGGAGTTTCCGGAGGGTGTTTTCCTTGTAGTAGCTATGGAATCGCTACTCCGACCGCCGGATCTTTAGAATTTCACGATGTCATCCCGGGGCCTTGGTTGAGGCAGTTTTGGTGAATTCTGGGACGAAATATCGCGTGGATTGCGGAGGAGGAGGCGTGGCTAGACTTCGGTGCGGGTGGAATAAAATCGAGGGAGGGGCGGTCGTTTGTACCTCACTCTTTGATCGCAGTTGGTCTTCAACGATTATCGTGAATCAAGGACACGGGGTGAAGAGAGAGGGGAGCTAAGCGGGGCGGACAAAAAAGAGAAGGGGGAATAACAAAATGAGGGGTGCAACACGAGGACTTCCCAGGAGGTCACCCATCCTAGTACTACTCTCGCCCAAGCACGTTTAACTGCGGAGTTCTGATGGGATCCGGTGCATTAGTGCTGGTATGATCGCACCCGTAAGCACATGCATGATGAAATGCTATAAGCGACCACCCCTGACCTGATCCCACAACAAGGAGGGGAGGGGAGGGGAGGGGAGGCCGCTCGTCGTCGAATTTTTACAGGAGTTTCCGGAGGGTGTTTTCCTTGTAGTAGCTATGGAATCGCTACTCCGACCGCCGGATCTTTAGAATTTCACGATGTCATCCCGGGGCCTTGGTTGAGGCAGTTTTGGTGAATTCTGGGACGAAATATCGCGTGGATTGCGGAGGAGGAGGCGTGGCTAGACTTCGGTGCGGGTGGAATAAAATCGAGGGAGGGGCGGTCGTTTGTACCTCACTCTTTGATCGCAGTTGGTCTTCAACGATTATCGTGAATCAACGACACGGGGTGAAGAGAGAGGGGAGCTAAGCGGGGCGGACAAAAAAGAGAAGGGGGAATAACAAAATGAGGGGTGCAACACGAGGACTTCCCAGGAGGTCACCCATCCTAGTACTACTCTCGCCCAAGCACGTTTAACTGCGGAGTTCTGATGGGATCCGGTGCATTAGTGCTGGTATGATCGCACCCGTAAGCACATGCATGATGAAATGCTATAAGCGACCACCCCTGACCTGATCCCACAACAAGGGGAGGGGAGGGGAGGGGAGGCCGCTCGTCGTCGAATTTTTACAGGAGTTTCCGGAGGGTGTTTTCCTTGTAGTAGCTATGGAATCGCTACTCCGACCGCCGGATCTTTAGAATTTCACGATGTCATCCCGGGGCCTTGGTTGAGGCAGTTTTGGTGAATTCTGGGACGAAATATCGCGTGGATTGCGGAGGAGGAGGCGTGGCTAGACTTCGGTGCGGGTGGAATAAAATCGAGGGAGGGGCGGTCGTTTGTACCTCACTCTTTGATCGCAGTTGGTCTTCAACGATTATCGTGAATCAAGGACACGGGGTGAAGAGAGAGGGGAGCTAAGCGGGGCGGACAAAAAAGAGAAGGGGGAATAACAAAATGAGGGGTGCAACACGAGGACTTCCCAGGAGGTCACCCATCCTAGTACTACTCTCGCCCAAGCACGTTTAACTGCGGAGTTCTGATGGGATCCGGTGCATTAGTGCTGGTATGATCGCACCCGTAAGCACATGCATGATGAAATGCTATAAGCGACCACCCCTGACCTGATCCCACAACAAGGAGGGGAGGGGAGGGGAGGGGAGGCCGCTCGTCGTCGAATTTTTACAGGAGTTTCCGGAGGGTGTTTTCCTTGTAGTAGCTATGGAATCGCTACTCCGACCGCCGGATCTTTAGAATTTCACGATGTCATCCCGGGGCCTTGGTTGAGGCAGTTTTGGTGAATTCTGGGACGAAATATCGCGTGGATTGCGGAGGAGGAGGCGTGGCTAGACTTCGGTGCGGGTGGAATAAAATCGAGGGAGGGGCGGTCGTTTGTACCTCACTCTTTGATCGCAGTTGGTCTTCAACGATTATCGTGAATCAACGACACGGGGTGAAGAGAGAGGGGAGCTAAGCGGGGCGGACAAAAAAGAGAAGGGGGAATAACAAAATGAGGGGTGCAACACGAGGACTTCCCAGGAGGTCACCCATCCTAGTACTACTCTCGCCCAAGCACGTTTAACTGCGGAGTTCTGATGGGATCCGGTGCATTAGTGCTGGTATGATCGCACCCGTAAGCACATGCATGATGAAATGCTATAAGCGACCACCCCTGACCTGATCCCACAACAAGGGGAGGGGAGGGGAGGGGAGGCCGCTCGTCGTCGAATTTTTACAGGAGTTTCCGGAGGGTGTTTTCCTTGTAGTAGCTATGGAATCGCTACTCCGACCGCCGGATCTTTAGAATTTCACGATGTCATCCCGGGGCCTTGGTTGAGGCAGTTTTGGTGAATTCTGGGACGAAATATCGCGTGGATTGCGGAGGAGGAGGCGTGGCTAGACTTCGGTGCGGGTGGAATAAAATCGAGGGAGGGGCGGTCGTTTGTACCTCACTCTTTGATCGCAGTTGGTCTTCAACGATTATCGTGAATCAACGACACGGGGTGAAGAGAGAGGGGAGCTAAGCGGGGCGGACAAAAAAGAGAAGGGGGAATAACAAAATGAGGGGTGCAACACGAGGACTTCCCAGGAGGTCACCCATCCTAGTACTACTCTCGCCCAAGCACGTTTAACTGCGGAGTTCTGATGGGATCCGGTGCATTAGTGCTGGTATGATCGCACCCGTAAGCACATGCATGATGAAATGCTATAAGCGACCACCCCTGACCTGATCCCACAACAAGGAGGGGAGGGGAGGGGAGGGGAGGCCGCTCGTCGTCGAATTTTTACAGGAGTTTCCGGAGGGTGTTTTCCTTGTAGTAGCTATGGAATCGCTACTCCGACCGCCGGATCTTTAGAATTTCACGATGTCATCCCGGGGCCTTGGTTGAGGCAGTTTTGGTGAATTCTGGGACGAAATATCGCGTGGATTGCGGAGGAGGAGGCGTGGCTAGACTTCGGTGCGGGTGGAATAAAATCGAGGGAGGGGCGGTCGTTTGTACCTCACTCTTTGATCGCAGTTGGTCTTCAACGATTATCGTGAATCAACGACACGGGGTGAAGAGAGAGGGGAGTTAAGCGGGGCGGACAAAAAAGAGAAGGGGGAATAACAAAATGAGGGGTGCAACACGAGGACTTCCCAGGAGGTCACCCATCCTAGTACTACTCTCGCCCAAGCACGTTTAACTGCGGAGTTCTGATGGGATCCGGTGCATTAGTGCTGGTATGATCGCACCCGTAAGCACATGCATGATGAAATGCTATAAGCGACCACCCCTGACCTGATCCCACAACAAGGAGGGGAGGGGAGGGGAGGGGAGGGGAGGCCGCTCGTCGTCGAATTTTTACAGGAGTTTCCGGAGGGTGTTTTCCTTGTAGTAGCTATGGAATCGCTACTCCGACCGCCGGATCTTTAGAATTTCACGATGTCATCCCGGGGCCTTGGTTGAGGCAGTTTTGGTGAATTCTGGGACGAAATATCGCGTGGATTGCGGAGGAGGAGGCGTGGCTAGACTTCGGTGCGGGTGGAATAAAATCGAGGGAGGGGCGGTCGTTTGTACCTCACTCTTTGATCGCAGTTGGTCTTCAACGATTATCGTGAATCAACGACACGGGGTGAAGAGAGAGGGGAGTTAAGCGGGGCGGACAAAAAAGAGAAGGGGGAATAACAAAATGAGGGGTGCAACACGAGGACTTCCCAGGAGGTCACCCATCCTAGTACTACTCTCGCCCAAGCACGTTTAACTGCGGAGTTCTGATGGGATCCGGTGCATTAGTGCTGGTATGATCGCACCCGTAAGCACATGCATGATGAAATGCTATAAGCGACCACCCCTGACCTGATCCCACAAAACGGAGGGGAGGGGAGGGGAGGGGAGGCCGCTCGTCGTCGAATTTTTACAGGAGTTTCCGGAGGGTGTTTTCCTTGTAGTAGCTATGGAATCGCTACTCCGACCGCCGGATCTTTAGAATTTCACGATGTCATCCCGGGGCCTTGGTTGAGGCAGTTTTGGTGAATTCTGGGACGAAATATCGCGTGGATTGCGGAGGAGGAGGCGTGGCTAGACTTCGGTGCGGGTGGAATAAAATCGAGGGAGGGGCGGTCGTTTGTACCTCACTCTTTGATCGCAGTTGGTCTTCAACGATTATCGTGAATCAACGACACGGGGTGAAGAGAGAGGGGAGTTAAGCGGGGCGGACAAAAAAGAGAAGGGGGAATAACAAAATGAGGGGTGCAACACGAGGACTTCCCAGGAGGTCACCCATCCTAGTACTACTCTCGCCCAAGCACGTTTAACTGCGGAGTTCTGATGGGATCCGGTGCATTAGTGCTGGTATGATCGCACCCGTAAGCACATGCATGATGAAATGCTATAAGCGACCACCCCTGACCTGATCCCACAACAAGGAGGGGAGGGGAGGGGAGGGGAGGCCGCTCGTCGTCGAATTTTTACAGGAGTTTCCGGAGGGTGTTTTCCTTGTAGTAGCTATGGAATCGCTACTCCGACCGCCGGATCTTTAGAATTTCACGATGTCATCCCGGGGCCTTGGTTGAGGCAGTTTTGGTGAATTCTGGGACGAAATATCGCGTGGATTGCGGAGGAGGAGGCGTGGCTAGACTTCGGTGCGGGTGGAATAAAATCGAGGGAGGGGCGGTCGTTTGTACCTCACTCTTTGATCGCAGTTGGTCTTCAACGATTATCGTGAATCAACGACACGGGGTGAAGAGAGAGGGGAGTTAAGCGGGGCGGACAAAAAAGAGAAGGGGGAATAACAAAATGAGGGGTGCAACACGAGGACTTCCCAGGAGGTCACCCATCCTAGTACTACTCTCGCCCAAGCACGTTTAACTGCGGAGTTCTGATGGGATCCGGTGCATTAGTGCTGGTATGATCGCACCCGTAAGCACATGCATGATGAAATGCTATAAGCGACCACCCCTGACCTGATCCCACAACAAGGAGGGGAGGGGAGGGGAGGGGAGGCCGCTCGTCGTCGAATTTTTACAGGAGTTTCCGGAGGGTGTTTTCCTTGTAGTAGCTATGGAATCGCTACTCCGACCGCCGGATCTTTAGAATTTCACGATGTCATCCCGGGGCCTTGGTTGAGGCAGTTTTGGTGAATTCTGGGACGAAATATCGCGTGGATTGCGGAGGAGGAGGCGTGGCTAGACTTCGGTGCGGGTGGAATAAAATCGAGGGAGGGGCGGTCGTTTGTACCTCACTCTTTGATCGCAGTTGGTCTTCAACGATTATCGTGAATCAACGACACGGGGTGAAGAGAGAGGGGAGTTAAGCGGGGCGGACAAAAAAGAGAAGGGGGAATAACAAAATGAGGGGTGCAACACGAGGACTTCCCAGGAGGTCACCCATCCTAGTACTACTCTCGCCCAAGCACGTTTAACTGCGGAGTTCTGATGGGATCCGGTGCATTAGTGCTGGTATGATCGCACCCGTAAGCACATGCATGATGAAATGCTATAAGCGACCACCCCTGACCTGATCCCACAACAAGGAGGGGAGGGGAGGGGAGGGGAGGGGAGGCCGCTCGTCGTCGAATTTTTACAGGAGTTTCCGGAGGGTGTTTTCCTTGTAGTAGCTATGGAATCGCTACTCCGACCGCCGGATCTTTAGAATTTCACGATGTCATCCCGGGGCCTTGGTTGAGGCAGTTTTGGTGAATTCTGGGACGAAATATCGCGTGGATTGCGGAGGAGGAGGCGTGGCTAGACTTCGGTGCGGGTGGAATAAAATCGAGGGAGGGGCGGTCGTTTGTACCTCACTCTTTGATCGCAGTTGGTCTTCAACGATTATCGTGAATCAACGACACGGGGTGAAGAGAGAGGGGAGTTAAGCGGGGCGGACAAAAAAGAGAAGGGGGAATAACAAAATGAGGGGTGCAACACGAGGACTTCCCAGGAGGTCACCCATCCTAGTACTACTCTCGCCCAAGCACGTTTAACTGCGGAGTTCTGATGGGATCCGGTGCATTAGTGCTGGTATGATCGCACCCGTAAGCACATGCATGATGAAATGCTATAAGCGACCACCCCTGACCTGATCCCACAACAAGGAGGGGAGGGGAGGGGAGGGGAGGCCGCTCGTCGTCGAATTTTTACAGGAGTTTCCGGAGGGTGTTTTCCTTGTAGTAGCTATGGAATCGCTACTCCGACCGCCGGATCTTTAGAATTTCACGATGTCATCCCGGGGCCTTGGTTGAGGCAGTTTTGGTGAATTCTGGGACGAAATATCGCGTGGATTGCGGAGGAGGAGGCGTGGCTAGACTTCGGTGCGGGTGGAATAAAATCGAGGGAGGGGCGGTCGTTTGTACCTCACTCTTTGATCGCAGTTGGTCTTCAACGATTATCGTGAATCAACGACACGGGGTGAAGAGAGAGGGGAGTTAAGCGGGGCGGACAAAAAAGAGAAGGGGGAATAACAAAATGAGGGGTGCAACACGAGGACTTCCCAGGAGGTCACCCATCCTAGTACTACTCTCGCCCAAGCACGTTTAACTGCGGAGTTCTGATGGGATCCGGTGCATTAGTGCTGGTATGATCGCACCCGTAAGCACATGCATGATGAAATGCTATAAGCGACCACCCCTGACCTGATCCCACAACAAGGAGGGGAGGGGAGGGGAGGGGAGGCCGCTCGTCGTCGAATTTTTACAGGAGTTTCCGGAGGGTGTTTTCCTTGTAGTAGCTATGGAATCGCTACTCCGACCGCCGGATCTTTAGAATTTCACGATGTCATCCCGGGGCCTTGGTTGAGGCAGTTTTGGTGAATTCTGGGACGAAATATCGCGTGGATTGCGGAGGAGGAGGCGTGGCTAGACTTCGGTGCGGGTGGAATAAAATCGAGGGAGGGGCGGTCGTTTGTACCTCACTCTTTGATCGCAGTTGGTCTTCAACGATTATCGTGAATCAACGACACGGGGTGAAGAGAGAGGGGAGTTAAGCGGGGCGGACAAAAAAGAGAAGGGGGAATAACAAAATGAGGGGTGCAACACGAGGACTTCCCAGGAGGTCACCCATCCTAGTACTACTCTCGCCCAAGCACGTTTAACTGCGGAGTTCTGATGGGATCCGGTGCATTAGTGCTGGTATGATCGCACCCGTAAGCACATGCATGATGAAATGCTATAAGCGACCACCCCTGACCTGATCCCACAACAAGGAGGGGAGGGGAGGGGAGGGGAGGCCGCTCGTCGTCGAATTTTTACAGGAGTTTCCGGAGGGTGTTTTCCTTGTAGTAGCTATGGAATCGCTACTCCGACCGCCGGATCTTTAGAATTTCACGATGTCATCCCGGGGCCTTGGTTGAGGCAGTTTTGGTGAATTCTGGGACGAAATATCGCGTGGATTGCGGAGGAGGAGGCGTGGCTAGACTTCGGTGCGGGTGGAATAAAATCGAGGGAGGGGCGGTCGTTTGTACCTCACTCTTTGATCGCAGTTGGTCTTCAACGATTATCGTGAATCAACGACACGGGGTGAAGAGAGAGGGGAGTTAAGCGGGGCGGACAAAAAAGAGAAGGGGGAATAACAAAATGAGGGGTGCAACACGAGGACTTCCCAGGAGGTCACCCATCCTAGTACTACTCTCGCCCAAGCACGTTTAACTGCGGAGTTCTGATGGGATCCGGTGCATTAGTGCTGGTATGATCGCACCCGTAAGCACATGCATGATGAAATGCTATAAGCGACCACCCCTGACCTGATCCCACAACAAGGAGGGGAGGGGAGGGGAGGCCGCTCGTCGTCGAATTTTTACAGGAGTTTCCGGAGGGTGTTTTCCTTGTAGTAGCTATGGAATCGCTACTCCGACCGCCGGATCTTTAGAATTTCACGATGTCATCCCGGGGCCTTGGTTGAGGCAGTTTTGGTGAATTCTGGGACGAAATATCGCGTGGATTGCGGAGGAGGAGGCGTGGCTAGACTTCGGTGCGGGTGGAATAAAATCGAGGGAGGGGCGGTCGTTTGTACCTCACTCTTTGATCGCAGTTGGTCTTCAACGATTATCGTGAATCAACGACACGGGGTGAAGAGAGAGGGGAGTTAAGCGGGGCGGACAAAAAAGAGAAGGGGGAATAACAAAATGAGGGGTGCAACACGAGGACTTCCCAGGAGGTCACCCATCCTAGTACTACTCTCGCCCAAGCACGTTTAACTGCGGAGTTCTGATGGGATCCGGTGCATTAGTGCTGGTATGATCGCACCCGTAAGCACATGCATGATGAAATGCTATAAGCGACCACCCCTGACCTGATCCCACAACAAGGAGGGGAGGGGAGGGGAGGGGAGGGGAGGCCGCTCGTCGTCGAATTTTTACAGGAGTTTCCGGAGGGTGTTTTCCTTGTAGTAGCTATGGAATCGCTACTCCGACCGCCGGATCTTTAGAATTTCACGATGTCATCCCGGGGCCTTGGTTGAGGCAGTTTTGGTGAATTCTGGGACGAAATATCGCGTGGATTGCGGAGGAGGAGGCGTGGCTAGACTTCGGTGCGGGTGGAATAAAATCGAGGGAGGGGCGGTCGTTTGTACCTCACTCTTTGATCGCAGTTGGTCTTCAACGATTATCGTGAATCAACGACACGGGGTGAAGAGAGAGGGGAGTTAAGCGGGGCGGACAAAAAAGAGAAGGGGGAATAACAAAATGAGGGGTGCAACACGAGGACTTCCCAGGAGGTCACCCATCCTAGTACTACTCTCGCCCAAGCACGTTTAACTGCGGAGTTCTGATGGGATCCGGTGCATTAGTGCTGGTATGATCGCACCCGTAAGCACATGCATGATGAAATGCTATAAGCGACCACCCCTGACCTGATCCCACAACAAGGGGAGGGGAGGGGAGGGGAGGCCGCTCGTCGTCGAATTTTTACAGGAGTTTCCGGAGGGTGTTTTCCTTGTAGTAGCTATGGAATCGCTACTCCGACCGCCGGATCTTTAGAATTTCACGATGTCATCCCGGGGCCTTGGTTGAGGCAGTTTTGGTGAATTCTGGGACGAAATATCGCGTGGATTGCGGAGGAGGAGGCGTGGCTAGACTTCGGTGCGGGTGGAATAAAATCGAGGGAGGGGCGGTCGTTTGTACCTCACTCTTTGATCGCAGTTGGTCTTCAACGATTATCGTGAATCAACGACACGGGGTGAAGAGAGAGGGGAGTTAAGCGGGGCGGACAAAAAAGAGAAGGGGGAATAACAAAATGAGGGGTGCAACACGAGGACTTCCCAGGAGGTCACCCATCCTAGTACTACTCTCGCCCAAGCACGTTTAACTGCGGAGTTCTGATGGGATCCGGTGCATTAGTGCTGGTATGATCGCACCCGTAAGCACATGCATGATGAAATGCTATAAGCGACCACCCCTGACCTGATCCCACAAAGGAGGGGAGGGGAGGGGAGGGGAGGGGAGGCCGCTCGTCGTCGAATTTTTACAGGAGTTTCCGGAGGGTGTTTTCCTTGTAGTAGCTATGGAATCGCTACTCCGACCGCCGGATCTTTAGAATTTCACGATGTCATCCCGGGGCCTTGGTTGAGGCAGTTTTGGTGAATTCTGGGACGAAATATCGCGTGGATTGCGGAGGAGGAGGCGTGGCTAGACTTCGGTGCGGGTGGAATAAAATCGAGGGAGGGGCGGTCGTTTGTACCTCACTCTTTGATCGCAGTTGGTCTTCAACGATTATCGTGAATCAACGACACGGGGTGAAGAGAGAGGGGAGTTAAGCGGGGCGGACAAAAAAGAGAAGGGGGAATAACAAAATGAGGGGTGCAACACGAGGACTTCCCAGGAGGTCACCCATCCTAGTACTACTCTCGCCCAAGCACGTTTAACTGCGGAGTTCTGATGGGATCCGGTGCATTAGTGCTGGTATGATCGCACCCGTAAGCACATGCATGATGAAATGCTATAAGCGACCACCCCTGACCTGATCCCACAACAAGGAGGGGAGGGGAGGGGAGGGGAGGCCGCTCGTCGTCGAATTTTTACAGGAGTTTCCGGAGGGTGTTTTCCTTGTAGTAGCTATGGAATCGCTACTCCGACCGCCGGATCTTTAGAATTTCACGATGTCATCCCGGGGCCTTGGTTGAGGCAGTTTTGGTGAATTCTGGGACGAAATATCGCGTGGATTGCGGAGGAGGAGGCGTGGCTAGACTTCGGTGCGGGTGGAATAAAATCGAGGGAGGGGCGGTCGTTTGTACCTCACTCTTTGATCGCAGTTGGTCTTCAACGATTATCGTGAATCAACGACACGGGGTGAAGAGAGAGGGGAGTTAAGCGGGGCGGACAAAAAAGAGAAGGGGGAATAACAAAATGAGGGGTGCAACACGAGGACTTCCCAGGAGGTCACCCATCCTAGTACTACTCTCGCCCAAGCACGTTTAACTGCGGAGTTCTGATGGGATCCGGTGCATTAGTGCTGGTATGATCGCACCCGTAAGCACATGCATGATGAAATGCTATAAGCGACCACCCCTGACCTGATCCCCAACAAGGAGGGGAGGGGAGGGGAGGGGAGGCCGCTCGTCGTCGAATTTTTACAGGAGTTTCCGGAGGGTGTTTTCCTTGTAGTAGCTATGGAATCGCTACTCCGACCGCCGGATCTTTAGAATTTCACGATGTCATCCCGGGGCCTTGGTTGAGGCAGTTTTGGTGAATTCTGGGACGAAATATCGCGTGGATTGCGGAGGAGGAGGCGTGGCTAGACTTCGGTGCGGGTGGAATAAAATCGAGGGAGGGGCGGTCGTTTGTACCTCACTCTTTGATCGCAGTTGGTCTTCAACGATTATCGTGAATCAACGACACGGGGTGAAGAGAGAGGGGAGTTAAGCGGGGCGGACAAAAAAGAGAAGGGGGAATAACAAAATGAGGGGTGCAACACGAGGACTTCCCAGGAGGTCACCCATCCTAGTACTACTCTCGCCCAAGCACGTTTAACTGCGGAGTTCTGATGGGATCCGGTGCATTAGTGCTGGTATGATCGCACCCGTAAGCACATGCATGATGAAATGCTATAAGCGACCACCCCTGACCTGATCCCACAACAAGGAGGGGAGGGGAGGGGAGGGGAGGCCGCTCGTCGTCGAATTTTTACAGGAGTTTCCGGAGGGTGTTTTCCTTGTAGTAGCTATGGAATCGCTACTCCGACCGCCGGATCTTTAGAATTTCACGATGTCATCCCGGGGCCTTGGTTGAGGCAGTTTTGGTGAATTCTGGGACGAAATATCGCGTGGATTGCGGAGGAGGAGGCGTGGCTAGACTTCGGTGCGGGTGGAATAAAATCGAGGGAGGGGCGGTCGTTTGTACCTCACTCTTTGATCGCAGTTGGTCTTCAACGATTATCGTGAATCAACGACACGGGGTGAAGAGAGAGGGGAGTTAAGCGGGGCGGACAAAAAAGAGAAGGGGGAATAACAAAATGAGGGGTGCAACACGAGGACTTCCCAGGAGGTCACCCATCCTAGTACTACTCTCGCCCAAGCACGTTTAACTGCGGAGTTCTGATGGGATCCGGTGCATTAGTGCTGGTATGATCGCACCCGTAAGCACATGCATGATGAAATGCTATAAGCGACCACCCCTGACCTGATCCCACAACAAGGAGGGGAGGGGAGGGGAGGGGAGGCCGCTCGTCGTCGAATTTTTACAGGAGTTTCCGGAGGGTGTTTTCCTTGTAGTAGCTATGGAATCGCTACTCCGACCGCCGGATCTTTAGAATTTCACGATGTCATCCCGGGGCCTTGGTTGAGGCAGTTTTGGTGAATTCTGGGACGAAATATCGCGTGGATTGCGGAGGAGGAGGCGTGGCTAGACTTCGGTGCGGGTGGAATAAAATCGAGGGAGGGGCGGTCGTTTGTACCTCACTCTTTGATCGCAGTTGGTCTTCAACGATTATCGTGAATCAACGACACGGGGTGAAGAGAGAGGGGAGTTAAGCGGGGCGGACAAAAAAGAGAAGGGGGAATAACAAAATGAGGGGTGCAACACGAGGACTTCCCAGGAGGTCACCCATCCTAGTACTACTCTCGCCCAAGCACGTTTAACTGCGGAGTTCTGATGGGATCCGGTGCATTAGTGCTGGTATGATCGCACCCGTAAGCACATGCATGATGAAATGCTATAAGCGACCACCCCTGACCTGATCCCACAACAAGGAGGGGAGGGGAGGGGAGGGGAGGCCGCTCGTCGTCGAATTTTTACAGGAGTTTCCGGAGGGTGTTTTCCTTGTAGTAGCTATGGAATCGCTACTCCGACCGCCGGATCTTTAGAATTTCACGATGTCATCCCGGGGCCTTGGTTGAGGCAGTTTTGGTGAATTCTGGGACGAAATATCGCGTGGATTGCGGAGGAGGAGGCGTGGCTAGACTTCGGTGCGGGTGGAATAAAATCGAGGGAGGGGCGGTCGTTTGTACCTCACTCTTTGATCGCAGTTGGTCTTCAACGATTATCGTGAATCAACGACACGGGGTGAAGAGAGAGGGGAGTTAAGCGGGGCGGACAAAAAAGAGAAGGGGGAATAACAAAATGAGGGGTGCAACACGAGGACTTCCCAGGAGGTCACCCATCCTAGTACTACTCTCGCCCAAGCACGTTTAACTGCGGAGTTCTGATGGGATCCGGTGCATTAGTGCTGGTATGATCGCACCCGTAAGCACATGCATGATGAAATGCTATAAGCGACCACCCCTGACCTGATCCCACAACAAGGAGGGGAGGGGAGGGGAGGGGAGGCCGCTCGTCGTCGAATTTTTACAGGAGTTTCCGGAGGGTGTTTTCCTTGTAGTAGCTATGGAATCGCTACTCCGACCGCCGGATCTTTAGAATTTCACGATGTCATCCCGGGGCCTTGGTTGAGGCAGTTTTGGTGAATTCTGGGACGAAATATCGCGTGGATTGCGGAGGAGGAGGCGTGGCTAGACTTCGGTGCGGGTGGAATAAAATCGAGGGAGGGGCGGTCGTTTGTACCTCACTCTTTGATCGCAGTTGGTCTTCAACGATTATCGTGAATCAACGACACGGGGTGAAGAGAGAGGGGAGTTAAGCGGGGCGGACAAAAAAGAGAAGGGGGAATAACAAAATGAGGGGTGCAACACGAGGACTTCCCAGGAGGTCACCCATCCTAGTACTACTCTCGCCCAAGCACGTTTAACTGCGGAGTTCTGATGGGATCCGGTGCATTAGTGCTGGTATGATCGCACCCGTAAGCACATGCATGATGAAATGCTATAAGCGACCACCCCTGACCTGATCCCACAACAAGGAGGGGAGGGGAGGGGAGGGGAGGCCGCTCGTCGTCGAATTTTTACAGGAGTTTCCGGAGGGTGTTTTCCTTGTAGTAGCTATGGAATCGCTACTCCGACCGCCGGATCTTTAGAATTTCACGATGTCATCCCGGGGCCTTGGTTGAGGCAGTTTTGGTGAATTCTGGGACGAAATATCGCGTGGATTGCGGAGGAGGAGGCGTGGCTAGACTTCGGTGCGGGTGGAATAAAATCGAGGGAGGGGCGGTCGTTTGTACCTCACTCTTTGATCGCAGTTGGTCTTCAACGATTATCGTGAATCAACGACACGGGGTGAAGAGAGAGGGGAGTTAAGCGGGGCGGACAAAAAAGAGAAGGGGGAATAACAAAATGAGGGGTGCAACACGAGGACTTCCCAGGAGGTCACCCATCCTAGTACTACTCTCGCCCAAGCACGTTTAACTGCGGAGTTCTGATGGGATCCGGTGCATTAGTGCTGGTATGATCGCACCCGTAAGCACATGCATGATGAAATGCTATAAGCGACCACCCCTGACCTGATCCCACAACAAGGAGGGGAGGGGAGGGGAGGGGAGGCCGCTCGTCGTCGAATTTTTACAGGAGTTTCCGGAGGGTGTTTTCCTTGTAGTAGCTATGGAATCGCTACTCCGACCGCCGGATCTTTAGAATTTCACGATGTCATCCCGGGGCCTTGGTTGAGGCAGTTTTGGTGAATTCTGGGACGAAATATCGCGTGGATTGCGGAGGAGGAGGCGTGGCTAGACTTCGGTGCGGGTGGAATAAAATCGAGGGAGGGGCGGTCGTTTGTACCTCACTCTTTGATCGCAGTTGGTCTTCAACGATTATCGTGAATCAACGACACGGGGTGAAGAGAGAGGGGAGTTAAGCGGGGCGGACAAAAAAGAGAAGGGGGAATAACAAAATGAGGGGTGCAACACGAGGACTTCCCAGGAGGTCACCCATCCTAGTACTACTCTCGCCCAAGCACGTTTAACTGCGGAGTTCTGATGGGATCCGGTGCATTAGTGCTGGTATGATCGCACCCGTAAGCACATGCATGATGAAATGCTATAAGCGACCACCCCTGACCTGATCCCACAACAAGGAGGGGAGGGGAGGGGAGGGGAGGCCGCTCGTCGTCGAATTTTTACAGGAGTTTCCGGAGGGTGTTTTCCTTGTAGTAGCTATGGAATCGCTACTCCGACCGCCGGATCTTTAGAATTTCACGATGTCATCCCGGGGCCTTGGTTGAGGCAGTTTTGGTGAATTCTGGGACGAAATATCGCGTGGATTGCGGAGGAGGAGGCGTGGCTAGACTTCGGTGCGGGTGGAATAAAATCGAGGGAGGGGCGGTCGTTTGTACCTCACTCTTTGATCGCAGTTGGTCTTCAACGATTATCGTGAATCAACGACACGGGGTGAAGAGAGAGGGGAGTTAAGCGGGGCGGACAAAAAAGAGAAGGGGGAATAACAAAATGAGGGGTGCAACACGAGGACTTCCCAGGAGGTCACCCATCCTAGTACTACTCTCGCCCAAGCACGTTTAACTGCGGAGTTCTGATGGGATCCGGTGCATTAGTGCTGGTATGATCGCACCCGTAAGCACATGCATGATGAAATGCTATAAGCGACCACCCCTGACCTGATCCCACAACAAGGAGGGGAGGGGAGGGGAGGGGAGGCCGCTCGTCGTCGAATTTTTACAGGAGTTTCCGGAGGGTGTTTTCCTTGTAGTAGCTATGGAATCGCTACTCCGACCGCCGGATCTTTAGAATTTCACGATGTCATCCCGGGGCCTTGGTTGAGGCAGTTTTGGTGAATTCTGGGACGAAATATCGCGTGGATTGCGGAGGAGGAGGCGTGGCTAGACTTCGGTGCGGGTGGAATAAAATCGAGGGAGGGGCGGTCGTTTGTACCTCACTCTTTGATCGCAGTTGGTCTTCAACGATTATCGTGAATCAACGACACGGGGTGAAGAGAGAGGGGAGTTAAGCGGGGCGGACAAAAAAGAGAAGGGGGAATAACAAAATGAGGGGTGCAACACGAGGACTTCCCAGGAGGTCACCCATCCTAGTACTACTCTCGCCCAAGCACGTTTAACTGCGGAGTTCTGATGGGATCCGGTGCATTAGTGCTGGTATGATCGCACCCGTAAGCACATGCATGATGAAATGCTATAAGCGACCACCCCTGACCTGATCCCACAACAAGGAGGGGAGGGGAGGGGAGGGGAGGCCGCTCGTCGTCGAATTTTTACAGGAGTTTCCGGAGGGTGTTTTCCTTGTAGTAGCTATGGAATCGCTACTCCGACCGCCGGATCTTTAGAATTTCACGATGTCATCCCGGGGCCTTGGTTGAGGCAGTTTTGGTGAATTCTGGGACGAAATATCGCGTGGATTGCGGAGGAGGAGGCGTGGCTAGACTTCGGTGCGGGTGGAATAAAATCGAGGGAGGGGCGGTCGTTTGTACCTCACTCTTTGATCGCAGTTGGTCTTCAACGATTATCGTGAATCAACGACACGGGGTGAAGAGAGAGGGGAGTTAAGCGGGGCGGACAAAAAAGAGAAGGGGGAATAACAAAATGAGGGGTGCAACACGAGGACTTCCCAGGAGGTCACCCATCCTAGTACTACTCTCGCCCAAGCACGTTTAACTGCGGAGTTCTGATGGGATCCGGTGCATTAGTGCTGGTATGATCGCACCCGTAAGCACATGCATGATGAAATGCTATAAGCGACCACCCCTGACCTGATCCCACAACAAGGAGGGGAGGGGAGGGGAGGGGAGGCCGCTCGTCGTCGAATTTTTACAGGAGTTTCCGGAGGGTGTTTTCCTTGTAGTAGCTATGGAATCGCTACTCCGACCGCCGGATCTTTAGAATTTCACGATGTCATCCCGGGGCCTTGGTTGAGGCAGTTTTGGTGAATTCTGGGACGAAATATCGCGTGGATTGCGGAGGAGGAGGCGTGGCTAGACTTCGGTGCGGGTGGAATAAAATCGAGGGAGGGGCGGTCGTTTGTACCTCACTCTTTGATCGCAGTTGGTCTTCAACGATTATCGTGAATCAACGACACGGGGTGAAGAGAGAGGGGAGTTAAGCGGGGCGGACAAAAAAGAGAAGGGGGAATAACAAAATGAGGGGTGCAACACGAGGACTTCCCAGGAGGTCACCCATCCTAGTACTACTCTCGCCCAAGCACGTTTAACTGCGGAGTTCTGATGGGATCCGGTGCATTAGTGCTGGTATGATCGCACCCGTAAGCACATGCATGATGAAATGCTATAAGCGACCACCCCTGACCTGATCCCACAACAAGGAGGGGAGGGGAGGGGAGGGGAGGCCGCTCGTCGTCGAATTTTTACAGGAGTTTCCGGAGGGTGTTTTCCTTGTAGTAGCTATGGAATCGCTACTCCGACCGCCGGATCTTTAGAATTTCACGATGTCATCCCGGGGCCTTGGTTGAGGCAGTTTTGGTGAATTCTGGGACGAAATATCGCGTGGATTGCGGAGGAGGAGGCGTGGCTAGACTTCGGTGCGGGTGGAATAAAATCGAGGGAGGGGCGGTCGTTTGTACCTCACTCTTTGATCGCAGTTGGTCTTCAACGATTATCGTGAATCAACGACACGGGGTGAAGAGAGAGGGGAGTTAAGCGGGGCGGACAAAAAAGAGAAGGGGGAATAACAAAATGAGGGGTGCAACACGAGGACTTCCCAGGAGGTCACCCATCCTAGTACTACTCTCGCCCAAGCACGTTTAACTGCGGAGTTCTGATGGGATCCGGTGCATTAGTGCTGGTATGATCGCACCCGTAAGCACATGCATGATGAAATGCTATAAGCGACCACCCCTGACCTGATCCCACAACAAGGAGGGGAGGGGAGGGGAGGGGAGGCCGCTCGTCGTCGAATTTTTACAGGAGTTTCCGGAGGGTGTTTTCCTTGTAGTAGCTATGGAATCGCTACTCCGACCGCCGGATCTTTAGAATTTCACGATGTCATCCCGGGGCCTTGGTTGAGGCAGTTTTGGTGAATTCTGGGACGAAATATCGCGTGGATTGCGGAGGAGGAGGCGTGGCTAGACTTCGGTGCGGGTGGAATAAAATCGAGGGAGGGGCGGTCGTTTGTACCTCACTCTTTGATCGCAGTTGGTCTTCAACGATTATCGTGAATCAACGACACGGGGTGAAGAGAGAGGGGAGTTAAGCGGGGCGGACAAAAAAGAGAAGGGGGAATAACAAAATGAGGGGTGCAACACGAGGACTTCCCAGGAGGTCACCCATCCTAGTACTACTCTCGCCCAAGCACGTTTAACTGCGGAGTTCTGATGGGATCCGGTGCATTAGTGCTGGTATGATCGCACCCGTAAGCACATGCATGATGAAATGCTATAAGCGACCACCCCTGACCTGATCCCACAACAAGGAGGGGAGGGGAGGGGAGGGGAGGCCGCTCGTCGTCGAATTTTTACAGGAGTTTCCGGAGGGTGTTTTCCTTGTAGTAGCTATGGAATCGCTACTCCGACCGCCGGATCTTTAGAATTTCACGATGTCATCCCGGGGCCTTGGTTGAGGCAGTTTTGGTGAATTCTGGGACGAAATATCGCGTGGATTGCGGAGGAGGAGGCGTGGCTAGACTTCGGTGCGGGTGGAATAAAATCGAGGGAGGGGCGGTCGTTTGTACCTCACTCTTTGATCGCAGTTGGTCTTCAACGATTATCGTGAATCAACGACACGGGGTGAAGAGAGAGGGGAGTTAAGCGGGGCGGACAAAAAAGAGAAGGGGGAATAACAAAATGAGGGGTGCAACACGAGGACTTCCCAGGAGGTCACCCATCCTAGTACTACTCTCGCCCAAGCACGTTTAACTGCGGAGTTCTGATGGGATCCGGTGCATTAGTGCTGGTATGATCGCACCCGTAAGCACATGCATGATGAAATGCTATAAGCGACCACCCCTGACCTGATCCCACAACAAGGAGGGGAGGGGAGGGGAGGGGAGGCCGCTCGTCGTCGAATTTTTACAGGAGTTTCCGGAGGGTGTTTTCCTTGTAGTAGCTATGGAATCGCTACTCCGACCGCCGGATCTTTAGAATTTCACGATGTCATCCCGGGGCCTTGGTTGAGGCAGTTTTGGTGAATTCTGGGACGAAATATCGCGTGGATTGCGGAGGAGGAGGCGTGGCTAGACTTCGGTGCGGGTGGAATAAAATCGAGGGAGGGGCGGTCGTTTGTACCTCACTCTTTGATCGCAGTTGGTCTTCAACGATTATCGTGAATCAACGACACGGGGTGAAGAGAGAGGGGAGTTAAGCGGGGCGGACAAAAAAGAGAAGGGGGAATAACAAAATGAGGGGTGCAACACGAGGACTTCCCAGGAGGTCACCCATCCTAGTACTACTCTCGCCCAAGCACGTTTAACTGCGGAGTTCTGATGGGATCCGGTGCATTAGTGCTGGTATGATCGCACCCGTAAGCACATGCATGATGAAATGCTATAAGCGACCACCCCTGACCTGATCCCACAACAAGGAGGGGAGGGGAGGGGAGGGGAGGCCGCTCGTCGTCGAATTTTTACAGGAGTTTCCGGAGGGTGTTTTCCTTGTAGTAGCTATGGAATCGCTACTCCGACCGCCGGATCTTTAGAATTTCACGATGTCATCCCGGGGCCTTGGTTGAGGCAGTTTTGGTGAATTCTGGGACGAAATATCGCGTGGATTGCGGAGGAGGAGGCGTGGCTAGACTTCGGTGCGGGTGGAATAAAATCGAGGGAGGGGCGGTCGTTTGTACCTCACTCTTTGATCGCAGTTGGTCTTCAACGATTATCGTGAATCAACGACACGGGGTGAAGAGAGAGGGGAGTTAAGCGGGGCGGACAAAAAAGAGAAGGGGGAATAACAAAATGAGGGGTGCAACACGAGGACTTCCCAGGAGGTCACCCATCCTAGTACTACTCTCGCCCAAGCACGTTTAACTGCGGAGTTCTGATGGGATCCGGTGCATTAGTGCTGGTATGATCGCACCCGTAAGCACATGCATGATGAAATGCTATAAGCGACCACCCCTGACCTGATCCCACAACAAGGAGGGGAGGGGAGGGGAGGGGAGGCCGCTCGTCGTCGAATTTTTACAGGAGTTTCCGGAGGGTGTTTTCCTTGTAGTAGCTATGGAATCGCTACTCCGACCGCCGGATCTTTAGAATTTCACGATGTCATCCCGGGGCCTTGGTTGAGGCAGTTTTGGTGAATTCTGGGACGAAATATCGCGTGGATTGCGGAGGAGGAGGCGTGGCTAGACTTCGGTGCGGGTGGAATAAAATCGAGGGAGGGGCGGTCGTTTGTACCTCACTCTTTGATCGCAGTTGGTCTTCAACGATTATCGTGAATCAACGACACGGGGTGAAGAGAGAGGGGAGTTAAGCGGGGCGGACAAAAAAGAGAAGGGGGAATAACAAAATGAGGGGTGCAACACGAGGACTTCCCAGGAGGTCACCCATCCTAGTACTACTCTCGCCCAAGCACGTTTAACTGCGGAGTTCTGATGGGATCCGGTGCATTAGTGCTGGTATGATCGCACCCGTAAGCACATGCATGATGAAATGCTATAAGCGACCACCCCTGACCTGATCCCACAACAAGGGGAGGGGAGGGGAGGGGAGGCCGCTCGTCGTCGAATTTTTACAGGAGTTTCCGGAGGGTGTTTTCCTTGTAGTAGCTATGGAATCGCTACTCCGACCGCCGGATCTTTAGAATTTCACGATGTCATCCCGGGGCCTTGGTTGAGGCAGTTTTGGTGAATTCTGGGACGAAATATCGCGTGGATTGCGGAGGAGGAGGCGTGGCTAGACTTCGGTGCGGGTGGAATAAAATCGAGGGAGGGGCGGTCGTTTGTACCTCACTCTTTGATCGCAGTTGGTCTTCAACGATTATCGTGAATCAACGACACGGGGTGAAGAGAGAGGGGAGTTAAGCGGGGCGGACAAAAAAGAGAAGGGGGAATAACAAAATGAGGGGTGCAACACGAGGACTTCCCAGGAGGTCACCCATCCTAGTACTACTCTCGCCCAAGCACGTTTAACTGCGGAGTTCTGATGGGATCCGGTGCATTAGTGCTGGTATGATCGCACCCGTAAGCACATGCATGATGAAATGCTATAAGCGACCACCCCTGACCTGATCCCACAACAAGGAGGGGAGGGGAGGGGAGGGGAGGCCGCTCGTCGTCGAATTTTTACAGGAGTTTCCGGAGGGTGTTTTCCTTGTAGTAGCTATGGAATCGCTACTCCGACCGCCGGATCTTTAGAATTTCACGATGTCATCCCGGGGCCTTGGTTGAGGCAGTTTTGGTGAATTCTGGGACGAAATATCGCGTGGATTGCGGAGGAGGAGGCGTGGCTAGACTTCGGTGCGGGTGGAATAAAATCGAGGGAGGGGCGGTCGTTTGTACCTCACTCTTTGATCGCAGTTGGTCTTCAACGATTATCGTGAATCAACGACACGGGGTGAAGAGAGAGGGGAGTTAAGCGGGGCGGACAAAAAAGAGAAGGGGGAATAACAAAATGAGGGGTGCAACACGAGGACTTCCCAGGAGGTCACCCATCCTAGTACTACTCTCGCCCAAGCACGTTTAACTGCGGAGTTCTGATGGGATCCGGTGCATTAGTGCTGGTATGATCGCACCCGTAAGCACATGCATGATGAAATGCTATAAGCGACCACCCCGACCTGATCCCACAACAAGGGGAGGGGAGGGGAGGCCGCTCGTCGTCGAATTTTTACAGGAGTTTCCGGAGGGTGTTTTCCTTGTAGTAGCTATGGAATCGCTACTCCGACCGCCGGATCTTTAGAATTTCACGATGTCATCCCGGGGCCTTGGTTGAGGCAGTTTTGGTGAATTCTGGGACGAAATATCGCGTGGATTGCGGAGGAGGAGGCGTGGCTAGACTTCGGTGCGGGTGGAATAAAATCGAGGGAGGGGCGGTCGTTTGTACCTCACTCTTTGATCGCAGTTGGTCTTCAACGATTATCGTGAATCAACGACACGGGGTGAAGAGAGAGGGGAGTTAAGCGGGGCGGACAAAAAAGAGAAGGGGGAATAACAAAATGAGGGGTGCAACACGAGGACTTCCCAGGAGGTCACCCATCCTAGTACTACTCTCGCCCAAGCACGTTTAACTGCGGAGTTCTGATGGGATCCGGTGCATTAGTGCTGGTATGATCGCACCCGTAAGCACATGCATGATGAAATGCTATAAGCGACCACCCCTGACCTGATCCCACAACAGGAGGGGAGGGGAGGGGAGGGGAGGCCGCTCGTCGTCGAATTTTTACAGGAGTTTCCGGAGGGTGTTTTCCTTGTAGTAGCTATGGAATCGCTACTCCGACCGCCGGATCTTTAGAATTTCACGATGTCATCCCGGGGCCTTGGTTGAGGCAGTTTTGGTGAATTCTGGGACGAAATATCGCGTGGATTGCGGAGGAGGAGGCGTGGCTAGACTTCGGTGCGGGTGGAATAAAATCGAGGGAGGGGCGGTCGTTTGTACCTCACTCTTTGATCGCAGTTGGTCTTCAACGATTATCGTGAATCAACGACACGGGGTGAAGAGAGAGGGGAGTTAAGCGGGGCGGACAAAAAAGAGAAGGGGGAATAACAAAATGAGGGGTGCAACACGAGGACTTCCCAGGAGGTCACCCATCCTAGTACTACTCTCGCCCAAGCACGTTTAACTGCGGAGTTCTGATGGGATCCGGTGCATTAGTGCTGGTATGATCGCACCCGTAAGCACATGCATGATGAAATGCTATAAGCGACCACCCCCGACCTGATCCCACAACAAGGAGGGGAGGGGAGGCCGCTCGTCGTCGAATTTTTACAGGAGTTTCCGGAGGGTGTTTTCCTTGTAGTAGCTATGGAATCGCTACTCCGACCGCCGGATCTTTAGAATTTCACGATGTCATCCCGGGGCCTTGGTTGAGGCAGTTTTGGTGAATTCTGGGACGAAATATCGCGTGGATTGCGGAGGAGGAGGCGTGGCTAGACTTCGGTGCGGGTGGAATAAAATCGAGGGAGGGGCGGTCGTTTGTACCTCACTCTTTGATCGCAGTTGGTCTTCAACGATTATCGTGAATCAACGACACGGGGTGAAGAGAGAGGGGAGTTAAGCGGGGCGGACAAAAAAGAGAAGGGGGAATAACAAAATGAGGGGTGCAACACGAGGACTTCCCAGGAGGTCACCCATCCTAGTACTACTCTCGCCCAAGCACGTTTAACTGCGGAGTTCTGATGGGATCCGGTGCATTAGTGCTGGTATGATCGCACCCGTAAGCACATGCATGATGAAATGCTATAAGCGACCACCCCTGACCTGATCCCACAACAAGGAGGGGAGGGGAGGGGAGGGGAGGCCGCTCGTCGTCGAATTTTTACAGGAGTTTCCGGAGGGTGTTTTCCTTGTAGTAGCTATGGAATCGCTACTCCGACCGCCGGATCTTTAGAATTTCACGATGTCATCCCGGGGCCTTGGTTGAGGCAGTTTTGGTGAATTCTGGGACGAAATATCGCGTGGATTGCGGAGGAGGAGGCGTGGCTAGACTTCGGTGCGGGTGGAATAAAATCGAGGGAGGGGCGGTCGTTTGTACCTCACTCTTTGATCGCAGTTGGTCTTCAACGATTATCGTGAATCAACGACACGGGGTGAAGAGAGAGGGGAGTTAAGCGGGGCGGACAAAAAAGAGAAGGGGGAATAACAAAATGAGGGGTGCAACACGAGGACTTCCCAGGAGGTCACCCATCCTAGTACTACTCTCGCCCAAGCACGTTTAACTGCGGAGTTCTGATGGGATCCGGTGCATTAGTGCTGGTATGATCGCACCCGTAAGCACATGCATGATGAAATGCTATAAGCGACCACCCCCGACCTGATCCCACAACAAGGAGGGGAGGGGAGGCCGCTCGTCGTCGAATTTTTACAGGAGTTTCCGGAGGGTGTTTTCCTTGTAGTAGCTATGGAATCGCTACTCCGACCGCCGGATCTTTAGAATTTCACGATGTCATCCCGGGGCCTTGGTTGAGGCAGTTTTGGTGAATTCTGGGACGAAATATCGCGTGGATTGCGGAGGAGGAGGCGTGGCTAGACTTCGGTGCGGGTGGAATAAAATCGAGGGAGGGGCGGTCGTTTGTACCTCACTCTTTGATCGCAGTTGGTCTTCAACGATTATCGTGAATCAACGACACGGGGTGAAGAGAGAGGGGAGTTAAGCGGGGCGGACAAAAAAGAGAAGGGGGAATAACAAAATGAGGGGTGCAACACGAGGACTTCCCAGGAGGTCACCCATCCTAGTACTACTCTCGCCCAAGCACGTTTAACTGCGGAGTTCTGATGGGATCCGGTGCATTAGTGCTGGTATGATCGCACCCGTAAGCACATGCATGATGAAATGCTATAAGCGACCACCCCTGACCTGATCCCACAACAAGGAGGGGAGGGGAGGGGAGGGGAGGCCGCTCGTCGTCGAATTTTTACAGGAGTTTCCGGAGGGTGTTTTCCTTGTAGTAGCTATGGAATCGCTACTCCGACCGCCGGATCTTTAGAATTTCACGATGTCATCCCGGGGCCTTGGTTGAGGCAGTTTTGGTGAATTCTGGGACGAAATATCGCGTGGATTGCGGAGGAGGAGGCGTGGCTAGACTTCGGTGCGGGTGGAATAAAATCGAGGGAGGGGCGGTCGTTTGTACCTCACTCTTTGATCGCAGTTGGTCTTCAACGATTATCGTGAATCAACGACACGGGGTGAAGAGAGAGGGGAGTTAAGCGGGGCGGACAAAAAAGAGAAGGGGGAATAACAAAATGAGGGGTGCAACACGAGGACTTCCCAGGAGGTCACCCATCCTAGTACTACTCTCGCCCAAGCACGTTTAACTGCGGAGTTCTGATGGGATCCGGTGCATTAGTGCTGGTATGATCGCACCCGTAAGCACATGCATGATGAAATGCTATAAGCGACCACCCCCGACCTGATCCCACAACAGGGGAGGGGAGGGGAGGGGAGGCCGCTCGTCGTCGAATTTTTACAGGAGTTTCCGGAGGGTGTTTTCCTTGTAGTAGCTATGGAATCGCTACTCCGACCGCCGGATCTTTAGAATTTCACGATGTCATCCCGGGGCCTTGGTTGAGGCAGTTTTGGTGAATTCTGGGACGAAATATCGCGTGGATTGCGGAGGAGGAGGCGTGGCTAGACTTCGGTGCGGGTGGAATAAAATCGAGGGAGGGGCGGTCGTTTGTACCTCACTCTTTGATCGCAGTTGGTCTTCAACGATTATCGTGAATCAACGACACGGGGTGAAGAGAGAGGGGAGTTAAGCGGGGCGGACAAA